>OZ018401.1:37000320-37482493 GCA_963969585.1 Drosophila helvetica | reverse complement strand
TACAGGTCCTTTTTGTTTACCGCAATCCCATTTCGGCAGTTGGACCTGCATCGTGCCAATCGGTATTTTTCAGTTAAAATACTGTTTTAGTCGTTTTGGACAAACGGCTCCACCTTAGCCGATTCTTACATACAATACCTTAAACGACGCTTAATTAATGTACCTATCTAAAACCAAAAATACAGGCCAAGAAATAATTTTTTTCGACTTTTCCTGTGTTTACGGATGGACGGACAGACAGACAGACATTGCTATATCGACTCGGCTATTGATGCTGATCAAGAATATATATACTTTATGGGGTCGGAAATGCTTCATTCTGTGTGTTACACACATCCACTTTTACAACGAATCTAATATACCCCTTTACTCTTCCAGTACCAGGTATAAAAATACTGCTATACTGTGTGCCAGGCTTTATCGCACTTTTTTGTTGCTTGCACCCAGGAAGCGCACCTCTGAGCTATGCAAGCTCGGCAGAAGAAGGTGCAGCGCAGTCATACGCTACCTCACGGGATATTGGCTAATAGGTACCCACGCAAATAGACTAGGTGCCCCGTGAAATGATTTTTTCCGAAGCTGTAGAGATGGAGAAGAGGAAGAAACAGTGGAACATCTGTTCTTGGTAAATAAAAAAGTAATTTGTAGTATTTTTTGTAAACTTGTGAACTTGTAAAGCTTGTGGATTAGGGTTACTTACTTTTCGTCTTTATTAAATGCTGTTATATTAAAATTACACACTTTGCATAACAGCTTGGTGCCAACTCTTCGCAATTTTAAATTTCTCTTCATACTGTTCTTGCAACTTTCCGATGAAAACGAATTTTTCTTCCTTGCCTGTCATATACTTTCCGCATATGTAGCAAAATGAGTCTGCTTTATAAACATATGAAAATGAACGGCTTGAGTTATCCATCTCAATTGCTTTCCATTAGAAACCATTACTATTTTTTGAACACACATGATCGTATTCTGATAGAAGTCAGTACTGCACTGAGGCAGGGACACTATAAGTATAGAGTTATATATCCTTTTCTATGAATAGGTAGAAGCGACAACGGTCTAATTTGTGCGGGACCAGCACCTGTGAAGGAAAAAAGGTCAACAGTTGACCATAACATCTATTTATGTATATTTATCCACACCAAGGCCTAGGTATAAGGAATAAAAGTAACTGTCCACACCATTTACAGCCCAGGTAGGGTATATATCCAAGATATTTCATACCTAGGACTCGGTACAAAAAAAATTACAGGTCCTTTTTGTTTACCGCAATCCCATTTCGGCAGTTGGACCTGCAACCTGCCGATCGGTATTTTTCAGTTAAAATACTGTTTTAGTCGTTTTGGACAAACGGCTCCACCTTAGCCGATTCTTACATACAATACCTTGAACGACGCTTAATTAATGTACCTATCTAAAACCAAAAATACAGGCTGAGTTTTCAAAGCCAAAGCTACAAAGGGTTTAGGAACGATTTATAGCTGCATTTATCAGCTTTTCAGAACTGCAAAGTTCAGTACAGGCAGGTGTAAGATGCTTAAACTATGTGAAAAAAACACTGCATCTGAAAAGAAAAACAATATATTTTTAAATTCTTAAAAAAAAAAACTAAACACACGAAAAAAAAAGGTCCTCGAAAATTTGTAAATCCCCAAATCTATCAGAAAAAGTCGTTGTTAGCCACAGCGGGGAAAAAAAATTTCAATTTTGCCGAGTATTGTAATCTAACATCACTGACCGAAAAGCTATTGTCAGCTTCCAACATAGCAACCTTATACATAGTTCGGTTTGTTTTGTACGCCGTTTTGTACAATGAATGGCAAATTCTACTAGATATATCGTAAAATAAAAAGGGATTTAAGTTTTAATTTACAACATTTAATAAATAAGACATTTAAAGCTCGTTCCGACAGAATAACTTTTTTTTTAATGAATGAAATGTGTTTTAAGCATAGCTTGAAAATAGCTCACTGAAAAAACAGCAAAATCAGCACGCACACTGCCTGTCTTACTGAGCAGAACACTTTTTGTCTCTTCAATTGTGTTATCTGTTGCGTGTTTTCGGTTGAGCCGACACACGATCGTGTCTAATAACAGCTTAAGGGGAGGTTCTCATTGAATTTTTTGAAAAAATCATTTCTATTTTTTTTTACATAAAATGAAAGCCATATACTTGTAGATCATGTGTGTAAAAGATACGATACGATTTTTTTGATGCGATACATATTTTTCGAGTTAGAGCGTCCTTAACGCACATACCTCGGACGCATCTCCCTACCATCAACAAAATTTGAACCTGTTTTTCTCGAAATCATGTTTTGCGTCCGAACTTCAATCGCAGGGCTTGATCTATTGATCCGATTTTCTTCAAATAAATTGCATTTGGAAGTCAAAACATTTTTATATGGCTTAAAAAATAGCCTAAAAAATTAAAATTGTACTTTTAAACCGGGGTCAAAGGTAAAAAAAAATGTGAAAAAAATAAATTTTGAGTGCCAATATTTATGTTAAATTTTTGTCAAAATTTTGTATAGTTTGGTATTTTTTTGGTATTTCATAAATTTTAATAAATTTAAGTCATGTTTTATTTCATTTCACTACAAGAGGCTACAGACTTGAAGTTCGGGGACCATCTTTTTCGAGCAGAGGTCGACGAGAGCCGCCATTTTGCAGCCAGCATTTTGAATTTTAGCAGAAAAAAAAAACAAAAACTTATTAAGAAATAATAAACCAATTTAACAATAAAAACCAGAAGTTGTTATGTTTTTTCATTATCTTACAACAAATTTTCAAAGTTCGGTGTGTTGTGGTCCATTTCAATGAGAACCTCTCTTCGTGTCACTGTGATTTCGGACTATGCATAAATATAATCAAAATTTCTCTGTATTAGATCATTATGCAAAATTTAAATAGAATTTTGGTTATATTTAGATTAATAAATGATCTAATAATTTTGTATTGGCTTGGATTTCCCTTACAGCGTCGAACACGGCTTCCAAGGTGTAGTCAAGCGACACGGTCACAAGGGCATGCCTGCTTCACATGGCGTTACAAAGACTCATCGCCGTCCCGGTAACATTGGCGGTGGTGGCGAAAAGGGACGTGTCTGGCCTGGTACAAAGATGCCTGGTCATATGGGTAATCGTTGGCGTGTTCTTAGAGGGCTGCGAATTTGGCGAACCAACGCAAAGTACAATGTCATGTGGGTGCAAGGTAACTCAGTGCCTGGACCTACCGGTGGCCTAGTATATATATACGATACGATTTTGCCCCTGAGGAAGCTGAAGCAAACTCCGCCATTCCCCACATTTTGCGGTGAAGAGAACACTACTTTTGAGGACATTTGGTATGAACAGATGCACAAATTTAAGGATGAAACAATTGTATACAAGAGCGATTAGCTTTATTTCCTATCATTTTAAAACTGCTTTATATAAAATAAAATGAAATTCATACAAAATAAACCTATAAGACTATATAATACAATGAAAAAACATAAACCAAACTTCAAAAGGCTATTTAATAAAGAATTTGAATAAACACAAATCGAATTTATGCACTGCACGCAATGAATCTGCAAAACACTACTTGACCTCCTTGACGTGCAAACCTGGTGACAAAGACTGCTTAATTTTGTCCGCTTTTTCCTTATTCTGTACTACTAGCGTGTACAAAAAGCGAGAGCAACGGATCTAGAATTTTCGTAGGATTTTTCTTGATTTTCACAGCACTAGCATCTGAACGACGTGCATTGTTAAGAAAATCTTTTGCTTTTATTTCTCGTGGCATATTGGATTATTTCTTCAGATTAAACTAAAATCTCAAAAATTCCGTATTGTTCGGTCCAAAGCAGCAAAAGAAAGGGATGTATGTTATAGTATGGTAAGTATGTATTCGAACCCTGCATGAATGGGCAACCGAATCGATTCGGTGGGATTCGCATCGTTCTTTTTACTGTGCCCAACTTTCCACTTTTTTTTCTGGTAGAGATAACGAAAATGCCTGAAAATATTTATTTGCGTGTGTGCCTTTGTGTGGCTGTGTGTGTGTGTGTCATGGCCCCAGTCTGACTTTGTAGAACCGATTCCAAAAAGAATTTTTTTTTCATGCGAATGCATTCTAATTTGAGTGATTAGTTAGCTCTCACTGCATTAGGTCTTTTTTTTGTTTTGTGACTTCATCACTGTTCCACCTTCCACTGTTGCCCAGTGGGATATACCGTGACCGCTAACCGGATGGAACCGCTACTTTCTGGGACGTGTGCGCACCACGGCTCATGCTGTCAAATTTGCAACCTCCACCTGCGATTTTGAAATTGTCATTCTAGATAAATCCTGGCTCAACGAAAATTTGTTCGACAACGATTACATCGGTCCTAGCCTGGTCCACGTATTTAGTAAGTTAAATGCGTTTCTATTATTTTTTCCAGGCCCAAAATTAAAAAATACATTTTTGTTAGTTTAATTTTTTCGAAAATGATTATTTTGTTTTCTTTTCATGCGTTACTCATAGACTTTCAAGTAAAATTATTAAACTTAAAAAAAAAACAATTTTCACTGAAAAAAATTTGTAAGAATACGAAAAATATATGCCGTTTCTATTATATTTTCCACCACTGTATATATGGTAAGATGGGGACCTTAGCTAACATCTGGCGAGTAAACTAAATTTATTCTGTCCACTATAAAGATGTTAAATATTTAGTAAAGTGGCTTTTTTGCCAAAACAATTTCGATAAAGCCCTGAAATATATACAAAGTTAAAGTTTATTTATTTATTGAAATTATTCAATATTATTCTTTATAAATATTCTCTTCTACGTCCTCACCAAAGACGAGCGAGCCTTGCCGAAATTTTTACTGCAGTGTTCTTTGAGCGCTTAGCCGTCAGTTCGGCTGAAATAGTTGGTAGTCCGCGCTTAACCGTTGATTTGGCTGGTATAGCAGCCTTGGCTTCTTTCTTCGCTTCCTTGGTCGTTTTTTTCGCTTGAAGCTCATGTTCTTTATTTTTAAATTCATTCAGCACGCTTTTGAAAGTGAGCATTGCGCTCTTTATTGTCTTACGTCCACAGGTTGCAGGTTCTGTCTTAAAATACTTGTGCTTCATACATTCGAATACGCAACGCCTCAAAACAAAAACATAACGCATTTACGTTTCGACTGCTGCTCAAAATTATTATTATTATTACCCCCAGTTTTAAAGCTACTACTAAACTGTTTAAAACGATTAATAATCTTTAGTCATTTTTGTATTAAAAAATATTGAGTAGCGCTGTGCAGCACATTTCGCGCTGTACAGAAAATTTGTGCGCCTTACAGACCTTTTTTCGTTCTGGTTGTCAAACGGATTTCGAAAGAACGAATTTTTTTACCGACCAGTTTATCAGGTGGTCAGCTTTATCCTCACTTTCCAAAACCGGCACCGTAACCCAAACTATTACTAAATTACTCTATAAACTATTCTTCCATCGAAAAAATTGTAACAATATGCATTTTTGACTAAATGGCACACAGTCAAAATTTTTGTGACGACAAAAAATCTGGTAGATTTTTTGGATATTAAAAAAAAAAATGTAACTATTAAAGACTAGATTTCCATGTGTTAAATAAGTCTGTAAGATTTCAGAAAGATCGGTTCAGTAGTTTTCAAGTTATTTTGGTCACCGATTCAAAAATGCCATTTCGAGAAAAACGCGTTTTAAGGTTGTCTACTATTAAACTTTTAGCAACGAATTCTTTTCTTTCAATACTCATATCTATTAGATAGTTATACTTCAAAAATATGCAAAACAATTTTTTAAAATACAAGTGGGGGTAACCTCTTAAATCTCAGCCTCACGTATAGAACAAAAGAGCTGTTGAATCTAATAGGCTTTTTACACTGCCGCATCATTGTCGAAGGTGCGGAAAAATGATGCGAGGCGTTTACACCTAACTCGCATCTTTTCCGCCTCATTTTGCCAGCTGTTCGGGCTGCTAAAGTAAACAGGTGTTAAAAAAGTAATTACAGGTCCTTTTTGTTTCCCGCAATCCCATTTCGGCAGTTGTACCTGCAACCTGCCGATCGGTATTTTTCAGTTAAAATACTGTTTTAGTCGTTTTGGACAAACGGCTCCACCTTAGCCGATTCGTACATACAATACCTTAAACGACGCTTAATTAATGTACCTATTTAAAACCAAAAATACAGGCCAAGAAATAATTTTTTTCGACTTTTCCTGTGTTTTCAAAGTCAAAACTTCACATACGGACGGATTGACGGACAGACAGACATTGCTATATCGACTCGGCTATTGATGCTGATCAAGAATATATATACTTTATGGGGTCGGAAACGCTTCATTCTGTGTGTTACACACATCCACTTTTACAACGAATCTAATATACCCCTTTACTCTTTTAGTACCAGGTATAAAAATACTGCTATATTGTGTGCCAGGCTTTATCGCACTTTTTTGTTGCTTGCACCCAGGAAGCGCACCTCTGAGCTATGCAAGCTCGGCAGAAGAAGGTGCAGCGCAGTCATAGGCTACCTCACGGGATATTGGCTAATAGGTACCCACGCAAATAGACTAGGTGCCCCGTGAAATGATTTTTTCCGAAGCTGTAGAGATGGAGAAGAGGAAGAAACAGTGGAACATCTGTTCTTGGTAAATAAAAAAGTAATTTGTAGTATTTTTTGTAAACTTGTGAACTTGTAAAGCTTGTGGATTAGGGTTACTTACTTTTCGTCTTTATTAAATGCTGTTATATTAAAATTAAACACACTTTGCATAACAGCTTGGTGCCCACTCCACCACGCCAACGTTTCGGCTTGATTTTAAATTTCTCTTCATCCTGTTCTTGCAACTTTCCGATGAAAACGAATTTTTCTTCCTTGCCTGTCATATACTTTCCGCATATGTAGCAAAATGAGTCTGCTTTATAAACATATGAAAATGAATGGCTTGAGTTATCCATCTCAATTGCTTTCCATTAGAAAAAATTACTATTTTTTGAACACACATGATCGTATTCTGATAGAAGTCAGTACTGCACTGAGGCAGGGACACTATAAGTATAGAGTTATATATCCTTTTCTATGAATAGGTAGAAGCGACAACGGTCTAATTTGTGTGCGACCAGCACCTGTGAAGGAAAAAAGGTCAACAGTTGACCATAACATCTATTTATGTATATTTATCCACACCAAGGCCCAGGTATAAGGAATAAAAGTAACTGTCCACAAGATTTACAGCCCAGGTATGGTATATATCCAAGATATTTCATACCTAGGACTCGGTACAAAAAAATTACAGGTCCTTTTTGTTTACCGCAATCCCATTTCGGCAGTTGGACCTGCATCGTGCCAATCGGTATTTTTCAGTTAAAATACTGTTTTAGTCGTTTTGGACAAACGGCTCCACCTTAGCCGATTCTTACATACAATACCTTAAACGACGCTTAATTAATGTACCTATCTAAAACCAAAAATACAGGCCAAGAAATAATTTTTTTTCGACTTTTCCTGTGTTTACGGATGGACGGACGGACAGACAGACATTGCTATATCGACTCGGCTATTGATGCTGATCAAGAATATATATACTTTATGGGGTCGGAAATGCTTCATTCTGTGTGTTACACACATCCACTTTTACAACGAATCTAATATACCCCTTTACTCTTCCAGTACCAGGTATAAAAATACTGCTATACTGTGTGCCAGGCTTTATCGCACTTTTTTGTTGCTTGCACCCAGGAAGCGCACCTCTGAGCTATGCAAGCTCGGCAGAAGAAGGTGCAGCGCAGTCATACGCTACCTCACGGGATATTGGCTAATAGGTACCCACGCAAATAGACTAGGTGCCCCGTGAAATGATTTTTTCCGAAGCTGTAGAGATGGAGAAGAGGAAGAAACAGTGGAACATCTGTTCTTGGTAAATAAAAAAGTAATTTGTAGTATTTTTTGTAAACTTGTGAACTTGTAAAGCTTGTGGATTAGGGTTACTTACTTTTCGTCTTTATTAAATGCTGTTATATTAAAATTACACACTTTGCATAACAGCTTGGTGCCAACTCTTCGCCTAAACGTTTCGGCTTGATTTTAAATTTCTCTTCATACTGTTCTTGCAACTTTCCGATGAAAACGAATTTTTCTTCCTTGCCTGTCATATACTTTCCGCATATGTAGCAAAATGAGTCTGCTTTATAAACATATGAAAATGAACGGCTTGAGTTATCCATCTCAATTGCTTTCCATTAGAAACCATTACTATTTTTTGAACACACATGATCGTATTCTGATAGAAGTCAGTACTGCACTGAGGCAGGGACACTATAAGTATAGAGTTATATATCCTTTTCTATGAATAGGTAGAAGCGACAACGGTCTAATTTGTGCGGGACCAGCACCTGTGAAGGAAAAAAGGTCAACAGTTGACCATAACATCTATTTATGTATATTTACCAAGGCCTAGGTATAAGGAATAAAAGTAACTGTCCACACCATTTACAGCCCAGGTAGGGTATATATCCAAGATATTTCATACCTAGGACTCGGTACAAAAAAAATTACAGGTCCTTTTTGTTTACCGCAATCCCATTTCGGCAGTTGGACCTGCAACCTGCCGATCGGTATTTTTCAGTTAAAATACTGTTTTAGTCGTTTTGGACAAACGGCTCCACCTTAGCCGATTCTTACATACAATACCTTGAACGACGCTTAATTAATGTACCTATCTAAAACCAAAAATACAGGCTGAGTTTTCAAAGCCAAAGCTACAAAGGGTTTAGGAACGATTTATAGCTCAATTTATCAGCTTTTCAGAACTGCAAAGTTCAGTACAGGCAGGTGTAAGATGCTTAAACTATGTGAAAAAAACACTGCATCTGAAAAGAAAAACAATATATTTTTAAATTCTTAAAAAAAAAAACTAAACACACGAAAAAAAAAGGTCCTCGAAAATTTGTAAATCCCCAAATCTATCAGAAAAAGTCGTTGTTAGCCACAGCGGGGAAAAAAAATTTCAATTTTGCCGAGTATTGTAATCTAACATCACTGACCGAAAAGCTATTGTCAGCTTCCAACATAGCAACCTTATACATAGTTCGGTTTGTTTTGTACGCCGTTTTGTACAATGAATGGCAAATTCTACTAGATATATCGTAAAATAAAAAGGGATTTAAGTTTTAATTTACAACATTTAATAAATAAGACATTTAAAGCTCGTTCCGACAGAATAACTTTTTTTTTAATGAATGAAATGTGTTTTAAGCATAGCTTGAAAATAGCTCACTGAAAAAACAGCAAAATCAGCACGCACACTGCCTGTCTTACTGAGCAGAACACTTTTTGTCTCTTCAATTGTGTTATCTGTTGCGTGTTTTCGGTTGAGCCGACACACGATCGTGTCTAATAACAGCTTAAGGGGAGGTTCTCATTGAATTTTTTGAAAAAATCATTTCTATTTTTTTTTACATAAAATGAAAGCCATATACTTGTAGATCATGTGTGTAAAAGATACGATACGATTTTTTTGATGCGATACATATTTTTCGAGTTAGAGCGTCCTTAACGCACATACCTCGGACGCATCTCCCTACCATCAACAAAATTTGAACCTGTTTTTCTCGAAATCATGTTTTGCGTCCGAACTTCAATCGCAGGGCTTGATCTATTGATCCGATTTTCTTCAAATAAATTGCATTTGGAAGTCAAAACATTTTTATATGGCTTAAAAAATAGCCTAAAAAATTAAAATTGTATTTTTAAACCGGGGTCAAAGGTAAAAAAAAATGTGAAAAAAATAAATTTTGAGTGCCAATATTTATGTTAAATTTTTGTCAAAATTTTGTATAGTTTGGTATTTTTTTGGTATTTCATAAATTTTAATAAATTTAAGTCATGTTTTATTTCATTTCACTACAAGAGGCTACAGACTTGAAGTTCGGGGACCATCTTTTTCGAGCAGAGGTCGACGAGAGCCGCCATTTTGCAGCCAGCATTTTGAATTTTAGCAGAAAAAAAAACAAAAACTTATTAAGAAATAATAAACCAATTTAACAATAAAAACCAGAAGTTGTTATGTTTTTTCATTATCTTACAACAAATTTTCAAAGTTCGGTGTGTTGTGGTCCATTTCAATGAGAACCTCTCTTCGTGTCACTGTGATTTCGGACTATGCATAAATATAATCAAAATTTCTCTGTATTAGATCATTATGCAAAATTTAAATAGAATTTTGGTTATATTTAGATTAATAAATGATCTAATAATTTTGTATTGGCTTGGATTTCCCTTACAGCGTCGAACACGGCTTCCAAGGTGTAGTCAAGCGACACGGTCACAAGGGCATGCCTGCTTCACATGGCGTTACAAAGACTCATCGCCGTCCCGGTAACATTGGCGGTGGTGGCGAAAAGGGACGTGTCTGGCCTGGTACAAAGATGCCTGGTCATATGGGTAATCGTTGGCGTGTTCTTAGAGGGCTGCGAATTTGGCGAACCAACGCAAAGTACAATGTCATGTGGGTGCAAGGTAACTCAGTGCCTGGACCTACCGGTGGCCTAGTATATATATACGATACGATTTTGCCCCTGAGGAAGCTGAAGCAAACTCCGCCATTCCCCACATTTTGCGGTGAAGAGAACACTACTTTTGAGGACATTTGGTATGAACAGATGCACAAATTTAAGGATGAAACAATTGTATACAAGAGCGATTAGCTTTATTTCCTATCATTTTAAAACTGCTTTATATAAAATAAAATGAAATTCATACAAAATAAACCTATAAGACTATATAATACAATGAAAAAACATAAACCAAACGTCAAAAGGCTATTTAATAAAGAATTTGAATAAACACAAATCGAATTTATGCACTGCACGCAATGAATCTGCAAAACACTACTTGACCTCCTTGACTTGCAATTCTGGTGACAAAGACTGCTTAATTTTGTCCGCTTTTTCCTTATTCTGTACTACTAGCGTGTACAAAAAGCGAGAGCAACGGATCTAGAATTTTCGTAGGATTTTTCTTGATTTTCACAGCACTAGCATCTGAACGACGTGCATTGTTAAGAAAATCTTTTGCTTTTATTTCTCGTGGCATATTGGATTATTTCTTCAGATTCAACTAAAATCTCAAAAATTCCGTATTGTTCGGTCCAAAGCAGCAAAAGAAAGGGATGTATGTTATAGTATGGTAAGTATGTATTCGAACCCTGCATGAATGGGCAACCGAATCGATTCGGTGGGATTCGCATCGTTCTTTTTACTGTGCCCAACTTTCCACTTTTTTTTCTGGTAGAGATAACGAAAATGCCTGAAAATATTTATTTGCGTGTGTGCCTTTGTGTGGCTGTGTGTGTGTGTGTCATGGCCCCAGTCTGACTTTGTAGAACCGATTCCAAAAAGAATTTTTTTTTCATGCGACTCGATGGTTGGTTTTTTTCTCGAACCGCTTATACTTTTTTAATGCATTCTAATTTGAGTGATTAGTTAGCTCTCACTGCATTAGGTCTTTTTTTTGTTTTGTGACTTCATCACTGTTCCACCTTCCACTGTTGCCCAGTGGGATATACCGTGACCGCTAACCGGATGGAACCGCTACTTTCTGGGACGTGTGCGCACCACGGCTCATGCTGTCAAATTTGCAACCTCCACCTGCGATTTTGAAATTGTCATTCTAGATAAATCCTGGCTCAACGAAAATTTGTTCGACAACGATTACATCGGTCCTAGCCTGGTCCACGTATTTAGTAAGTTAAATGCGTTTCTAATTTTTTTTCCAGGCCCAAAATTAAAAAATACATTTTTGTTAGTTTAATTTTTTCGAAAATGATTATTTTGTTTTCTTTTCATGCGTTACTCTATAGACTTTCAAGTAAAATTATTAAACTTAAAAAAAAAACAATTTTCACTGAAAAAAATTTGTAAGAATACGAAAAATATATGCCGTTTCTATTATATTTTCCACCACTGTATATATGGTAAGATGGGGACCTTAGCTAACATCTGGCGAGTAAACTAAATTTATTCTGTCCACTATAAAGATGTTAAATATTTAGTAAAGTGGCTTTTTTGCCAAAACAATTTCGATAAAGCCCTGAAATATATACAAAGTTAAAGTTTATTTATTTATTGAAATTATTCAATATTATTCTTTATAAATATTCTCTTCTACGTCCTCACCAAAGACGAGCGAGCCTTGCCGAAATTTTTACTGCAGTGTTCTTTGAGCGCTTAGCCGTCAGTTCGGCTGAAATAGTTGGTAGTCCGCGCTTAACCGTTGATTTGGCTGGTATAGCAGCCTTGGCTTCTTTCTTCGCTTCCTTGGTCGTTTTTTTCGCTTGAAGCTCATGTTCTTTATTTTTAAATTCATTCAGCACGCTTTTGAAAGTGAGCATTGCGCTCTTTATTGTCTTACGTCCACAGGTTGCAGGTTCTGTCTTAAAATACTTGTGCTTCATACATTCGAATACGCAACGCCTCAAAACAAAAACATAACGCATTTACGTTTCGACTGCTGCTCAAAATTATTATTATTATTACCCCCAGTTTTAAAGCTACTACTAAACTGTTTAAAACGATTAATAATCTTTAGTCATTTTTGTATTAAAAAATATTGAGTAGCGCTGTGCAGCACATTTCGCGCTGTACAGAAAATTTGTGCGCTTTACAGACCTTTTTTCGTTCTGGTTGTCAAACGGATTTCGAAAGAACGAATTTTTTTACCGACCAGTTTATCAGGTGGTCAGCTTTATCCTCACTTTCCAAAACCGGCACCGTAACCCAAACTATTACTAAATTACTCTATAAACTATTCTTCCATCGAAAAAATTGTAACAATATGCATTTTTGACTAAATGGCACACAGTCAAAATTTTTGTGACGACAAAAAATCTGGTAGATTTTTTGGATATTAAAAAAAAAATGTAACTATTAAAGACTAGATTTCCATGTGTTAAATAAGCCTGTAAGATTTCAGAAAGATCGGTTCAGTAGTTTTCAAGTTATTTTGGTCACCGATTCAAAAATGCCATTTCGAGAAAAACGCGTTTTAAGGTTGTCTACTATTAAACTTTTAGCAACGAATTCTTTTCTTTCAATACTCATATCTATTAGATAGTTATACTTCAAAAATATGCAAAACAATTTTTTAAAATACAAGTGGGGGTAACCTCTTAAATCTCAGCCTCACGTATAGAACAAAAGAGCTGTTGAATCTAATAGGCTTTTTACACTGCCGCATCATTGTCGAAGGTGCGGAAAAATGATGCGAGGCGTTTACACCTAACTCGCATCTTTTCCGCCTCATTTTGCCAGCTGTTCGGGCTGCTAAAGTAAACAGGTGTTAACAAAGTAATTACAGGTCCTTTTTGTTTCCCGCAATCCCATTTCGGCAGTTGTACCTGCAACCTGCCGATCGGTATTTTTCAGTTAAAATACTGTTTTAGTCGTTTTGGACAAACGGCTCCACCTTAGCCGATTCTTACATACAATACCTTAAACGACGCTTAATTAATGTACCTATTTAAAACCAAAAATACAGGCCAAGAAATAATTTTTTTCGACTTTTCCTGTGTTTTCAAAGTCAAAACTTCACATACGGACGGATTGACGGACAGACAGACATTGCTATATCGACTCGGCTATTGATGCTGATCAAGAATATATATACTTTATGGGGTCGGAAACGCTTCATTCTGTGTGTTACACACATCCACTTTTACAACGAATCTAATATACCCCTTTACTCTTCCAGTACCAGGTATAAAAATACTGCTATACTGTGTGCCAGGCTTTATCGCACTTTTTTGTTGCTTGCACCCAGGAAGCGCACCTCTGAGCTATGCAAGCTCGGCAGAAGAAGGTGCAGCGCAGTCATACGCTACCTCACGGGATATTGGCTAATAGGTACCCACGCAAATAGACTAGGTGCCCCGTGAAATGATTTTTTCCGAAGCTGTAGAGATGGAGAAGAGGAAGAAACAGTGGAACATCTGTTCTTGGTAAATAAAAAAGTAATTTGTAGTATTTTTTGTAAACTTGTGAACTTGTAAAGCTTGTGGATTAGGGTTACTTACTTTTCGTCTTTATTAAATGCTGTTATATTAAAATTACACACTTTGCATAACAGCTTGGTGCCAACTCTTCGCCTAAACGTTTCGGCTTGATTTTAAATTTCTCTTCATACTGTTCTTGCAACTTTCCGATGAAAACGAATTTTTCTTCCTTGCCTGTCATATACTTTCCGCATATGTAGCAAAATGAGTCTGCTTTATAAACATATGAAAATGAACGGCTTGAGTTATCCATCTCAATTGCTTTCCATTAGAAACAATTACTATTTTTTGAACACACATGATCGTATTCTGATAGAAGTCAGTACTGCACTGAGGCAGGGACACTATAAGTATAGAGTTATATATCCTTTTCTATGAATAGGTAGAAGCGACAACGGTCTAATTTGTGTGCGACCAGCACCTGTGAAGGAAAAAAGGTCAACAGTTGACCATAACATCTATTTATGTATATTTATCCACACCAAGGCCCAGGTATAAGGAATAAAAGTAACTGTCCACAAGATTTACAGCCCAGGTATGGTATATATCCAAGATATTTCATACCTAGGACTCGGTACAAAAAAAATTACAGGTCCTTTTTGTTTACCGCAATCCCATTTCGGCAGTTGGACCTGCATCGTGCCAATCGGTATTTTTCAGTTAAAATACTGTTTTAGTCGTTTTGGACAAACGGCTCCACCTTAGCCGATTCTTACATACAATACCTTAAACGACGCTTAATTAATGTACCTATCTAAAACCAAAAATACAGGCCAAGAAATAATTTTTTTCGACTTTTCCTGTGTTTACGGATGGACGGACAGACAGACAGACATTGCTATATCGACTCGGCTATTGATGCTGATCAAGAATATATATACTTTATGGGGTCGGAAATGCTTCATTCTGTGTGTTACACACATCCACTTTTACAACGAATCTAATATACCCCTTTACTCTTCCAGTACCAGGTATAAAAATACTGCTATACTGTGTGCCAGGCTTTATCGCACTTTTTTGTTGCTTGCACCCAGGAAGCGCACCTCTGAGCTATGCAAGCTCGGCAGAAGAAGGTGCAGCGCAGTCATACGCTACCTCACGGGATATTGGCTAATAGGTACCCACGCAAATAGACTAGGTGCCCCGTGAAATGATTTTTTCCGAAGCTGTAGAGATGGAGAAGAGGAAGAAACAGTGGAACATCTGTTCTTGGTAAATAAAAAAGTAATTTGTAGTATTTTTTGTAAACTTGTGAACTTGTAAAGCTTGTGGATTAGGGTTACTTACTTTTCGTCTTTATTAAATGCTGTTATATTAAAATTACACACTTTGCATAACAGCTTGGTGCCAACTCTTCGCCATTTTAAATTTCTCTTCATACTGTTCTTGCAACTTTCCGATGAAAACGAATTTTTCTTCCTTGCCTGTCATATACTTTCCGCATATGTAGCAAAATGAGTCTGCTTTATAAACATATGAAAATGAACGGCTTGAGTTATCCATCTCAATTGCTTTCCATTAGAAACCATTACTATTTTTTGAACACACATGATCGTATTCTGATAGAAGTCAGTACTGCACTGAGGCAGGGACACTATAAGTATAGAGGTTTATATCCTTTTCTATGAATAGGTAGAAGCGACAACGGTCTAATTTGTGCGGGACCAGCACCTGTGAAGGAAAAAAGGTCAACAGTTGACCATAACATCTATTTATGTATATTTATCCACACCAAGGCCTAGGTATAAGGAATAAAAGTAACTGTCCACACCATTTACAGCCCAGGTAGGGTATATATCCAAGATATTTCATACCTAGGACTCGGTAAAAAAAAATTACAGGTCCTTTTTGTTTACCGCAATCCCATTTCGGCAGTTGGACCTGCAACCTGCCGATCGGTATTTTTCAGTTAAAATACTGTTTTAGTCGTTTTGGACAAACGGCTCCACCTTAGCCGATTCTTACATACAATACCTTGAACGACGCTTAATTAATGTACCTATCTAAAACCAAAAATACAGGCTGAGTTTTCAAAGCCAAAGCTACAAAGGGTTTAGGAACGATTTATAGCTGCATTAATCAGCTTTTCAGAACTGCAAAGTTCAGTACAGGCAGGTGTAAGATGCTTAAACTATGTGAAAAAAACACTGCATCTGAAAAGAAAAACAATATATTTTTAAATTCTTAAAAAAAAAAACTAAACACACGAAAAAAAAGGTCCTCGAAAATTTGTAAATCCCCAAATCTATTAGAAAAAGTCGTTGTTAGCCACAGCGGGGAAAAAAAAATTTCAATTTTGTCGAGTATTGTAATCTAACATCACTGACCGAAAAGCTATTGTCAGCTTCCAACATAGCAACCTTATACATAGTTCGGTTTGTTTTGTACGCCGTTTTGTACAATGAATGGCAAATTCTACTAGATATATCGTAAAATAAAAAGGGATTTAAGTTTTAATTTACAACATTTAATAAATAAGACATTTAAAGCTCGTTCCGACAGAATAACTTTTTTTTTAATGAATGAAATGTGTTTTAAGCATAGCTTGAAAATAGCTCACTGAAAAAACAGCAAAATCAGCACGCACACTGCCTGTCTTACTGAGCAGAACACTTTTTGTCTCTTCAATTGTGTTATCTGTTGCGTGTTTTCGGTTGAGCCGACACACGATCGTGTCTAATAACAGCTTAAGGGGAGGTTCTCATTGAATTTTTTGAAAAAATCATTTCTATTTTTTTTTACATAAAATGAAAGCCATATACTTGTAGATCATGTGTGTAAAAGATACGATACGATTTTTTTGATGCGATACATATTTTTCGAGTTAGAGCGTCCTTAACGCACATACCTCGGACGCATCTCCCTACCATCAACAAAATTTGAACCTGTTTTTCTCGAAATCATGTTTTGCGTCCGAACTTCAATCGCAGGGCTTGATCTATTGATCCGATTTTCTTCAAATAAATTGCATTTGGAAGTCAAAACATTTTTATATGGCTTAAAAAATAGCCTAAAAAATTAAAATTGTATTTTTAAACCGGGGTCAAAGGTAAAAAAAAATGTGAAAAAAATAAATTTTGAGTGCCAATATTTATGTTAAATTTTTGTCAAAATTTTGTATAGTTTGGTATTTTTTTGGTATTTCATAAATTTTAATAAATTTAAGTCATGTTTTATTTCATTTCACTACAAGAGGCTACAGACTTGAAGTTCGGGGACCATCTTTTTCGAGCAGAGGTCGACGAGAGCCGCCATTTTGCAGCCAGCATTTTGAATTTTAGCAGAAAAAAAAACAAAAACTTATTAAGAAATAATAAACCAATTTAACAATAAAAACCAGAAGTTGTTATGTTTTTTCATTATCTTACAACAAATTTTCAAAGTTCGGTGTGTTGTGGTCCATTTCAATGAGAACCTCTCTTCGTGTCACTGTGATTTCGGACGATGCATAAATATAATCAAAATTTCTCTGTATTAGATCATTATGCAAAATTTAAATAGAATTTTGGTTATATTTAGATTAATAAATGATCTAATAATTTTGTATTGGCTTGGATTTCCCTTACAGCGTCGAACACGGCTTCCAAGGTGTAGTCAAGCGACACGGTCACAAGGGCATGCCTGCTTCACATGGCGTTACAAAGACTCATCGCCGTCCCGGTAACATTGGCGGTGGTGGCGAAAAGGGACGTGTCTGGCCTGGTACAAAGATGCCTGGTCATATGGGTAATCGTTGGCGTGTTCTTAGAGGGCTGCGAATTTGGCGAACCAACGCAAAGTACAATGTCATGTGGGTGCAAGGTAACTCAGTGCCTGGACCTACCGGTGGCCTAGTATATATATACGATACGATTTTGCCCCTGAGGAAGCTGAAGCAAACTCCGCCATTCCCCACATTTTGCGGTGAAGAGAACACTACTTTTGAGGACATTTGGTATGAACAGATGCACAAATTTAAGGATGAAACAATTGTATACAAGAGCGATTAGCTTTATTTCCTATCATTTTAAAACTGCTTTATATAAAATAAAATGAAATTCATACAAAATAAACCTATAAGACTATATAATACAATGAAAAAACATAAACCAAACGTCAAAAGGCTATTTAATAAAGAATTTGAATAAACACAAATCGAATTTATGCACTGCACGCAATGAATCTGCAAAACACTACTTGACCTCCTTGACTTGCAATTCTGGTGACAAAGACTGCTTAATTTTGTCCGCTTTTTCCTTATTCTGTACTACTAGCGTGTACAAAAAGCGAGAGCAACGGATCAAGAATTTTCGTAGGATTTTTCTTGATTTTCACAGCACTAGCATCTGAACGACGTGCATTGTTAAGAAAATCTTTTGCTTTTATTTCTCGTGGCATATTGGATTATTTCTTCAGATTCAACTAAAATCTCAAAAATTCCGTATTGTTCGGTCCAAAGCAGCAAAAGAAAGGGATGTATGTTATAGTATGGTAAGTATGTATTCGAACCCTGCATGAATGGGCAACCGAATCGATTCGGTGGGATTCGCATCGTTCTTTTTACTGTGCCCAACTTTCCACTTTTTTTTCTGGTAGAGATAACGAAAATGCCTGAAAATATTTATTTGCGTGTGTGCCTTTGTGTGGCTGTGTGTGTGTGTGTCATGGCCCCAGTCTGACTTTGTAGAACCGATTCCAAAAAGAATTTTTTTTTCATGCGACTCGATGGTTGGTTTTTTTCTCGAACCGCTTATACTTTTTTAATGCATTCTAATTTGAGTGATTAGTTAGCTCTCACTGCATTAGGTCTTTTTTTTGTTTTGTGACTTCATCACTGTTCCACCTTCCACTGTTGCCCAGTGGGATATACCGTGACCGCTAACCGGATGGAACCGCTACTTTCTGGGACGTGTGCGCACCACGGCTCATGCTGTCAAATTTGCAACCTCCACCTGCGATTTTGAAATTGTCATTCTAGATAAATCCTGGCTCAACGAAAATTTGTTCGACAACGATTACATCGGTCCTAGCCTGGTCCACGTATTTAGTAAGTTAAATGCGTTTCTAATTTTTTTTCCAGGCCCAAAATTAAAAAATACATTTTTGTTAGTTTAATTTTTTCGAAAATGATTATTTTGTTTTCTTTTCATGCGTTACTCTATAGACTTTCAAGTAAAATTATTAAACTTAAAAAAAAAACAATTTTCACTGAAAAAAATTTGTAAGAATACGAAAAATATATGCCGTTTCTATTATATTTTCCACCACTGTATATATGGTAAGATGGGGACCTTAGCTAACATCTGGCGAGTAAACTAAATTTATTCTGTCCACTATAAAGATGTTAAATATTTAGTAAAGTGGCTTTTTTGCCAAAACAATTTCGATAAAGCCCTGAAATATATACAAAGTTAAAGTTTATTTATTTATTGAAATTATTCAATATTATTCTTTATAAATATTCTCTTCTACGTCCTCACCAAAGACGAGCGAGCCTTGCCGAAATTTTTACTGCAGTGTTCTTTGAGCGCTTAGCCGTCAGTTCGGCTGAAATAGTTGGTAGTCCGCGCTTAACCGTTGATTTGGCTGGTATAGCAGCCTTGGCTTCTTTCTTCGCTTCCTTGGTCGTTTTTTTCGCTTGAAGCTCATGTTCTTTATTTTTAAATTCATTCAGCACGCTTTTGAAAGTGAGCATTGCGCTCTTTATTGTCTTACGTCCACAGGTTGCAGGTTCTGTCTTAAAATACTTGTGCTTCATACATTCGAATACGCAACGCCTCAAAACAAAAACATAACGCATTTACGTTTCGACTGCTGCTCAAAATTATTATTATTATTACCCCCAGTTTTAAAGCTACTACTAAACTGTTTAAAACGATTAATAATCTTTAGTCATTTTTGTATTAAAAAATATTGAGTAGCGCTGTGCAGCACATTTCGCGCTGTACAGAAAATTTGTGCGCTTTACAGACCTTTTTTCGTTCTGGTTGTCAAACGGATTTCGAAAGAACGAATTTTTTTACCGACCAGTTTATCAGGTGGTCAGCTTTATCCTCACTTTCCAAAACCGGCACCGTAACCCAAACTATTACTAAATTACTCTATAAACTATTCTTCCATCGAAAAAATTGTAACAATATGCATTTTTGACTAAATGGCACACAGTCAAAATTTTTGTGACGACAAAAAATCTGGTAGATTTTTTGGATATTAAAAAAAAAATGTAACTATTAAAGACTAGATTTCCATGTGTTAAATAAGCCTGTAAGATTTCAGAAAGATCGGTTCAGTAGTTTTCAAGTTATTTTGGTCACCGATTCAAAAATGCCATTTCGAGAAAAACGCGTTTTAAGGTTGTCTACTATTAAACTTTTAGCAACGAATTCTTTTCTTTCAATACTCATATCTATTAGATAGTTATACTTCAAAAATATGCAAAACAATTTTTTAAAATACAAGTGGGGGTAACCTCTTAAATCTCAGCCTCACGTATAGAACAAAAGAGCTGTTGAATCTAATAGGCTTTTTACACTGCCGCATCATTGTCGAAGGTGCGGAAAAATGATGCGAGGCGTTTACACCTAACTCGCATCTTTTCCGCCTCATTTTGCCAGCTGTTCGGGCTGCTAAAGTAAACAGGTGTTAACAAAGTAATTACAGGTCCTTTTTGTTTCCCGCAATCCCATTTCGGCAGTTGTACCTGCAACCTGCCGATCGGTATTTTTCAGTTAAAATACTGTTTTAGTCGTTTTGGACAAACGGCTCCACCTTAGCCGATTCTTACATACAATACCTTAAACGACGCTTAATTAATGTACCTATCTAAAACCAAAAATACAGGCCAAGAAATAATTTTTTTCGACTTTTCCTGTGTTTTCAAAGTCAAAACTTCACATACGGACGGATTGACGGACAGACAGACATTGCTATATCGACTCGGCTATTGATGCTGATCAAGAATATATATACTTTATGGGGTCGGAAACGCTTCATTCTGTGTGTTACACACATCCACTTTTACAACGAATCTAATATACCCCTTTACTCTTCCAGTACCAGGTATAAAAATACTGCTATACTGTGTGCCAGGCTTTATCGCACTTTTTTGTTGCTTGCACCCAGGAAGCGCACCTCTGAGCTATGCAAGCTCGGCAGAAGAAGGTGCAGCGCAGTCATACGCTACCTCACGGGATATTGGCTAATAGGTACCCACGCAAATAGACTAGGTGCCCCGTGAAATGATTTTTTCCGAAGCTGTAGAGATGGAGAAGAGGAAGAAACAGTGGAACATCTGTTCTTGGTAAATAAAAAAGTAATTTGTAGTATTTTTTGTAAACTTGTGAACTTGTAAAGCTTGTGGATTAGGGTTACTTACTTTTCGTCTTTATTAAATGCTGTTATATTAAAATTACACACTTTGCATAACAGCTTGGTGCCAACTCTTCGCCTAAACGTTTCGGCTTGATTTTAAATTTCTCTTCATACTGTTCTTGCAACTTTCCGATGAAAACGAATTTTTCTTCCTTGCCTGTCATATACTTTCCGCATATGTAGCAAAATGAGTCTGCTTTATAAACATATGAAAATGAACGGCTTGAGTTATCCATCTCAATTGCTTTCCATTAGAAACAATTACTATTTTTTGAACACACATGATCGTATTCTGATAGAAGTCAGTACTGCACTGAGGCAGGGACACTATAAGTATAGAGTTATATATCCTTTTCTATGAATAGGTAGAAGCGACAACGGTCTAATTTGTGTGCGACCAGCACCTGTGAAGGAAAAAAGGTCAACAGTTGACCATAACATCTATTTATGTATATTTATCCACACCAAGGCCCAGGTATAAGGAATAAAAGTAACTGTCCACAAGATTTACAGCCCAGGTATGGTATATATCCAAGATATTTCATACCTAGGACTCGGTACAAAAAAAATTACAGGTCCTTTTTGTTTACCGCAATCCCATTTCGGCAGTTGGACCTGCATCGTGCCAATCGGTATTTTTCAGTTAAAATACTGTTTTAGTCGTTTTGGACAAACGGCTCCACCTTAGCCGATTCTTACATACAATACCTTAAACGACGCTTAATTAATGTACCTATCTAAAACCAAAAATACAGGCCAAGAAATAATTTTTTTCGACTTTTCCTGTGTTTACGGATGGACGGACAGACAGACAGACATTGCTATATCGACTCGGCTATTGATGCTGATCAAGAATATATATACTTTATGGGGTCGGAAATGCTTCATTCTGTGTGTTACACACATCCACTTTTACAACGAATCTAATATACCCCTTTACTCTTCCAGTACCAGGTATAAAAATACTGCTATACTGTGTGCCAGGCTTTATCGCACTTTTTTGTTGCTTGCACCCAGGAAGCGCACCTCTGAGCTATGCAAGCTCGGCAGAAGAAGGTGCAGCGCAGTCATACGCTACCTCACGGGATATTGGCTAATAGGTACCCACGCAAATAGACTAGGTGCCCCGTGAAATGATTTTTTCCGAAGCTGTAGAGATGGAGAAGAGGAAGAAACAGTGGAACATCTGTTCTTGGTAAATAAAAAAGTAATTTGTAGTATTTTTTGTAAACTTGTGAACTTGTAAAGCTTGTGGATTAGGGTTACTTACTTTTCGTCTTTATTAAATGCTGTTATATTAAAATTACACACTTTGCATAACAGCTTGGTGCCAACTCTTCGCCATTTTAAATTTCTCTTCATACTGTTCTTGCAACTTTCCGATGAAAACGAATTTTTCTTCCTTGCCTGTCATATACTTTCCGCATATGTAGCAAAATGAGTCTGCTTTATAAACATATGAAAATGAACGGCTTGAGTTATCCATCTCAATTGCTTTCCATTAGAAACCATTACTATTTTTTGAACACACATGATCGTATTCTGATAGAAGTCAGTACTGCACTGAGGCAGGGACACTATAAGTATAGAGGTTTATATCCTTTTCTATGAATAGGTAGAAGCGACAACGGTCTAATTTGTGCGGGACCAGCACCTGTGAAGGAAAAAAGGTCAACAGTTGACCATAACATCTATTTATGTATATTTATCCACACCAAGGCCTAGGTATAAGGAATAAAAGTAACTGTCCACACCATTTACAGCCCAGGTAGGGTATATATCCAAGATATTTCATACCTAGGACTCGGTAAAAAAAAATTACAGGTCCTTTTTGATTACCGCAATCCCATTTCGGCAGTTGGACCTGCAACCTGCCGATCGGTATTTTTCAGTTAAAATACTGTTTTAGTCGTTTTGGACAAACGGCTCCACCTTAGCCGATTCTTACATACAATACCTTGAACGACGCTTAATTAATGTACCTATCTAAAACCAAAAATACAGGCTGAGTTTTCAAAGCCAAAGCTACAAAGGGTTTAGGAACGATTTATAGCTGCATTAATCAGCTTTTCAGAACTGCAAAGTTCAGTACAGGCAGGTGTAAGATGCTTAAACTATGTGAAAAAAACACTGCATCTGAAAAGAAAAACAATATATTTTTAAATTCTTAAAAAAAAAAACTAAACACACGAAAAAAAAGGTCCTCGAAAATTTGTAAATCCCCAAATCTATTAGAAAAAGTCGTTGTTAGCCACAGCGGGGAAAAAAAAATTTCAATTTTGTCGAGTATTGTAATCTAACATCACTGACCGAAAAGCTATTGTCAGCTTCCAACATAGCAACCTTATACATAGTTCGGTTTGTTTTGTACGCCGTTTTGTACAATGAATGGCAAATTCTACTAGATATATCGTAAAATAAAAAGGGATTTAAGTTTTAATTTACAACATTTAATAAATAAGACATTTAAAGCTCGTTCCGACAGAATAACTTTTTTTTTAATGAATGAAATGTGTTTTAAGCATAGCTTGAAAATAGCTCACTGAAAAAACAGCAAAATCAGCACGCACACTGCCTGTCTTACTGAGCAGAACACTTTTTGTCTCTTCAATTGTGTTATCTGTTGCGTGTTTTCGGTTGAGCCGACACACGATCGTGTCTAATAACAGCTTAAGGGGAGGTTCTCATTGAATTTTTTGAAAAAATCATTTCTATTTTTTTTTACATAAAATGAAAGCCATATACTTGTAGATCATGTGTGTAAAAGATACGATACGATTTTTTTGATGCGATACATATTTTTCGAGTTAGAGCGTCCTTAACGCACATACCTCGGACGCATCTCCCTACCATCAACAAAATTTGAACCTGTTTTTCTCGAAATCATGTTTTGCGTCCGAACTTCAATCGCAGGGCTTGATCTATTGATCCGATTTTCTTCAAATAAATTGCATTTGGAAGTCAAAACATTTTTATATGGCTTAAAAAGTAGCCTAAAAAATTAAAATTGTATTTTTAAACCGGGGTCAAAGGTAAAAAAAAATGTGAAAAAAATAAATTTTGAGTGCCAATATTTATGTTAAATTTTTGTCAAAATTTTGTATAGTTTGGTATTTTTTTGGTATTTCATAAATTTTAATAAATTTAAGTCATGTTTTATTTCATTTCACTACAAGAGGCTACAGACTTGAAGTTCGGGGACCATCTTTTTCGAGCAGAGGTCGACGAGAGCCGCCATTTTGCAGCCAGCATTTTGAATTTTAGCAGAAAAAAAAACAAAAACTTATTAAGAAATAATAAACCAATTTAACAATAAAAACCAGAAGTTGTTATGTTTTTTCATTATCTTACAACAAATTTTCAAAGTTCGGTGTGTTGTGGTCCATTTCAATGAGAACCTCTCTTCGTGTCACTGTGATTTCGGACAATGCATAAATATAATCAAAATTTCTCTGTATTAGATCATTATGCAAAATTTAAATAGAATTTTGGTTATATTTAGATTAATAAATGATCTAATAATTTTGTATTGGCTTGGATTTCCCTTACAGCGTCGAACACGGCTTCCAAGGTGTAGTCAAGCGACACGGTCACAAGGGCATGCCTGCTTCACATGGCGTTACAAAGACTCATCGCCGTCCCGGTAACATTGGCGGTGGTGGCGAAAAGGGACGTGTCTGGCCTGGTACAAAGATGCCTGGTCATATGGGTAATCGTTGGCGTGTTCTTAGAGGGCTGCGAATTTGGCGAACCAACGCAAAGTACAATGTCATGTGGGTGCAAGGTAACTCAGTGCCTGGACCTACCGGTGGCCTAGTATATATATACGATACGATTTTGCCCCTGAGGAAGCTGAAGCAAACTCCGCCATTCCCCACATTTTGCGGTGAAGAGAACACTACTTTTGAGGACATTTGGTATGAACAGATGCACAAATTTAAGGATGAAGCAATTGTATACAAGAGCGACTAGCTTTATTTCCTATCATTTTAAAACTGCTTTATATAAAATAAAATGAAATTCATACAAAATAAACCTATAAGACTATATAATACAATGAAAAAACATAAACCAAACGTCAAAAGGCTATTTAATAAAGAATTTGAATAAACACAAATCGAATTTATGCACTGCACGCAATGAATCTGCAAAACACTACTTGACCTCCTTGACTTGCAATTCTGGTGACAAAGACTGCTTAATTTTGTCCGCTTTTTCCTTATTCTGTACTACTAGCGTGTACAAAAAGCGAGAGCAACGGATCTTGAATTTAGTATTCGTAGGATTTTTCTTGATTTTCACAGCACTAGCATCTGAACGACGTGCATTGTTAAGAAAATCTTTTACTTTTATTTTTCGTGGCATATTGCGTTTTTTATTCAGATTCAACTAAAATCCGTATTGTTCGGTCCAAAGCAGCAAAGGAAAGGGATGTATGTTATGGTATGGTAAGTATGTATTCGAGCCCTGCATGAATAGGCAACCGAATCGATTCGGTGGGATTCGCATCGTTCTTTTTACTGTGCCCAACTTTCCACTTGTTTTTCTGGTAGAGATAACGAAAATGCCTGAAAATATTTATTTGCGTGTGTGCCTTTGTGTGGCTGTGTGTGTGTGTGTCATGGCCCCAGTCTGACTTTGTAGAACCGATTCCAAAAAGAATTTTTTTTTCATGCGACTCGATGGTTGGTTTTTTTCTCGAACCGCTTATACTTTTTTAATGCATTCTAATTTGAGTGATTAGTTAGCTCTCACTGCATTAGGTCTTTTTTTTGTTTTGTGACTTCATCACTGTTCCACCTTCCACTGTTGCCCAGTGGGATATACCGTGACCGCTAACCGGATGGAACCGCTACTTTCTGGGACGTGTGCGCACCACGGCTCATGCTGTCAAATTTGCAACCTCCACCTGCGATTTTGAAATTGTCATTCTAGATAAATCCTGGCTCAACGAAAATTTGTTCGACATCGATTACATCGGTCCTAGCCTGGTCCACGTATTTAGTAAGTTAAATGCGTTTCTATTATTTTTTCCAGGCCCAAAATTAAAAAATACATTTTTGTTAGTTTAATTTTTTCGAAAATGATTATTTTGTTTTCTTTTCATGCGTTACTCTATAGACTTTCAAGTAAAATTATTAAACTTAAAAAAAAAACAATTTTCACTGAAAAAAATTTGTAAGAATACGAAAAATATATGCCGTTTCTATTATATTTTCCACCACTGTATATATGGTAAGATGGGGACCTTAGCTAACATCTGGCGAGTAAACTAAATTTATTCTGTCCACTATAAAGATGTTAAATATTTAGTAAAGTGGCTTTTTTGCCAAAACAATTTCGATAAAGCCCTGAAATATATACAAAGTTAAAGTTTATTTATTTATTGAAATTATTCAATATTATTCTTTATAAATATTCTCTTTTACGTCCTCACCAAAGACGAGCGAGCCTTGCCGAAATTTTTACTGCAGTGTTCTTTGAGCGCTTAGCCGTCAGTTCGGCTGAAATAGTTGGTAGTCCGCGCTTAACCGTTGATTTGGCTGGTATAGCAGCCTTGGCTTCTTTCTTCGCTTCCTTGGTCGTTTTTTTTCGCTTGAAGCTCATGTTCTTTATTTTTCAATTCATTCAGCACGCTTTTGAAAGTGAGCATTGCGCTCTTTATTGTCTTACGTCCACAGGTTGCAGGTTCTGTCTTAAAATACTTGTGCTTCATACATTCGAATACGCAACGCCTCAAAACAAAAACATAACGCATTTACGTTTCGACTGCTGCTCAAAATTATTATTATTATTACCCCCAGTTTTAAAGCTACTACTAAACTGTTTAAAACGATTAATAATCTTTAGTCATTTTTGTATTAAAAAATATTGAGTAGCGCTGTGCAGCACATTTCGCGCTGTACAGAAAATTTGTGCGCTTTACAGACCTTTTTTCGTTCTGGTTGTCAAACGGATTTCGAAAGAACGAATTTTTTTACCGACCAGTGTATCAGGTGGTCAGCTTTATCCTCACTTTCCAAAACCGGCACCGTAACCCAAACTATTACTAAATTACTCTATAAACTATTCTTCCATCGAAAAAAATGTAACAATATGCATTTTTGACTAAATGGCACACAGTCAAAATTTTTGTGACGACAAAAAATCTGGTAGATTTTTTGGATATTAAAAAAAAAATGTAACTATTAAAGACTAGATTTCCATGTGTTAAATAAGCCTGTAAGATTTCAGAAAGATCGGTTCAGTAGTTTTCAAGTTATTTTGGTCACCGATTCAAGAATGCCATTTCGAGAAAAACGCGTTTTAAGGTTGTCTACTATTAAACTTTTAGCAACGAATTCTTTTCTTTCAATACTCATATCTATTAGATAGTTATACTTCAAAAATATGCAAAACAATTTTTTAAAATACAAGTGGGGGTAACCTCTTAAATCTCAGCCTCACGTATAGAACAAAAGAGCTGTTGAATCTAATAGGCTTTTTACACTGCCGCATCATTGTCGAAGGTGCGGAAAAATTATGCGAGGCGTTTACACCTAACTCGCATCTTTTCCGCCTCATTTTGCCAGCTGTTCGGGCTGCTAAAGTAAACAGGTGTTAACAAAGTAATTACAGGTCCTTTTTGTTTCCCGCAATCCCATTTCGGCAGTTGTACCTGCAACCTGCCGATCGGTATTTTTCAGTTAAAATACTGTTTTAGTCGTTTTGGACAAACGGCTCCACCTTAGCCGATTCTTACATACAATACCTTAAACGACGCTTAATTAATGTACCTATTTAAAACCAAAAATACAGGCCAAGAAATAATTTTTTTTCGACTTTTCCTGTGTTTTCAAAGTCAAAACTTCACATACGGACGGATTGACGGACAGACAGACATTGCTATATCGACTCGGCTATTGATGCTGATCAAGAATATATATACTTTATGGGGTCGGAAACGCTTCATTCTGTGTGTTACACACATCCACTTTTACAACGAATCTAATATACCCCTTTACTCTTTTAGTACCAGGTATAAAAATACTGCTATATTGTGTGCCAGGCTTTATCGCACTTTTTTGTTGCTTGCACCCAGGAAGCGCACCTCTGAGCTATGCAAGCTCGGCAGAAGAAGGTGCAGCGCAGTCATAGGCTACCTCACGGGATATTGGCTAATAGGTACCCACGCAAATAGACTAGGTGCCCCGTGAAATGATTTTTTCCGAAGCTGTAGAGATGGAGAAGAGGAAGAAACAGTGGAACATCTGTTCTTTGTAAATAAAAAAGTAATTTGTAGTATTTTTTGTAAACTTGTGAACTTGTAAAGCTTGTGGATTAGGGTTACTTACTTTTCGTCTTTATTAAATGCTGTTATATTAAAATTAAACACACTTTGCATAACAGCTTGGTGCCCACTCCACCACGCCAACGTTTCGGCTTGATTTTAAATTTCTCTTCATCCTGTTCTTGCAACTTTCCGATGAAAACGAATTTTTCTTCCTTGCCTGTCATATACTTTCCGCATATGTAGCAAAATGAGTCTGCTTTATAAACATATGAAAATGAACGGCTTGAGTTATCCATCTCAATTGCTTTCCATTAGAAACAATTACTATTTTTTGAACACACATGATCGTATTCTGATAGAAGTCAGTACTGCACTGAGGCAGGGACACTATAAGTATAGAGTTATATATCCTTTTCTATGAATAGGTAGAAGCGACAACGGTCTAATTTGTGTGCGACCAGCACCTGTGAAGGAAAAAAGGTCAACAGTTGACCATAACATCTATTTATGTATATTTATCCACACCAAGGCCCAGGTATAAGGAATAAAAGTAACTGTCCACAAGATTTACAGCCCAGGTATGGTATATATCCAAGATATTTCATACCTAGGACTCGGTACAAAAAAAATTACAGGTCCTTTTTGTTTACCGCAATCCCATTTCGGCAGTTGGACCTGCATCGTGCCAATCGGTATTTTTCAGTTAAAATACTGTTTTAGTCGTTTTGGACAAACGGCTCCACCTTAGCCGATTCTTACATACAATACCTTAAACGACGCTTAATTAATGTACCTATCTAAAACCAAAAATACAGGCCAAGAAATAATTTTTTTCGACTTTTCCTGTGTTTACGGATGGACGGACGGACAGACAGACATTGCTATATCGACTCGGCTATTGATGCTGATCAAGAATATATATACTTTATGGGGTCGGAAATGCTTCATTCTGTGTGTTACACACATCCACTTTTACAACGAATCTAATATACCCCTTTACTCTTCCAGTACCAGGTATAAAAATACTGCTATACTGTGTGCCAGGCTTTATCGCACTTTTTTGTTGCTTGCACCCAGGAAGCGCACCTCTGAGCTATGCAAGCTCGGCAGAAGAAGGTGCAGCGCAGTCATACGCTACCTCACGGGATATTGGCTAATAGGTACCCACGCAAATAGACTAGGTGCCCCGTGAAATGATTTTTTCCGAAGCTGTAGAGATGGAGAAGAGGAAGAAACAGTGGAACATCTGTTCTTGGTAAATAAAAAAGTAATTTGTAGTATTTTTTGTAAACTTGTGAACTTGTAAAGCTTGTGGAATAGGGTTACTTACTTTTCGTCTTTATTAAATGCTGTTATATTAAAATTAAACACACTTTGCATAACAGCTTGGTGCCCACTCCACCACGCCAACGTTTCGGCTTGATTTTAAATTTCTCTTCATCCTGTTCTTGCAACTTTCCGATGAAAACGAATTTTTCTTCCTTGCCTGTCATATACTTTCCGCATATGTAGCAAAATGAGTCTGCTTTATAAACATATGAAAATGAACGGCTTGAGTTATCCATCTCAATTGCTTTCCATTAGAAACAATTACTATTTTTTGAACACACATGATCGTATTCTGATAGAAGTCAGTACTGCACTGAGGCAGGGACACTATAAGTATAGAGTTATATATCCTTTTCTATGAATAGGTAGAAGCGACAACGGTTTAATTTGTGTGCGACCAGCACCTGTGAAGGAAAAAAGGTCAACAGTTGACCATAACATCTATTTATGTATATTTATCCACACCAAGGCCCAGGTATAAGGAATAAAAGTAACTGTCCACAAGATTTACAGCCCAGGTATGGTATATATCCAAGATATTTCATACCTAGGACTCGGTACAAAAAAAATTACAGGTCCTTTTTGTTTACCGCAATCCCATTTCGGCAGTTGGACCTGCATCGTGCCAATCGGTATTTTTCAGTTAAAATACTGTTTTAGTCGTTTTGGACAAACGGCTCCACCTTAGCCGATTCTTACATACAATACCTTAAACGACGCTTAATTAATGTACCTATCTAAAACCAAAAATACAGGCCAAGAAATAATTTTTTTCGACTTTTCCTGTGTTTACGGATGGACGGACGGACAGACAGACATTGCTATATCGACTCGGCTATTGATGCTGATCAAGAATATATATACTTTATGGGGTCGGAAATGCTTCATTCTGTGTGTTACACACATCCACTTTTACAACGAATCTAATATACCCCTTTACTCTTCCAGTACCAGGTATAAAAATACTGCTATACTGTGTGCCAGGCTTTATCGCACTTTTTTGTTGCTTGCACCCAGGAAGCGCACCTCTGAGCTATGCAAGCTCGGCAGAAGAAGGTGCAGCGCAGTCATACGCTACCTCACGGGATATTGGCTAATAGGTACCCACGCAAATAGACTAGGTGCCCCGTGAAATGATTTTTTCCGAAGCTGTAGAGATGGAGAAGAGGAAGAAACAGTGGAACATCTGTTCTTGGTAAATAAAAAAGTAATTTGTAGTATTTTTTGTAAACTTGTGAACTTGTAAAGCTTGTGGATTAGGGTTACTTACTTTTCGTCTTTATTAAATGCTGTTATATTAAAATTACACACTTTGCATAACAGCTTGGTGCCAACTCTTCGCCTAAACGTTTCGGCTTGATTTTAAATTTCTCTTCATACTGTTCTTGCAACTTTCCGATGAAAACGAATTTTTCTTCCTTGCCTGTCATATACTTTCCGCATATGTAGCAAAATGAGTCTGCTTTATAAACATATGAAAATGAACGGCTTGAGTTATCCATCTCAATTGCTTTCCATTAGAAACCATTACTATTTTTTGAACACACATGATCGTATTCTGATAGAAGTCAGTACTGCACTGAGGCAGGGACACTATAAGTATAGAGTTATATATCCTTTTCTATGAATAGGTAGAAGCGACAACGGTCTAATTTGTGCGGGACCAGCACCTGTGAAGGAAAAAAGGTCAACAGTTGACCATAACATCTATTTATGTATATTTATCCACACCAAGGCCTAGGTATAAGGAATAAAAGTAACTGTCCACACCATTTACAGCCCAGGTAGGGTATATATCCAAGATATTTCATACCTAGGACTCGGTAAAAAAAAATTACAGGTCCTTTTTGTTTACCGCAATCCCATTTCGGCAGTTGGACCTGCAACCTGCCGATCGGTATTTTTCAGTTAAAATACTGTTTTAGTCGTTTTGGACAAACGGCTCCACCTTAGCCGATTCTTACATACAATACCTTGAACGACGCTTAATTAATTTAATTAATTTTTTTCGACTTTTCCTGTGTTTACGGATGAACGGACGGACAGACAGACATTGCTATATCGACTCGGCTATTGATGCTGATGAAGAATATATATACTTTATGGGGTCGGAAATGCTTCATTCTGTGTGTTACACACATCCACTTTTACAACGAATCTAATATACCCCTTTACTCTTCCAGTACCAGGTATAAAAATACTGCTATACTGTGTGCCAGGCTTTATCGCACTTTTTTGTTGCTTGCACCCAGGAAGCGCACCTCTGAGCTATGCAAGCTCGGCAGAAGAAGGTGCAGCGCAGTCATACGCTACCTCACGGGATATTGGCTAATAGGTACCCACGCAAATAGACTAGGTGCCCCGTGAAATGATTTTTTCCGAAGCTGTAGAGATGGAGAAGAGGAAGAAACAGTGGAACATCTGTTCTTGGTAAATAAAAAAGTAATTTGTAGTATTTTTTGTAAACTTGTGAACTTGTAAAGCTTGTGGATTAGGGTTACTTACTTTTCGTCTTTATTAAATGCTGTTATATTAAAATTACACACTTTGCATAACAGCTTGGTGCCAACTCTTCGCCTAAACGTTTCGGCTTGATTTTAAATTTCTCTTCATCCTGTTCTTGCAACTTTCCGATGAAAACGAATTTTTCTTCCTTGCCTGTCATATACTTTCCGCATATGTAGCAAAATGAGTCTGCTTTATAAACATATGAAAATGAACGGCTTGAGTTATCCATCTCAATTGCTTTCCATTAGAAACAATTACTATTTTTTGAACACACATGATCGTATTCTGATAGAAGTCAGTACTGCACTGAGGCAGGGACACTATAAGTATAGAGTTATATATCCTTTTCTATGAATAGGTAGAAGCGACAACGGTTTAATTTGTGTGCGACCAGCACCTGTGAAGGAAAAAAGGTCAACAGTTGACCATAACATCTATTTATGTATATTTATCCACACCAAGGCCCAGGTATAAGGAATAAAAGTAACTGTCCACAAGATTTACAGCCCAGGTATGGTATATATCCAAGATATTTCATACCTAGGACTCGGTACAAAAAAAATTACAGGTCCTTTTTGTTTACCGCAATCCCATTTCGGCAGTTGGACCTGCATCGTGCCAATCGGTATTTTTCAGTTAAAATACTGTTTTAGTCGTTTTGGACAAACGGCTCCACCTTAGCCGATTCTTACATACAATACCTTAAACGACGCTTAATTAATGTACCTATCTAAAACCAAAAATACAGGCCAAGAAATAATTTTTTTCGACTTTTCCTGTGTTTACGGATGAACGGACGGACAGACAGACATTGCTATATCGACTCGGCTATTGATGCTGATGAAGAATATATATACTTTATGGGGTCGGAAATGCTTCATTCTGTGTGTTACACACATCCACTTTTACAACGAATCTAATATACCCCTTTACTCTTCCAGTACCAGGTATAAAAATACTGCTATACTGTGTGCCAGGCTTTATCGCACTTTTTTGTTGCTTGCACCCAGGAAGCGCACCTCTGAGCTATGCAAGCTCGGCAGAAGAAGGTGCAGCGCAGTCATACGCTACCTCACGGGATATTGGCTAATAGGTACCCACGCAAATAGACTAGGTGCCCCGTGAAATGATTTTTTCCGAAGCTGTAGAGATGGAGAAGAGGAAGAAACAGTGGAACATCTGTTCTTGGTAAATAAAAAAGTAATTTGTAGTATTTTTTGTAAACTTGTGAACTTGTAAAGCTTGTGGATTAGGGTTACTTACTTTTCGTCTTTATTAAATGCTGTTATATTAAAATTACACACTTTGCATAACAGCTTGGTGCCAACTCTTCGCCTAAACGTTTCGGCTTGATTTTAAATTTCTCTTCATACTGTTCTTGCAACTTTCCGATGAAAACGAATTTTTCTTCCTTGCCTGTCATATACTTTCCGCATATGTAGCAAAATGAGTCTGCTTTATAAACATATGAAAATGAACGGCTTGAGTTATCCATCTCAATTGCTTTCCATTAGAAACCATTACTATTTTTTGAACACACATGATCGTATTCTGATAGAAGTCAGTACTGCACTGAGGCAGGGACACTATAAGTATAGAGTTATATATCCTTTTCTATGAATAGGTAGAAGCGACAACGGTCTAATTTGTGCGGGACCAGCACCTGTGAAGGAAAAAAGGTCAACAGTTGACCATAACATCTATTTATGTATATTTATCCACACCAAGGCCTAGGTATAAGGAATAAAAGTAACTGTCCACACCATTTACAGCCCAGGTAGGGTATATATCCAAGATATTTCATACCTAGGACTCGGTAAAAAAAAATTACAGGTCCTTTTTGTTTACCGCAATCCCATTTCGGCAGTTGGACCTGCAACCTGCCGATCGGTATTTTTCAGTTAAAATACTGTTTTAGTCGTTTTGGACAAACGGCTCCACCTTAGCCGATTCTTACATACAATACCTTGAACGACGCTTAATTAATTTAATTAATTTTTTTCGACTTTTCCTGTGTTTACGGATGAACGGACGGACAGACAGACATTGCTATATCGACTCGGCTATTGATGCTGATGAAGAATATATATACTTTATGGGGTCGGAAATGCTTCATTCTGTGTGTTACACACATCCACTTTTACAACGAATCTAATATACCCCTTTACTCTTCCAGTACCAGGTATAAAAATACTGCTATACTGTGTGCCAGGCTTTATCGCACTTTTTTGTTGCTTGCACCCAGGAAGCGCACCTCTGAGCTATGCAAGCTCGGCAGAAGAAGGTGCAGCGCAGTCATACGCTACCTCACGGGATATTGGCTAATAGGTACCCACGCAAATAGACTAGGTGCCCCGTGAAATGATTTTTTCCGAAGCTGTAGAGATGGAGAAGAGGAAGAAACAGTGGAACATCTGTTCTTGGTAAATAAAAAAGTAATTTGTAGTATTTTTTGTAAACTTGTGAACTTGTAAAGCTTGTGGATTAGGGTTACTTACTTTTCGTCTTTATTAAATGCTGTTATATTAAAATTACACACTTTGCATAACAGCTTGGTGCCAACTCTTCGCCTAAACGTTTCGGCTTGATTTTAAATTTCTCTTCATACTGTTCTTGCAACTTTCCGATGAAAACGAATTTTTCTTCCTTGCCTGTCATATACTTTCCGCATATGTAGCAAAATGAGTCTGCTTTATAAACATATGAAAATGAACGGCTTGAGTTATCCATCTCAATTGCTTTCCATTAGAAACAATTACTATTTTTTGAACACACATGATCGTATTCTGATAGAAGTCAGTACTGCACTGAGGCAGGGACACTATAAGTATAGAGTTATATATCCTTTTCTATGAATAGGTAGAAGCGACAACGGTCTAATTTGTGTGCGACCAGCACCTGTGAAGGAAAAAAGGTCAACAGTTGACCATAACATCTATTTATGTATATTTATCCACACCAAGGCCCAGGTATAAGGAATAAAAGTAACTGTCCACAAGATTTACAGCCCAGGTATGGTATATATCCAAGATATTTCATACCTAGGACTCGGTACAAAAAAAATTACAGGTCCTTTTTGTTTACCGCAATCCCATTTCGGCAGTTGGACCTGCATCGTGCCAATCGGTATTTTTCAGTTAAAATACTGTTTTAGTCGTTTTGGACAAACGGCTCCACCTTAGCCGATTCTTACATACAATACCTTAAACGACGCTTAATTAATGTACCTATCTAAAACCAAAAATACAGGCCAAGAAATAATTTTTTTCGACTTTTCCTGTGTTTACGGATGGACGGACGGACAGACAGACATTGCTATATCGACTCGGCTATTGATGCTGATCAAGAATATATATACTTTATGGGGTCGGAAATGCTTCATTCTGTGTGTTACACACATCCACTTTTACAACGAATCTAATATACCCCTTTACTCTTCCAGTACCAGGTATAAAAATACTGCTATACTGTGTGCCAGGCTTTATCGCACTTTTTTGTTGCTTGCACCCAGGAAGCGCACCTCTGAGCTATGCAAGCTCGGCAGAAGAAGGTGCAGCGCAGTCATACGCTACCTCACGGGATATTGGCTAATAGGTACCCACGCAAATAGACTAGGTGCCCCGTGAAATGATTTTTTCCGAAGCTGTAGAGATGGAGAAGAGGAAGAAACAGTGGAACATCTGTTCTTGGTAAATAAAAAAGTAATTTGTAGTATTTTTTGTAAACTTGTGAACTTGTAAAGCTTGTGGATTAGGGTTACTTACTTTTCGTCTTTATTAAATGCTGTTATATTAAAATTAAACACACTTTGCATAACAGCTTGGTGCCCACTCCACCACGCCAACGTTTCGGCTTGATTTTAAATTTCTCTTCATCCTGTTCTTGCAACTTTCCGATGAAAACGAATTTTTCTTCCTTGCCTGTCATATACTTTCCGCATATGTAGCAAAATGAGTCTGCTTTATAAACATATGAAAATGAACGGCTTGAGTTATCCATCTCAATTGCTTTCCATTAGAAACAATTACTATTTTTTGAACACACATGATCGTATTCTGATAGAAGTCAGTACTGCACTGAGGCAGGGACACTATAAGTATAGAGTTATATATCCTTTTCTATGAATAGGTAGAAGCGACAACGGTTTAATTTGTGTGCGACCAGCACCTGTGAAGGAAAAAAGGTCAACAGTTGACCATAACATCTATTTATGTATATTTATCCACACCAAGGCCCAGGTATAAGGAATAAAAGTAACTGTCCACAAGATTTACAGCCCAGGTATGGTATATATCCAAGATATTTCATACCTAGGACTCGGTACAAAAAAAATTACAGGTCCTTTTTGTTTACCGCAATCCCATTTCGGCAGTTGGACCTGCATCGTGCCAATCGGTATTTTTCAGTTAAAATACTGTTTTAGTCGTTTTGGACAAACGGCTCCACCTTAGCCGATTCTTACATACAATACCTTAAACGACGCTTAATTAATGTACCTATCTAAAACCAAAAATACAGGCCAAGAAATAATTTTTTTCGACTTTTCCTGTGTTTACGGATGAACGGACGGACAGACAGACATTGCTATATCGACTCGGCTATTGATGCTGATCAAGAATATATATACTTTATGGGGTCGGAAATGCTTCATTCTGTGTGTTACACACATCCACTTTTACAACGAATCTAATATACCCCTTTACTCTTCCAGTACCAGGTATAAAAATACTGCTATACTGTGTGCCAGGCTTTATCGCACTTTTTGTTGCTTGCACCCAGGAAGCGCACCTCTGAGCTATGCAAGCTCGGCAGAAGAAGGTGCAGCGCAGTCATACGCTACCTCACGGGATATTGGCTAATAGGTACCCACGCAAATAGACTAGGTGCCCCGTGAAATGATTTTTTCCGAAGCTGTAGAGATGGAGAAGAGGAAGAAACAGTGGAACATCTGTTCTTGGTAAATAAAAAAGTAATTTGTAGTATTTTTTGTAAACTTGTGAACTTGTAAAGCTTGTGGATTAGGGTTACTTACTTTTCGTCTTTATTAAATGCTGTTATATTAAAATTACACACTTTGCATAACAGCTTGGTGCCAACTCTTCGCCTAAACGTTTCGGCTTGATTTTAAATTTCTCTTCATACTGTTCTTGCAACTTTCCGATGAAAACGAATTTTTCTTCCTTGCCTGTCATATACTTTCCGCATATGTAGCAAAATGAGTCTGCTTTATAAACATATGAAAATGAACGGCTTGAGTTATCCATCTCAATTGCTTTCCATTAGAAACCATTACTATTTTTTGAACACACATGATCGTATTCTGATAGAAGTCAGTACTGCACTGAGGCAGGGACACTATAAGTATAGAGTTATATATCCTTTTCTATGAATAGGTAGAAGCGACAACGGTCTAATTTGTGCGGGACCAGCACCTGTGAAGGAAAAAAGGTCAACAGTTGACCATAACATCTATTTATGTATATTTATCCACACCAAGGCCTAGGTATAAGGAATAAAAGTAACTGTCCACACCATTTACAGCCCAGGTAGGGTATATATCCAAGATATTTCATACCTAGGACTCGGTAAAAAAAAATTACAGGTCCTTTTTGTTTACCGCAATCCCATTTCGGCAGTTGGACCTGCAACCTGCCGATCGGTATTTTTCAGTTAAAATACTGTTTTAGTCGTTTTGGACAAACGGCTCCACCTTAGCCGATTCTTACATACAATACCTTGAACGACGCTTAATTAATTTAATTAATTTTTTTCGACTTTTCCTGTGTTTACGGATGAACGGACGGACAGACAGACATTGCTATATCGACTCGGCTATTGATGCTGATGAAGAATATATATACTTTATGGGGTCGGAAATGCTTCATTCTGTGTGTTACACACATCCACTTTTACAACGAATCTAATATACCCCTTTACTCTTCCAGTACCAGGTATAAAAATACTGCTATACTGTGTGCCAGACTTTATCGCACTTTTTTGTTGCTTGCACCCAGGAAGCGCACCTCTGAGCTATGCAAGCTCGGCAGAAGAAGGTGCAGCGCAGTCATACGCTACCTCACGGGATATTGGCTAATAGGTACCCACGCAAATAGACTAGGTGCCCCGTGAAATGATTTTTTCCGAAGCTGTAGAGATGGAGAAGAGGAAGAAACAGTGGAACATCTGTTCTTGGTAAATAAAAAAGTAATTTGTAGTATTTTTTGTAAACTTGTGAACTTGTAAAGCTTGTGGATTAGGGTTACTTACTTTTCGTCTTTATTAAATGCTGTTATATTAAAATTACACACTTTGCATAACAGCTTGGTGCCAACTCTTCGCCTAAACGTTTCGGCTTGATTTTAAATTTCTCTTCATACTGTTCTTGCAACTTTCCGATGAAAACGAATTTTTCTTCCTTGCCTGTCATATACTTTCCGCATATGTAGCAAAATGAGTCTGCTTTATAAACATATGAAAATGAACGGCTTGAGTTATCCATCTCAATTGCTTTCCATTAGAAACCATTACTATTTTTTGAACACACATGATCGTATTCTGATAGAAGTCAGTACTGCACTGAGGCAGGGACACTATAAGTATAGAGTTATATATCCTTTTCTATGAATAGGTAGAAGCGACAACGGTCTAATTTGTGCGGGACCAGCACCTGTGAAGGAAAAAAGGTCAACAGTTGACCATAACATCTATTTATGTATATTTATCCACACCAAGGCCTAGGTATAAGGAATAAAAGTAACTGTCCACACCATTTACAGCCCAGGTAGGGTATATATCCAAGATATTTCATACCTAGGACTCGGTAAAAAAAAATTACAGGTCCTTTTTGTTTACCGCAATCCCATTTCGGCAGTTGGACCTGCAACCTGCCGATCGGTATTTTTCAGTTAAAATACTGTTTTAGTCGTTTTGGACAAACGGCTCCACCTTAGCCGATTCTTACATACAATACCTTGAACGACGCTTAATTAATGTACCTATCTAAAACCAAAAATACAGGCTGAGTTTTCAAAGCCAAAGCTACAAAGGGTTTAGGAACGATTTATAGCTGCATTAATCAGCTTTTCAGAACTGCAAAGTTCAGTACAGGCAGGTGTAAGATGCTTAAACTATGTGAAAAAAACACTGCATCTGAAAAGAAAAACAATATATTTTTAAATTCTTAAAAAAAAAAACTAAACACACGAAAAAAAAAGGTCCTCGAAAATTTGTAAATCCCCAAATCTATTAGAAAAAGTCGTTGTTAGCCACAGCGGGGAAAAAAAAATTTCAATTTTGTCGAGTATTGTAATCTAACATCACTGACCGAAAAGCTATTGTCAGCTTCCAACATAGCAACCTTATACATAGTTCGGTTTGTTTTGTACGCCGTTTTGTACAATGAATGGCAAATTCTACTAGATATATCGTAAAATAAAAAGGGATTTAAGTTTTAATTTACAACATTTAATAAATAAGACATTTAAAGCTCGTTCCGACAGAATAACTTTTTTTTTAATGAATGAAATGTGTTTTAAGCATAGCTTGAAAATAGCTCACTGAAAAAACAGCAAAATCAGCACGCACACTGCCTGTCTTACTGAGCAGAACACTTTTTGTCTCTTCAATTGTGTTATCTGTTGCGTGTTTTCGGTTGAGCCGACACACGATCGTGTCTAATAACAGCTTAAGGGGAGGTTCTCATTGAATTTTTTGAAAAAATCATTTCTATTTTTTTTTACATAAAATGAAAGCCATATACTTGTAGATCATGTGTGTAAAAGATACGATACGATTTTTTTGATGCGATACATATTTTTCGAGTTAGAGCGTCCTTAACGCACATACCTCGGACGCATCTCCCTACCATCAACAAAATTTGAACCTGTTTTTCTCGAAATCATGTTTTGCGTCCGAACTTCAATCGCAGGGCTTGATCTATTGATCCGATTTTCTTCAAATAAATTGCATTTGGAAGTCAAAACATTTTTATATGGCTTAAAAAATAGCCTAAAAAATTAAAATTGTATTTTTAAACCGGGGTCAAAGGTAAAAAAAAATGTGAAAAAAATAAATTTTGAGTGCCAATATTTATGTTAAATTTTTGTCAAAATTTTGTATAGTTTGGTATTTTTTTGATATTTCATAAATTTTAATAAATTTAAGTCATGTTTTATTTCATTTCACTACAAGAGGCTACAGACTTGAAGTTCGGGGACCATCTTTTTCGAGCAGAGGTCGACGAGAGCCGCCATTTTGCAGCCAGCATTTTGAATTTTAGCAGAAAAAAAAACAAAAACTTATTAAGAAATAATAAACCAATTTAACAATAAAAACCAGAAGTTGTTATGTTTTTTCATTATCTTACAACAAATTTTCAAAGTTCGGTGTGTTGTGGTCCATTTCAATGAGAACCTCTCTTCGTGTCACTGTGATTTCGGACTATGCATAAATATAATCAAAATTTCTCTGTATTAGATCATTATGCAAAATTTAAATAGAATTTTGGTTATATTTAGATTAATAAATGATCTAATAATTTTGTATTGGCTTGGATTTCCCTTACAGCGTCGAACACGGCTTCCAAGGTGTAGTCAAGCGACACGGTCACAAGGGCATGCCTGCTTCACATGGCGTTACAAAGACTCATCGCCGTCCCGGTAACATTGGCGGTGGTGGCGAAAAGGGACGTGTCTGGCCTGGTACAAAGATGCCTGGTCATATGGGTAATCGTTGGCGTGTTCTTAGAGGGCTGCGAATTTGGCGAACCAACGCAAAGTACAATGTCATGTGGGTGCAAGGTAACTCAGTGCCTGGACCTACCGGTGGCCTAGTATATATATACGATACGATTTTGCCCATGAGGAAGCTGAAGCAAACTCCGCCATTCCCCACATTTTGCGGTGAAGAGAACACTACTTTTGAGGACATTTGGTATGAACAGATGCACAAATTTAAGGATGAAACAATTGTATACAAGAGCGATTAGCTTTATTTCCTATCATTTTAAAACTGCTTTATATAAAATAAAATGAAATTCATACAAAATAAACCTATAAGACTATATAATACAATGAAAAAACATAAACCAAACGTCAAAAGGCTATTTAATAAAGAATTTGAATAAACACAAATCGAATTTATGCACTGCACGCAATGAATCTGCAAAACACTACTTGACCTCCTTGACTTGCAATTCTGGTGAAAAAGACTGCTTAATTTTGTCCGCTTTTTCCTTATTCTGTACTACTAGCGTGTACAAAAAGCGAGAGCAACGGATCTTGAATTTAGTATTCGTAGGATTTTTCTTGATTTTCACAGCACTAGCATCTGAACGACGTGCATTGTTAAGAAAATCTTTTACTTTTATTTTTCGTGGCATATTGCGTTTTTTATTCAGATTCAACTAAAATCCGTATTGTTCGGTCCAAAGCAGCAAAGGAAAGGGATGTATGTTATGGTATGGTAAGTATGTATTCGAGCCCTGCATGAATAGGCAACCGAATCGATCCGGTGGGATTCGCATCGTTCTTTTTACTGTGCCCAACTTTCCACTTGTTTTTCTGGTAGAGATAACGAAAATGCCTGAAAATATTTATTTGCGTGTGTGCCTTTGTGTGGCTGTGTGTGTGTGTGTCATGGCCCCAGTCTGACTTTGTAGAACCGATTCCAAAAAGAATTTTTTTTTCATGCGACTCGATGGTTGGTTTTTTTCTCGAACCGCTTATACTTTTTTAATGCATTCTAATTTGAGTGATTAGTTAGCTCTCACTGCATTAGGTCTTTTTTTTGTTTTGTGACTTCATCACTGTTCCACCTTCCACTGTTGCCCAGTGGGATATACCGTGACCGCTAACCGGATGGAACCGCTACTTTCTGGGACGTGTGCGCACCAAGGCTCATGCTGTCAAATTTGCAACCTCCACCTGCGATTTTGAAATTGTCATTCTAGATAAATCCTGGCTCAACGAAAATTTGTTCGACAACGATTACATCGGTCCTAGCCTGGTCCACGTATTTAGTAAGTTAAATGCGTTTCTATTATTTTTTCCAGGCCCAAAATTAAAAAATACATTTTTGTTAGTTTAATTTTTTCGAAAATGATTATTTTGTTTTCTTTTCATGCGTTACTCTATAGACTTTCAAGTAAAATTATTAAACTTAAAAAAAAAACAATTTTCACTGAAAAAAATTTGTAAGAATACGAAAAATATATGCCGTTTCTATTATATTTTCCACCACTGTATATATGGTAAGATGGGGACCTTAGCTAACATCTGGCGAGTAAACTAAATTTATTCTGTCCACTATAAAGATGTTAAATATTTAGTAAAGTGGCTTTTTTGCCAAAACAATTTCGATAAAGCCCTGAAATATATACAAAGTTAAAGTTTATTTATTTATTGAAATTATTCAATATTATTCTTTATAAATATTCTCTTTTACGTCCTCACCAAAGACGAGCGAGCCTTTCCGAAATTTTTACTGCAGTGTTCTTTGAGCGCTTAGCCGTCAGTTCGGCTGAAATAGTTGGTAGTCCGCGCTTAACCGTTGATTTGGCTGGTATAGCAGCCTTGGCTTCTTTCTTCGCTTCCTTGGTCGTTTTTTTTCGCTTGAAGCTCATGTTCTTTATTTTTCAATTCATTCAGCACGCTTTTGAAAGTGAGCATTGCGCTCTTTATTGTCTTACGTCCACAGGTTGCAGGTTCTGTCTTAAAATACTTGTGCTTCATACATTCGAATACGCAACGCCTCAAAACAAAAACATAACGCATTTACGTTTCGACTGCTGCTCAAAATTATTATTATTATTACCCCCAGTTTTAAAGCTACTACTAAACTGTTTAAAACGATTAATAATCTTTAGTCATTTTTGTATTAAAAAATATTGAGTAGCGCTGTGCAGCACATTTCGCGCTGTACAGAAAATTTGTGCGCTTTACAGACCTTTTTTCGTTCTGGTTGTCAAACGGATTTCGAAAGAACGAATTTTTTTACCGACCAGTGTATCAGGTGGTCAGCTTTATCCTCACTTTCCAAAACCGGCACCGTAACCCAAACTATTACTAAATTACTCTATAAACTATTCTTCCATCGAAAAAATTGTAACAATATGCATTTTTGACTAAATGGCACACAGTCAAAATTTTTGTGACGACAAAAAATCTGGTAGATTTTTTGGATATTAAAAAAAAAATGTAACTATTAAAGACTAGATTTCCATGTGTTAAATAAGCCTGTAAGATTTCAGAAAGATCGGTTCAGTAGTTTTCAAGTTATTTTGGTCACCGATTCAAGAATGCCATTTCGAGAAAAACGCGTTTTAAGGTTGTCTACTATTAAACTTTTAGCAACGAATTCTTTTCTTTCAATACTCATATCTATTAGATAGTTATACTTCAAAAATATGCAAAAAAATTTTTTAAAATACAAGTGGGGGTAACCTCTTAAATCTCAGCCTCACGTATAGAACAAAAGAGCTGTTGAATCTAATAGGCTTTTTACACTGCCGCATCATTGTCGAAGGTGCGGAAAAATGATGCGAGGCGTTTACACCTAACTCGCATCTTTTCCGCCTCATTTTGCCAGCTGTTCGGGCTGCTAAAGTAAACAGGTGTTAAAAAAGTAATTACAGGTCCTTTTTGTTTCCCGCAATCCCATTTCGGCAGTTGTACCTGCAACCTGCCGATCGGTATTTTTCAGTTAAAATACTGTTTTAGTCGTTTTGGACAAACGGCTCCACCTTAGCCGATTCTTACATACAATACCTTAAACGACGCTTAATTAATGTACCTATTTACAACCAAAAATACAGGCCAAGAAATAATTTTTTTCGACTTTTCCTGTGTTTTCAAAGTCAAAACTTCACATACGGACGGATTGACGGACAGACAGACATTGCTATATCGACTCGGCTATTGATGCTGATCAAGAATATATATACTTTATGGGGTCGGAAACGCTTCATTCTGTGTGTTACACACATCCACTTTTACAACGAATCTAATATACCCCTTTACTCTTTTAGTACCAGGTATAAAAATACTGCTATACTGTGTGCCAGGCTTTATCGCACTTTTTTGTTGCTTGCACCCAGGAAGCGCACCTCTGAGCTATGCAAGCTCGGCAGAAGAAGGTGCAGCGCAGTCATAGGCTACCTCACGGGATATTGGCTAATAGGTACCCACGCAAATAGACTAGGTGCCCCGTGAAATGATTTTTTCCGAAGCTGTAGAGATGGAGAAGAGGAAGAAACAGTGGAACATCTGTTCTTGGTAAATAAAAAAGTAATTTGTAGTATTTTTTGTAAACTTGTGAACTTGTAAAGCTTGTGGATTAGGGTTACTTACTTTTCGTCTTTATTAAATGCTGTTATATTAAAATTAAACACACTTTGCATAACAGCTTGGTGCCCACTCCACCACGCCAACGTTTCGGCTTGATTTTAAATTTCTCTTCATCCTGTTCTTGCAACTTTCCGATGAAAACGAATTTTTCTTCCTTGCCTGTCATATACTTTCCGCATATCTAGCAAAATGAGTCTGCTTTATAAACATATGAAAATGAACGGCTTGAGTTATCCATCTCAATTGCTTTCCATTAGAAACAATTACTATTTTTTGAACACACATGATCGTATTCTGATAGAAGTCAGTACTGCACTGAGGCAGGGACACTATAAGTATAGAGTTATATATCCTTTTCTATGAATAGGTAGAAGCGACAACGGTCTAATTTGTGTGCGACCAGCACCTGTGAAGGAAAAAAGGTCAACAGTTGACCATAACATCTATTTATGTATATTTATCCACACCAAGGCCCAGGTATAAGGAATAAAAGTAACTGTCCACAAGATTTACAGCCCAGGTATGGTATATATCCAAGATATTTCATACCTAGGACTCGGTACAAAAAAAATTACAGGTCCTTTTTGTTTACCGCAATCCCATTTCGGCAGTTGGACCTGCATCGTGCCAATCGGTATTTTTCAGTTAAAATACTGTTTTAGTCGTTTTGGACAAACGGCTCCACCTTAGCCGATTCTTACATACAATACCTTAAACGACGCTTAATTAATGTACCTATCTAGAACCAAAAATACAGGCCAAGAAATAATTTTTTTCGACTTTTCCTGTGTTTACGGATGGACGGACGGACAGACAGACATTGCTATATCGACTCGGCTATTGATGCTGATCAAGAATATATATACTTTATGGGGTCGGAAATGCTTCATTCTGTGTGTTACACACATCCACTTTTACAACGAATCTAATATACCCCTTTACTCTTCCAGTACCAGGTATAAAAATACTGCTATACTGTGTGCCAGGCTTTATCGCACTTTTTTGTTGCTTGCACCCAGGAAGCGCACCTCTGAGCTATGCAAGCTCGGCAGAAGAAGGTGCAGCGCAGTCATACCTCACGGGATATTGGCTAATAGGTACCCACGCAAATAGACTAGGTGCCCCGTGAAATGATTTTTTCCGAAGCTGTAGAGATGGAGAAGAGGAAGAAACAGTGGAACATCTGTTCTTGGTAAATAAAAAAGTAATTTGTAGTATTTTTTGTAAACTTGTGAACTTGTAAAGCTTGTGGATTAGGGTTACTTACTTTTCGTCTTTATTAAATGCTGTTATATTAAAATTACACACTTTGCATAACAGCTTGGTGCCAACTCTTCGCCTAAACGTTTCGGCTTGATTTTAAATTTCTCTTCATACTGTTCTTGCAGCTTTCCGATGAAAACGAATTTTTCTTCCTTGCCTGTCATATACTTTCCGCATATGTAGCAAAATGAGTCTGCTTTATAAACATATGAAAATGAACGGCTTGAGTTATCCATCTCAATTGCTTTCCATTAGAAACCATTACTATTTTTTGAACACACATGATCGTATTCTGATAGAAGTCAGTACTGCACTGAGGCAGGGACACTATAAGTATAGAGTTATATATCCTTTTCTATGAATAGGTAGAAGCGACAACGGTCTAATTTGTGCGGGACCAGCACCTGTGAAGGAAAAAAGGTCAACAGTTGACCATAACATCTATTTATGTATATTTATCCACACCAAGGCCTAGGTATAAGGAATAAAAGTAACTGTCCACACCATTTACAGCCCAGGTAGGGTATATATCCAAGATATTTCATACCTAGGACTCGGTAAAAAAAAATTACAGGTCCTTTTTTGTTTACCGCAATCCCATTTCGGCAGTTGGACCTGCAACCTGCCGATCGGTATTTTTCAGTTAAAATACTGTTTTAGTCGTTTTGGACAAACGGCTCCACCTTAGCCGATTCTTACATACAATACCTTGAACGACGCTTAATTAATGTACCTATCTAAAACCAAAAATACAGGCTGAGTTTTCAAAGCCAAAAACTTCCGAAAAAATACCACAAAAAATGATCAATTTCGAATTAGAAAGCTCAATACCTTCCAGACGGTAAGCTGCAGCTCGAAAATGAGATGTTTCCATTTTTGTTACATACGTTTTTTACATCTGTCTTTTTTATATGTCAAATTCTGATTCCTACATATACATACACGGCTGTGAGCGAGTGAGAGAGGGAATGAGTCTGCGCTTGGAAGGCCACTGAAACTTCATTTGTTCCTTCTGACTATATTTATGATCCGATCTGATCCAGATTAAAAATTCTGATAGATATTTTCATTTTCTATGATTCGTTTTTTTTTGGTTTTACCGTATCTTCAAAATTGTAGATTTTCGTCCTTTGTGGGGGTGGAGGGCGGCTTGTCCAAATTTTGAAACAAACTCGTCTCGGTTTGATATCACAGGAGCTTGGATAGAAAGTTTGGTTGATCTAGCTCTTATAGTCTCTGAGATCTAGGCGTCAAAAAATTCGATCAGGCATAGCGCCCACCCCGGTGTGTGAGAGAGAGCGAGAGGGAACGATGCATTTCGAAATGATTTTCTTCATTGTGGCTATATTTATGATCTGATCTGATCCAGATTCAACACTCTGATAGATATGGGCATTCTCTATCTTACAACAAATTTTCAAAGTTCGGTGTGTTGTGGTCCATTTCAATGAGAACCTCTCTTCGTGTCACTGTGATTTCGGACTATGCATAAATATAATCAAAATTTCTCTGTATTAGATCATTATGCAAAATTTAAATAGAATTTTGGTTATATTTAGATTAATAAATGATCTAATAATTTTGTATTGGCTTGGATTTCCCTTACAGCGTCGAACACGGCTTCCAAGGTGTAGTCAAGCGACACGGTCACAAGGGCATGCCTGCTTCACATGGCGTTACAAAGACTCATCGCCGTCCCGGTAACATTGGCGGTGGTGGCGAAAAGGGACGTGTCTGGCCTGGTACAAAGATGCCTGGTCATATGGGTAATCGTTGGCGTGTTCTTAGAGGGCTGCGAATTTGGTGAACCAACGCAAAGTACAATGTCATGTGGGTGCAAGGTAACTCAGTGCCTGGACCTACCGGTGGCCTAGTATATATATACGATACGATTTTGCCCCTGAGGAAGCTGAAGCAAACTCCGCCATTCCCCACATTTTGCGGTGAAGAGAACACTACTTTTGAGGACATTTGGTATGAACAGATGCACAAATTTAAGGATGAAACAATTGTATACAAGAGCGATTAGGTTTATTTCCTATCATTTTAAAACTGCTTTATATAAAATAAAATGAAATTCATACAAAATAAACCTATAAGACTATATAATACAATGAAAAAACATAAACCAAACGTCAAAAGGCTATTTAATAAAGAATTTGAATAAACACAAATCGAATTTATGCACTGCACGCAATGAATCTGCAAAACACTACTTGACCTCCTTGACTTGCAATTCTGGTGAAAAAGACTGCTTAATTTTGTCCGCTTTTTCCTTATTCTGTACTACTAGCGTGTACAAAAAGCGAGAGCAACGGATCTTGAATTTAGTATTCGTAGGATTTTTCTTGATTTTCACAGCACTAGCATCTGAACGACGTGCATTGTTAAGAAAATCTTTTACTTTTATTTTTCGTGGCATATTAGGTTTTTTATTCAGATTCAACTAAAATCCGTATTGTTCAGCCTCACGTATAGAACAAAAGAGCTGTTGAATCTAATAGGCTTTTTACACTGCCGCATCATTGTCGAAGGTGCGGAAAAATGATGCGAGGCGTTTACACCTAACTCGCATCTTTTCCGCCTCATTTTGCCAGCTGTTCGGGCTGCTAAAGTAAACAGGTGTTAACAAAGTAATTACAGGTCCTTTTTGTTTCCCGCAATCCCATTTCGGCAGTTGTACCTGCAACCTGCCGATCGGTATTTTTCAGTTAAAATACTGTTTTAGTCGTTTTGGACAAACGGCTCCACCTTAGCCGATTCTTACATACAATACCTTAAACGACGCTTAATTAATGTACCTATTAAAAACCAAAAATACAGGCCAAGAAATAATTTTTTTCGACTTTTCCTGTGTTTTCAAAGTCAAAACTTCACATACAGACGGATTGACGGACAGACAGACATTGCTATATCGACTCGGCTATTGATGCTGATCAAGAATATATATACTTTATGGGGTCGGAAACGCTTCATTCTGTGTGTTACACACATCCACTTTTACAACGAATCTAATATACCCCTTTACTCTTTTAGTACCAGGTATAAAAATACTGCTATACTGTGTGCCAGGCTTTATCGCACTTTTTTGTTGCTTGCACCCAGGAAGCGCACCTCTGAGCTATGCAAGCATACGGACGGATTGACGGACAGACAGACATTGCTATATCGACTCGGCTATTGATGCTGATCAAGAATATATATACTTTATGGGGTCGGAAATGCTTCATTCTGTGTGTTACACACATCCACTTTTACAACGAATCTAATATACCCCTTTACTCTTTTAGTACCAGGTATAAAAATACTGCTATACTGTGTGCCAGGCTTTATCGCACTTTTTTGTTGCTTGCACCCAGGAAGCACACCTCTGAGCTATGCAAGCTCGGCAGAAGAAGGTGCAGCGCAGTCATAGGCTACCTCACGGGATATTGGCTAATAGGTACCCACGCAAATAGACTAGGTGCCCCGTGAAATGATTTTTTCCGAAGCTGTAGAGATGGAGAAGAGGAAGAAACAGTGGAACATCTGTTCTTGGTAAATAAAAAAGTAATTTGTAGTATTTTTTGTAAACTTATGAACTTGTAAAGCTTGTGGATTAGGGTTACTTACTTTTCGTCTTTATTAAATGCTGTTATATTAAAATTAAACACACTTTGCATAACAGCTTGGTGCCCACTCCACCACGCCAACGTTTCGGCTTGATTTTAAATTTCTCTTCATCCTGTTCTTGCAACTTTCCGATGAAAACGAATTTTTCTTCCTTGCCTGTCATATACTTTCCGCATATGTAGCAACATGAGTCTGCTTTATAAACATATGAAAATGAACGGCTTGAGTTATCCATCTCAATTGCTTTCCATTAGAAACAATTACTATTTTTTGAACACACATGATCGTATTCTGATAGAAGTCAGTACTGCACTGAGGCAGGGACACTATAAGTATAGAGTTATATATGCTTTTCTATGAATAGGTAGAAGCGACAACGGTCTAATTTGTGTGCGACCAGCACCTGTGAAGGAAAAAAGGTCAACAGTTGACCATAACATCTATTTATGTATATTTATCCACACCAAGGCCCAGGTATAAGGAATAAAAGTAACTGTCCACAAGATTTACAGCCCAGGTATGGTATATATCCAAGATATTTCATACCTAGGACTCGGTACAAAAAAAATTACAGGTCCTTTTTGTTTACCGCAATCCCATTTCGGCAGTTGGACCTGCATCGTGCCAATCGGTATTTTTCAGTTAAAATACTGTTTTAGTCGTTTTGGACAAACGGCTCCACCTTAGCCGATTCTTACATACAATACCTTAAACGACGCTTAATTAATGTACCTATCTAAAACCAAAAATACAGGCCAAGAAATAATTTTTTTCGACTTTTCCTGTGTTTACGGATGGACGGACGGACAGACAGACATTGCTATATCGACTCGGCTATTGATGCTGATCAAGAATATATATACTTTATGGGGTCGGAAATGCTTCATTCTGTGTGTTACACACATCCACTTTTACAACGAATCTACTATACCCCTTTACTCTTCTAGTACCAGGTATAAAAATACTGCTATACTGTGTGCCAGGCTTTATCGCACTTTTTTGTTGCTTGCACCCAGGAAGCGCACCTCTGAGCTATGCAAGCTCGGCAGAAGAAGGTGCAGCGCAGTCATACGCTACCTCACGGGATATTGGCTAATAGGTACCCACGCAAATAGACTAGGTGCCCCGTGAAATGATTTTTTCCGAAGCTGTAGAGATGGAGAAGAGGAAGAAACAGTGGAACATCTGTTCTTGGTAAATAAAAAAGTAATTTGTAGTATTTTTTGTAAACTTATGAACTTGTAAAGCTTGTGGATTAGGGTTACTTACTTTTCGTCTTTATTAAATGCTGTTATATTAAAATTAAACACACTTTGCATAACAGCTTGGTGCCCACTCCACCACGCCAACGTTTCGGCTTGATTTTAAATTTCTCTTCATCCTGTTCTTGCAACTTTCCGATGAAAACGAATTTTTCTTCCTTGCCTGTCATATACTTTCCGCATATGTAGCAACATGAGTCTGCTTTATAAACATATGAAAATGAACGGCTTGAGTTATCCATCTCAATTGCTTTCCATTAGAAACAATTACTATTTTTTGAACACACATGATCGTATTCTGATAGAAGTCAGTACTGCACTGAGGCAGGGACACTATAAGTATAGAGTTATATATGCTTTTCTATGAATAGGTAGAAGCGACAACGGTCTAATTTGTGTGCGACCAGCACCTGTGAAGGAAAAAAGGTCAACAGTTGACCATAACATCTATTTATGTATATTTATCCACACCAAGGCCCAGGTATAAGGAATAAAAGTAACTGTCCACAAGATTTACAGCCCAGGTATGGTATATATCCAAGATATTTCATACCTAGGACTCGGTACAAAAAAAATTACAGGTCCTTTTTGTTTACCGCAATCCCATTTCGGCAGTTGGACCTGCATCGTGCCAATCGGTATTTTTCAGTTAAAATACTGTTTTAGTCGTTTTGGACAAACGGCTCCACCTTAGCCGATTCTTACATACAATACCTTAAACGACGCTTAATTAATGTACCTATCTAAAACCAAAAATACAGGCCAAGAAATAATTTTTTTCGACTTTTCCTGTGTTTACGGATGGACGGACGGACAGACAGACATTGCTATATCGACTCGGCTATTGATGCTGATCAAGAATATATATACTTTATGGGGTCGGAAATGCTTCATTCTGTGTGTTACACACATCCACTTTTACAACGAATCTACTATACCCCTTTACTCTTCTAGTACCAGGTATAAAAATACTGCTATACTGTGTGCCAGGCTTTATCGCACTTTTTTGTTGCTTGCACCCAGGAAGCGCACCTCTGAGCTATGCAAGCTCGGCAGAAGAAGGTGCAGCGCAGTCATACGCTACCTCACGGGATATTGGCTAATAGGTACCCACGCAAATAGACTAGGTGCCCCGTGAAATGATTTTTTCCGAAGCTGTAGAGATGGAGAAGAGGAAGAAACAGTGGAACATCTGTTCTTGGTAAATAAAAAAGTAATTTGTAGTATTTTTTGTAAACTTGTGAACTTGTAAAGCTTGTGGATTAGGGTTACTTACTTTTCGTCTTTATTAAATGCTGTTATATTAAAATTACACACTTTGCATAACAGCTTGGTGCCAACTCTTCGCCTAAACGTTTCGGCTTGATTTTAAATTTCTCTTCATACTGTTCTTGCAACTTTCCGATGAAAACGAATTTTTCTTCCTTGCCTGTCATATACTTTCCGCATATGTAGCAAAATGAGTCTGCTTTATAAACATATGAAAATGAACGGCTTGAGTTATCCATCTCAATTGCTTTCCATTAGAAACAATTACTATTTTTTGAACACACATGATCGTATTCTGATAGAAGTCAGTACTGCACTGAGGCAGGGACACTATAAGTATAGAGTTATATATCCTTTTCTATGAATAGGTAGAAGCGACAACGGTCTAATTTGTGTGCGACCAGCACCTGTGAAGGAAAAAAGGTCAACAGTTGACCATAACATCTATTTATGTATATTTATCCACACCAAGGCCCAGGTTTAAGGAATAAAAGTAACTGTCCACAAGATTTACAGCCCAGGTATGGTATATATCCAAGATATTTCATACCTAGGACTCGGTACAAAAAAAATTACAGGTCCTTTTTGTTTACCGCAATCCCATTTCGGCAGTTGGACCTGCATCGTTTTGGACAAACGGCTCCACCTTAGCCGATTCTTACATACAATACCTTAAACGACGCTTAATTAATGTACCTATCTAAAACCAAAAATACAGGCTAAGAAATAATTTTTTTCGACTTTTCCTGTGTTTACGGATGGACGGACGGACAGACAGACATTGCTATATCGACTCGGCTATTGATGCTGATCAAGAATATATATACTTTATGGGATCGGAAATGCTTCATTCTGTGTGTTACACACATCTACTTTTACAACGAATCTAATATACCTGTTTGAGATGCCAAGCTTTTTTGGCACCTATTTTTTGTCCAGAAACAAAATGAGGACGAATTGATTTAATAAGGTTTTTATTTATACAGGCGGCTAGCAGAAGCCGATTGCTTGCTCTTTGCCCAGCCAGATAAATGTTTACGGGATCATATGCAACCAATGCGCAGAGAGATTAGGATAGCACTAAATTCCGCAACGTCGGCAGATCAATGCTAGAGCCGAAGCGGCGGCTGCGGAGAGCCCTTAGCATACCGAGAGAGCGCAGCAGCGCTGCCGAACGTTAGCGTTTACATGTGTATGTTGTTGTATTAAGTTTAAGTACAGTGGGTTCTAATTATGATGATGCTGCTGGCCCGAACATACTCCCCCCGTTGGAAGCCAGCCTTTCAACAGACTCCCTAAGGGGCAGTAGACATAGCCGAGTAACGGCCCTCCTGATGGTTCCTGATGCGGTCTTCAAGTCCGCTACGCGGCACACGCCATCCTTGCCCTGGACGACATCGACAACTCTAGCCAGTGGCCAACGCATAGGAGGAAGATTTTCGTCCTTCACCAGAACAACATCATTCACGCAGAGGTTTTGCGTGGGAGTGCGCCATTTCGACCGCCTTGCAAAAGGGTGAGGTACTCTTCGCGCCAACGGCTCCAGAAGATTTGCTGCAGTTGAGTGACCCGCTGCCAGCCATCCAGACGATTGTAGTTGAGCTTCGTTAGGTCAGGCTCGAGGATTGTCACATGTGGGCCACCTAGAAGCAGATGAGCCGGGGTCAAAACATCTAAGTCATCAGGATTTTCTGAAAGCGAGAGCAAAGGGCGAGAATTAACAATTGCCGTGATCTGGCAGATCAGAGTACGCAGCTCGTCGAAGCCAAGCACAGAGGGCCCAACTGAGCGGTACAGGTGATGTTTTGCAGTCTTCACGGCCGCTTCCCACAATCCGCCAAAGTGCGGAGAGCGTGGTGGGATGAAACGCCAGTCGATCGAGTCAGCCAAGCAGGATTCATGGACCTCCTTCACATGCGAGTCGCTCATGAAAAGCTTCTTTAGCTCCAGCAGCTCGTTCTTGGCGCCAACGAAGTTTGTCGCATTGTCAGACGCTTTAATGCGCCTAGAAACGAAGCGGTGGTCAGGTCCTTTACGAGCTCCATGTGTATTGCCTTGGAAGTGAAGCAAATGAACACACTGATGTAGCACTTGATCGGAGGCCTCGTGCGGATTTCTGATCGGTAGAAGAAGGGCCCACAATAATCCACTCCAGTGATTTCAAAGGGCCGAGATCCTTCCAAACGCTCCTTAGGCAGGTCTCCCATGATGTGCTGAACCATGCGCGGCTTAGTCCTGACGCATCTCACACACTTGCTGACTTCCTTTGGCACTGCCTTAATTCCTCCAATTGGCCAATATTCCAGCCGAAATTTGGCAAGCAGGGCGCGAGGTCCGGCATGAAGGTTCCTCTCGTGATAATATCTTATCAGAGCACAGGTTATGGGATGTCCCTTGGGCACAATAAGCGGGTGCTGAGCATCAAATCCTAGCGATGAGTTTCCAAGACGCCCTCCAACTCTAAGTAATCCAGACTGATCGATGAACGGAGAGAGCGAGCTGATGGAACTGGATTTCGTGACTTGACCGTTGCGTTGAATCTCCTTTATGTCCATCCACAAGGTTGCCAGCTGAATGTGTCGGATTAGGAGATGAGTTCCTTGCCGGATATCGGAAACGGTGAGTCCAGAGTGCCGAAGACGATGTGCAAATTTATGCATGTAGGCGAAGGTGCGCTGCATGCCAAAAAATGTGTTTGCAAATTTGCATCCTGAGGTGAGATCGGTATGTGGAGACACGATCAACAATGCTCGCTTTCGGAGCTCTAAAGTCGGTATTTCAGAAACAGGGAACACAGGCCATTCTTCCTTGGAGCCTACCAAAAACGATGGACCGTGAAACCACAGCTCTGACTGGATAAGGTGGTTGGGAAGTGTTTTATCCAATCTGGAATCCAGGTTAGATTCCGGCACCGGAGAATTGTGAGTTCCTAAGAGCGCCGAGCTTGCTACCTTTTGTCCACCGCCAGATACGATCCAACCGAGCCGGGTCTTCTGCAGCAGAGGCAGGCCATCAGTAAGTTTGATTTGCCCTACGCAGAGAAGATCATAAAAAATTCTCGCACCAATGAGGAGATCCACTCGCTGAGGGTTGAAAAAGGCAGGATCGGCAAGCTGAATGTTCGAGGGAATACTCCAGTCGGATACATTGACCTCCAGACTTGGTTGGCAATCGGTGATTGTAGGGGCAATGAGAGCAGTAAGAGTCGTTTTGTAGCTAGATGTGCGAGAATGCATGCAAATGTTGACGGTGGATCCCTCAGTGGACACGCTGGTATCGCCTAGCCCAGAGACAAGTGCAGATGATTGAGTTCTGCTAAGCTGGAGCTGCTGGGCGAACCTGGATGTGACGAGGTGAAGTTGTGAGCCTGAATCTAGTATGGCACGACAAGGAACTAAAACGCCAGACCGATTCTTAACGAGGACCACGGCTGTAGCCAGAAGCACAACATCAGAGTGAAGACCTTGGGCAGCAAGAGAGGTAGACGCAGGTGAATGAGAGCTGCTAACAGAATCCTGAACTGCAGAAATAGCTTCCGATTGAAGCGCTAGATCCGGAGTAGATGGTGGGGAGCTATGCGTTATGGATTGCAGATTTTCAAAATGGAGCAAACTATGATGACGTCCGTTGCAAACGCGACATTTTCCACTGTTGCATGCGCGAGTGCGATGCCCTGACTTTAGGCAATTAAAGCAGAGGGAAAGCTTCTTCACTTCCTTGTGGCGCAGCAACGGGGACAAGTTTCCGAATAATTTGCAGGAGTATATGCCATGGCCCGCTGAATGGCAAAAGGTGCATGCAGACGGGTTGGCGGAAGACTTGGAGGCAACAAACGTTTTCCTTAAATGAGGAGTAGAAAGGTTTTTTCCCACCTGAGCGCTACTAGCGGGCGTCGCTGTAGCGTATTCCAAATTCTCCATTTTCCGGCAGCGCTTATTCAAGAATTCGTAGAACTCGGCTGCGGTAGGAATGGCGTCCGACAATGTGTCCTCCCATTTCCTTTGCGTCTTAGCATCCAGCTTCTGCAGCAGAACGTGGATCACCATGCAGTCAGAGATCTCCTCATCCTTTCCCAATGTCCGCAACGCACGCATATGCAAATTGACTGCGTCCGAAAACTGCTATATCGACTCGGCTATTGATGCTGATCAAGAATATATATACTTTATGGGGTCGGAAAAGCTTCATTCTGTGTGTTACACACATCCACTTTTACAACGAATCTACTATACCCCTTTACTCTTCTAGTACCAGGTATAAAAATACTGCTATACTGTGTGCCAGGCTTTATCGCACTTTTTTGTTGCTTGCACCCAGGAAGCGCACCTCTGAGCTATGCAAGCTCGGCAGAAGAAGGTGCAGCGCAGTCATACGCTACCTCACGGGATATTGGCTAATAGGTACCCACGCAAATAGACTAGGTGCCCCGTGAAATGATTTTTTCCGAAGCTGTAGAGATGGAGAAGAGGAAGAAACAGTGGAACATCTGTTCTTGGTAAATAAAAAAGTAATTTGTAGTATTTTTTGTAAACTTATGAACTTGTAAAGCTTGTGGATTAGGGTTACTTACTTTTCGTCTTTATTAAATGCTGTTATATTAAAATTAAACACACTTTGCATAACAGCTTGGTGCCCACTCCACCACGCCAACGTTTCGGCTTGATTTTAAATTTCTCTTCATCCTGTTCTTGCAACTTTCCGATGAAAACGAATTTTTCTTCCTTGCCTGTCATATACTTTCCGCATATGTAGCAACATGAGTCTGCTTTATAAACATATGAAAATGAACGGCTTGAGTTATCCATCTCAATTGCTTTCCATTAGAAACAATTACTATTTTTTGAACACACATGATCGTATTCTGATAGAAGTCAGTACTGCACTGAGGCAGGGACACTATAAGTATAGAGTTATATATGCTTTTCTATGAATAGGTAGAAGCGACAACGGTCTAATTTGTGTGCGACCAGCACCTGTGAAGGAAAAAAGGTCAACAGTTGACCATAACATCTATTTATGTATATTTATCCACACCAAGGCCCAGGTATAAGGAATAAAAGTAACTGTCCACAAGATTTACAGCCCAGGTATGGTATATATCCAAGATATTTCATACCTAGGACTCGGTACAAAAAAAATTACAGGTCCTTTTTGTTTACCGCAATCCCATTTCGGCAGTTGGACCTGCATCGTGCCAATCGGTATTTTTCAGTTAAAATACTGTTTTAGTCGTTTTGGACAAACGGCTCCACCTTAGCCGATTCTTACATACAATACCTTAAACGACGCTTAATTAATGTACCTATCTAAAACCAAAAATACAGGCCAAGAAATAATTTTTTTCGACTTTTCCTGTGTTTACGGATGGACGGACGGACAGACAGACATTGCTATATCGACTCGGCTATTGATGCTGATCAAGAATATATATACTTTATGGGGTCGGAAATGCTTCATTCTGTGTGTTACACACATCCACTTTTACAACGAATCTACTATACCCCTTTACTCTTCTAGTACCAGGTATAAAAATACTGCTATACTGTGTGCCAGGCTTTATCGCACTTTTTTGTTGCTTGCACCCAGGAAGCGCACCTCTGAGCTATGCAAGCTCGGCAGAAGAAGGTGCAGCGCAGTCATACGCTACCTCACGGGATATTGGCTAATAGGTACCCACGCAAATAGACTAGGTGCCCCGTGAAATGATTTTTTCCGAAGCTGTAGAGATGGAGAAGAGGAAGAAACAGTGGAACATCTGTTCTTGGTAAATAAAAAAGTAATTTGTAGTATTTTTTGTAAACTTGTGAACTTGTAAAGCTTGTGGATTAGGGTTACTTACTTTTCGTCTTTATTAAATGCTGTTATATTAAAATTACACACTTTGCATAACAGCTTGGTGCCAACTCTTCGCCTAAACGTTTCGGCTTGATTTTAAATTTCTCTTCATACTGTTCTTGCAACTTTCCGATGAAAACGAATTTTTCTTCCTTGCCTGTCATATACTTTCCGCATATGTAGCAAAATGAGTCTGCTTTATAAACATATGAAAATGAACGGCTTGAGTTATCCATCTCAATTGCTTTCCATTAGAAACAATTACTATTTTTTGAACACACATGATCGTATTCTGATAGAAGTCAGTACTGCACTGAGGCAGGGACACTATAAGTATAGAGTTATATATCCTTTTCTATGAATAGGTAGAAGCGACAACGGTCTAATTTGTGTGCGACCAGCACCTGTGAAGGAAAAAAGGTCAACAGTTGACCATAACATCTATTTATGTATATTTATCCACACCAAGGCCCAGGTTTAAGGAATAAAAGTAACTGTCCACAAGATTTACAGCCCAGGTATGGTATATATCCAAGATATTTCATACCTAGGACTCGGTACAAAAAAAATTACAGGTCCTTTTTGTTTACCGCAATCCCATTTCGGCAGTTGGACCTGCATCGTTTTGGACAAACGGCTCCACCTTAGCCGATTCTTACATACAATACCTTAAACGACGCTTAATTAATGTACCTATCTAAAACCAAAAATACAGGCCAAGAAATAATTTTTTTCGACTTTTCCTGTGTTTACGGATGGACGGACGGACAGACAGACATTGCTATATCGACTCGGCTATTGATGCTGATCAAGAATATATATACTTTATGGGATCGGAAATGCTTCATTCTGTGTGTTACACACATCTACTTTTACAACGAATCTAATATACCTGTTTGAGATGCCAAGCTTTTTTGGCACCTATTTTTTGTCCAGAAACAAAATGAGGACGAATTGATTTAATAAGGTTTTTATTTATACAGGCGGCTAGCAGAAGCCGATTGCTTGCTCTTTGCCCAGCCAGATAAATGTTTACGGGATCATATGCAACCAATGCGCAGAGAGATTAGCATAGCACTAAATTCCGCAACGTCGGCAGATCAATGCTAGAGCCGAAGCGGCGGCTGCGGAGAGCCCTTAGCATACCGAGAGAGCGCAGCAGCGCTGCCGAACGTTAGCGTTTACATGTGTATGTTGTTGTATTAAGTTTAAGTACAGTGGGTTCTAATTATGATGATGCTGCTGGCCCGAACATACTCCCCCCGTTGGAAGCCAGCCTTTCAACAGACTCCCTAAGGGGCAGTAGACATAGCCGAGTAACGGCCCTCCTGATGGTTCCTGATGCGGTCTTCAAGTCCGCTACGCGGCACACGCCATCCTTGCCCTGGACGACATCGACAACTCTAGCCAGTGGCCAACGCATAGGAGGAAGATTTTCGTCCTTCACCAGAACAACATCATTCACGCAGAGGTTTTGCGTGGGAGTGCGCCATTTCGACCGCCTTGCAAAAGGGTGAGGTACTCTTCGCGCCAACGGCTCCAGAAGATTTGCTGCAGTTGAGTGACCCGCTGCCAGCCATCCAGACGATTGTAGTTGAGCTTCGTTAGGTCAGGCTCGAGGATTGTCACATGTGGGCCACCTAGAAGCAGATGAGCCGGGGTCAAAACATCTAAGTCATCAGGATTTTCTGAAAGCGAGAGCAAAGGGCGAGAATTAACAATTGCCGTGATCTGGCAGATCAGAGTACGCAGCTCGTCGAAGCCAAGCACAGAGGGCCCAACTGAGCGGTACAGGTGATGTTTTGCAGTCTTCACGGCCGCTTCCCACAATCCGCCAAAGTGCGGAGAGCGTGGTGGGATGAAACGCCAGTCGATCGAGTCAGCCAAGCAGGATTCATGGACCTCCTTCACATGCGAGTCGCTCATGAAAAGCTTCTTTAGCTCCAGCAGCTCGTTCTTGGCGCCAACGAAGTTTGTCGCATTGTCAGACCAAATTTGACTCGGCTTTCCTCGTGTGGCAGTGAAACGCTTTAATGCGCCTAGAAACGAAGCGGTGGTCAGGTCCTTTACGAGCTCCATGTGTATTGCCTTGGAAGTGAAGCAAATGAACACACTGATGTAGCACTTGATCGGAGGCCTCGTGCGGATTTCTGATCGGTAGAAGAAGGGCCCACAATAATCCACTCCAGTGATTTCAAAGGGCCGAGATCCTTCCAAACGCTCCTTAGGCAGGTCTCCCATGATGTGCTGAACCATGCGCGGCTTAGTCCTGACGCATCTCACACACTTGCTGACTTCCTTTGGCACTGCCTTAATTCCTCCAATTGGCCAATATTCCAGCCGAAATTTGGCAAGCAGGGCGCGAGGTCCGGCATGAAGGTTCCTCTCGTGATAATATCTTATCAGAGCACAGGTTATGGGATGTCCCTTGGGCACAATAAGCGGGTGCTGAGCATCAAATCCTAGCGATGAGTTTCCAAGACGCCCTCCAACTCTAAGTAATCCAGACTGATCGATGAACGGAGAGAGCGAGCTGATGGAACTGGATTTCGTGACTTGACCGTTGCGTTGAATCTCCTTTATGTCCATCCACAAGGTTGCCAGCTGAATGTGTCGGATTAGGAGATGAGTTCCTTGCCGGATATCGGAAACGGTGAGTCCAGAGTGCCGAAGACGATGTGCAAATTTATGCATGTAGGCGCTGCATGCCAAAAAATGTGTTTGCAAATTTGCATCCTGAGGTGAGATCGGTATGTGGAGACACGATCAACAATGCTCGCTTTCGGAGCTCTAAAGTCGGTATTTCAGAAACAGGGAACACAGGCCATTCTTCCTTGGAGCCTACCAAAAACGATGGACCGTGAAACCACAGCTCTGACTGGATAAGGTGGTTGGGAAGTGTTTTATCCAATCTGGAATCCAGGTTAGATTCCGGCACCGGAGAATTGTGAGTTCCTAAGAGCGCCGAGCTTGCTACCTTTTGTCCACCGCCAGATACGATCCAACCGAGCCGGGTCTTCTGCAGCAGAGGCAGGCCATCAGTAAGTTTGATTTGCCCTACGCAGAGAAGATCATAAAAAATTCTCGCACCAATGAGGAGATCCACTCGCTGAGGGTTGAAAAAGGCAGGATCGGCAAGCTGAATGTTCGAGGGAATACTCCAGTCGGATACATTGACCTCCAGACTTGGTTGGCAATCGGTGATTGTAGGGGCAATGAGAGCAGTAAGAGTCGTTTTGTAGCTAGATGTGCGAGAATGCATGCAAATGTTGACGGTGGATCCCTCAGTGGACACGCTGGTATCGCCTAGCCCAGAGACAAGTGCAGATGATTGAGTTCTGCTAAGCTGGAGCTGCTGGGCGAACCTGGATGTGACGAGGTGAAGTTGTGAGCCTGAATCTAGTATGGCACGACAAGGAACTAAAACGCCAGACCGATTCTTAACGAGGACCACGGCTGTAGCCAGAAGCACAACATCAGAGTGAAGACCTTGGGCAGCAAGAGAGGTAGACGCAGGTGAATGAGAGCTGCTAACAGAATCCTGAACTGCAGAAATAGCTTCCGATTGAAGCGCTAGATCCGGAGTAGATGGTGGGGAGCTATGCGTTATGGATTGCAGATTTTCAAAATGGAGCAAACTATGATGACGTCCGTTGCAAACGCGACATTTTCCACTGTTGCATGCGCGAGTGCGATGCCCTGACTTTAGGCAATTAAAGCAGAGGGAAAGCTTCTTCACTTCCTTGTGGCGCAGCAACGGGGACAAGTTTCCGAATAATTTGCAGGAGTATATGCCATGGCCCGCTGAATGGCAAAAGGTGCATGCAGACGGGTTGGCGGAAGACTTGGAGGCAACAAACGTTTTCCTTAAATGAGGAGTAGAAAGGTTTTTTCCCACCTGAGCGCTACTAGCGGGCGTCGCTGTAGCGTATTCCAAATTCTCCATTTTCCGGCAGCGCTTATTCAAGAATTCGTAGAACTCGGCTGCGGTAGGAATGGCGTCCGACAATGTGTCCTCCCATTTCCTTTGCGTCTTAGCATCCAGCTTCTGCAGCAGAACGTGGATCACCATGCAGTCAGAGATCTCCTCATCCTTTCCCAATGTCCGCAACGCACGCATATGCAAATTGACTGCGTCCGAAAACTCCCGTAGCCTTTTCGGCGATGGCGAATCTACCCTCTTGAGCACCAGAATCTTCTTGATGTGTGCTTGAAAAACAAGTCGTTTGTTATTAAAACGGTTATCAAGAATATCCAGAGCCGCACGATAATTGGCACTGGAGAGCTCCAATGATCGAACCGAATCCAAGGCCACATCTGCGAGACACGAGCGAAGATGCTGGAACTTCTCGATGTCGCTAAGGTCCGCATCCGATCCAATGACCGATTTGAACATCGCCATAAAATCCGAGTATTCCACGTACCCACCGGAGAACTTGGGTACCTTCAGCTCAGGCAGCCGATGCTTGTGATCCATGATGATGGTACTGTGCCCAGAATGGCCTGGCAGGGTGGTTGAATTGGCAGCGGCGCGTGAGTGGCCCATTTCGATAGCGGCAAGCAACTCAGCTTTCAGCGATATGAAGAGTGCATCGAAGTCGTCGCGCATCGCACTCCCAATCTCATCTTGATTGAGAGCTTCCAGCTCATTGTGGGACTTATTGAACTCCCCTCGCATTTCTGCCAGCATATCGATGCGAACGTCGATTTCCGCGGCGGTTAATTTGTCAACTTTATCGCCTGCGAATGATTCGCCAAGCCTTCGCATCCGATTATATACGGACTGAACTTTGCGCTTATAAAGATTCAGTCTGGTATCAACCGTCGCAATATTTCCGCCCGCGCCTGTATTCGGATCGCTGTCCATGGTAAACGGTTTGCAATGCGACGAAACGGAGAATAGAATACTGCTTAAGCGACGGTGCAGAGCGAGAGCGAGAATGAGAGACTCGAAATCCAAGAACTGTGGCTGCAGCCGAGCATGGAATGAGAGACTCGACGATTAGGCGACGGTGAACACCGAGAGCGAGAATGAGGGACACGAAAAGTCAAGAACCGTGGCCGTGGTCGAGCATAGAATGAGAGATTCGACGGTTAAAATAACGGAATCTAAGACGACCGGCACTCTCACTGACTTGCACATAAAACTGTTCTTAATTGTGCACCAAATGAATTTGTTGGTATTTAAACTGCACAGCAACGAATGTATGTTCGTTTTATATGTTTTTTAACGAAAACGCGATTAACAAATGGCTTTAATCACGTCGGGGTCACCAATGTTTGAGATGCCAAGCTTTTTTGGCACCTATTTTTTGTCCAGAAACAAAATGAGGACGAATTGATTTAATAAGGTTTTTATTTATACAGGCGGCTAGCAGAAGCCGATTGCTTGCTCTTTGCCCAGCCAGATAAATGTTTACGGGATCATATGCAACCAATGCGCAGAGAGATTAGCATAGCACTAAATTCCGCAACGTCGGCAGATCAATGCTAGAGCCGAAGCGGCGGCTGCGGAGAGCCCTTAGCATACCGAGAGAGCGCAGCAGCGCTGCCGAACGTTAGCGTTTACATGTGTATGTTGTTGTATTAAGTTTAAGTACAGTGGGTTCTAATTATGATGATGCTGCTGGCCCGAACAATACCCCTTTACTCTTCTAGTACCAGGTATAAAAATACTGCTATACTGTGTGCCAGGCTTTATCGCACTTTTTTGTTGCTTACACCCAGGAAGCGCACCTCTGAGCTATGCAAGCTCGGCAGAAGAAGGTGCAGCGCAGTCATACGCTACCTCACGGGATATTGGCTAATAGGTACCCACGCAAATAGACTAGGTGCCCCGTGAAATGATTTTTTCCGAAGCTGTAGAGATGGAGAAGAGGAAGAAACAGTGGAACATCTGTTCTTGGTAAATAAAAAAGTAATTTGTAGTATTTTTTGTAAACTTGTGAACTTGTAAAGCTTGTGGATTAGGGTTACTTACTTTTCGTCTTTATTAAATGCTGTTATATTAAAATTACACACTTTGCATAACAGCTTGGTGCCAACTCTTCGCCTAAACGTTTCGGCTTGATTTTAAATTTCTCTTCATACTGTTCTTGCAACTTTCCGATGAAAACGAATTTTTCTTCCTTGCCTGTCATATACTTTCCGCATATGTAGCAAAATGAGTCTGCTTTATAAACATATGAAAATGAACGGCTTGAGTTATCCATCTCAATTGCTTTCCATTAGAAACCATTACTATTTTTTGAACACACATGATCGTATTCTGATAGAAGTCAGTACTGCACTGAGGCAGGGACACTATAAGTATAGAGTTATATATCCTTTTCTATGAATAGGTAGAAGCGACAACGGTCTAATTTGTGCGGGACCAGCACCTGTGAAGGAAAAAAGGTCAACAGTTGACCATAACATCTATTTATGTATATTTATCCACACCAAGGCCTAGGTATAAGGAATAAAAGTAACTGTCCACACCATTTACAGCCCAGGTAGGGTATATATCCAAGATATTTCATACCTAGGACTCGGTAAAAAAAAATTACAGGTCCTTTTTGTTTACCGCAATCCCATTTCGGCAGTTGGACCTGCAACCTGCCGATCGGTATTTTTCAGTTAAAATACTGTTTTAGTCGTTTTGGACAAACGGCTCCACCTTAGCCGATTCTTACATACAATACCTTAAACGACGCTTAATTAATGTACCTATCTAAAACCAAAAATACAGGCTGAGTTTTCAAAGCCAAAAACTTCCGAAAAAATACCACAAAAAATGATCAATTTCGAATTAGAAAGCTCAATACCTTCCAGACGGTAAGCTGCAGCTCGAAAATGAGATGTTTCCATTTTTGTTACATACGTTTTTTACATCTGTCTTTTTTATATGTCAAATTCTGATTCCTACATATACATACACGGCTGTGAGCGAGTGAGAGAGGGAATGAGTCTGCGCTTGGAAGGCCACTGAAACTTCATTTGTTCCTTCTGACTATATTTATGATCCGATCTGATCCAGATTAAAAATTCTGATAGATATTTTCATTTTCTATGATTCGTTTTTTTTTGGTTTTACCGTATCTTCAAAATTGTAGATTTTCGTCCTTTGTGGGGGTGGAGGGCGGCTTGTCCAAATTTTGAAACAAACTCGTCTCGGTTTGATATCACAGGAGCTTGGATAGAAAGTTTGGTTGATCTAGCTCTTATAGTCTCTGAGATCTAGGCGTCAAAAAATTCGATCAGGCATAGCGCCCACCCCGGTGTGTGAGAGAGAGCGAGAGGGAACGATGCATTTCGAAATGATTTTCTTCATTGTGGCTATATTTATGATCTGATCTGATCCAGATTCAACACTCTGATAGATATGGGCATTCTCTATCTTACAACAAATTTTCAAAGTTCGGTGTGTTGTGGTCCATTTCAATGAGAACCTCTCTTCGTGTCACTGTGATTTCGGACTATGCATAAATATAATCAAAATTTCTCTGTATTAGATCATTATGCAAAATTTAAATAGAATTTTGGTAATATTTAGATTAATAAATGATCTAATAATTTTGTATTGGCTTGGATTTTCCTTACAGCGTCGAACACGGCTTCCAAGGTGTAGTCAAGCGACACGGTCACAAGGGCATGCCTGCTTCACATGGCGTTACAAAGACTCATCGCCGTCCCGGTAACATTGGCGGTGGTGGCGAAAAGGGACGTGTCTGGCCTGGTACAAAGATGCCTGGTCATATGGGTAATCGTTGGCGTGTTCTTAGAGGGCTGCGAATTTGGCGAACCAACGCAAAGTACAATGTCATGTGGGTGCAAGGTAACTCAGTGCCTGGACCTACCGGTGGCCTAGTATATATATACGATACGATTTTGCTCCTGAGGAAGCTGACGCAAACTCCGCCATTCCCCACATTTTGCGGTGAAGAGAACACTACTTTTGAGGACATTTGGTATGAACAGATGCACAAATTTAAGGATGAAGCAATTGTATACAAGAGCGATTAGCTTTATTTCCTATAATTTTAAAACTGCTTTATATAAAATAAAATGAAATTCATACAAAATAAACCTATAAGACTATATAATACAATGAAAAAACATAAACCAAACGTCAAAAGGCTATTTAATAAAGAATTTGAATAAACACAAATCGAATTTATGCACTGAACGCAATGAATCTGCAAAACACTACTTGACCTCCTTGACTTGCAATTCTGGTGACAAAGACTGCTTAATTTTGTCCGCTTTTTCCTTATTCTGTACTACTAGCGTGTACAAAAAGCGAGAGCAACGGATCTTGAATTTAGTATTCGTAGGATTTTTCTTGATTTTCACAGCACTAGCATCTGAACGACGTGCATTATTAAGAAAATCTTTTACTTTTATTTTTCGTGGCATATTAGGTTTTTTATTCAGATTCAACTAAAATCCGTATTGTTCAGCCTCACGTATAGAACAAAAGAGCTGTTGAATCTAATAGGCTTTTTACACTGCCGCATCATTGTCGAAGGTGCGGAAAAATGATGCGAGGCGTTTACACCTAACTCGCATCTTTTCCGCCTCATTTTGCCAGCTGTTCGGGCTGCTAAAGTAAACAGGTGTTAACAAAGTAATTACAGGTCCTTTTTGTTTCCCGCAATCCCATTTCGGCAGTTGTACCTGCAACCTGCCGATCGGTATTTTTCAGTTGCAATACTGTTTTTGTCGTTTTGGACAAACGGCTCCACCTTAGCCGATTCTTACATACAATACCTTAAACGACGCTTAATTAATGTACCTATTTAAAACCAAAAATACAGGCCAAGAAATAATTTTTTTCGACTTTTCCTGTGTTTTCAAAGTCAAAACTTCACATACGGACGGATTGACGGACAGACAGACATTGCTATATCGACTCGGCTATTGATGCTGATCAAGAATATATATACTTTATGGGGTCGGAAACGCTTCATTCTGTGTGTTACACACATCCACTTTTACAACGAATCTAATATACTCCTTTACTCTTTTAGTACCAGGTATAAAAATACTGCTATACTGTGTGCCAGGCTTTATCGCACTTTTTTGTTGCTTGCACCTAGGAAGCGCACCTCTGAGCTATGCAAGCTCGGCAGAAGAAGGTGCAGCGCAGTCATAGGCTACCTCACGGGATATTGGCTAATAGGTACCCACGCAAATAGACTAGGTGCCCCGTGAAATGATTTTTTCCGAAGCTGTAGAGATGGAGAAGAGGAAGAAACAGTGGAACATCTGTTCTTGGTAAATAAAAAAGTAATTTGTAGTATTTTTTGTAAACTTGTGAACTTGTAAAGCTTGTGGATTAGGGTTACTTACTTTTCGTCTTTATTAAATGCTGTTATATTAAAATTAAACACACTTTGCATAACAGCTTGGTGCCCACTCCACCACGCCAACGTTTCGGCTTGATTTTAAATTTCTCTTCATCCTGTTCTTGCAACTTTCCGATGAAAACGAATTTTTCTTCCTTGCCTGTCATATACTTTCCGCATATGTAGCAAAATGAGTCTGCTTTATAAACATATGAAAATGAACGGCTTGAGTTATCCATCTCAATTGCTTCCCATTAGAAACAATTACTATTTTTTGAACACACATGATCGTATTCTGATAGAAGTCAGTACTGCACTGAGGCAGGGACACTATAAGTATAGAGTTATATATCCTTTTCTATGAATAGGTAGAAGCGACAACGGTCTAATTTGTGTGCGACCAGCACCTGTGAAGGAAAAAAGGTCAACAGTTGACCATAACATCTATTTATGTATATTTATCCACACCAAGGCCCAGGTATAAGGAATAAAAGTAACTGTCCACAAGATTTACAGCCCAGGTATGGTATATATCCAAGATATTTCATACCTAGGACTCGGTACAAAAAAAATTACAGGTCCTTTTTGTTTACCGCAATCCCATTTCGGCAGTTGGACCTGCATCGTGCCAATCGGTATTTTTCAGTTAAAATACTGTTTTAATGTACCTATCTAAAACCAAAAATACAGGCCAAGAAATAATTTTTTTTCGACTTTTCCTGTGTTTACGGATGGACGGACGGACAGACAGACATTGCTATATCGACTCGGCTATTGATGCTGATCAAGAATATATATACTTTATGGGGTCGGAAATGCTTCATTCTGTGTGTTACACACATCCACTTTTACAACGAATCTAATATACCCCTTTACTCTTCCAGTACCAGGTATAAAAATACTGCTATACTGTGTGCCAGGCTTTATCGCACTTTTTTGTTGCTTGCACCCAGGAAGCGCACCTCTGAGCTATGCAAGCTCGGCAGAAGAAGGTGCAGCGCAGTCATACGCTACCTCACGGGATATTGGCTAATAGGTACCCACGCAAATAGACTAGGTGCCCCGTGAAATGATTTTTTCCGAAGCTGTAGAGATGGAGAAGAGGAAGAAACAGTGGAACATCTGTTCTTGGTAAATAAAAAAGTAATTTGTAGTATTTTTTGTAAACTTGTGAACTTGTAAAGCTTGTGGATTAGGGTTACTTACTTTTCGTCTTTATTAAATGCTGTTATATTAAAATTACACACTTTGCATAACAGCTTGGTGCCAACTCTTCGCCTAAACGTTTCGGCTTGATTTTAAATTTCTCTTCATACTGTTCTTGCAACTTTCCGATGAAAACGAATTTTTCTTCCTTGCCTGTCATATACTTTCCGCATATGTAGCAAAATGAGTCTGCTTTATAAACATATGAAAATGAACGGCTTGAGTTATCCATCTCAATTGCTTTCCATTAGAAACCATTACTATTTTTTGAACACACATGATCGTATTCTGATAGAAGTCAGTACTGCACTGAGGCAGGGACACTATAAGTATAGAGTTATATATCCTTTTCTATGAATAGGTAGAAGCGACAACGGTCTAATTTGTGCGGGACCAGCACCTGTGAAGGAAAAAAGGTCAACAGTTGACCATAACATCTATTTATGTATATTTATCCACACCAAGGCCTAGGTATAAGGAATAAAAGTAACTGTCCACACCATTTACAGCCCAGGTAGGGTATATATCCAAGATATTTCATACCTAGGACTCGGTAAAAAAAAATTACAGGTCCTTTTTGTTTACCGCAATCCCATTTCGGCAGTTGGACCTGCAACCTGCCGATCGGTATTTTTCAGTTAAAATACTGTTTTAGTCGTTTTGGACAACCAAAAATACAGGCTGAGTTTTCAAAGCCAAAAACTTCCGAAAAAATACCACAAAAAATGATCAATTTCGAATTAGAAAGCTCAATACCTTCCAGACGGTAAGCTGCAGCTCGAAAATGAGATGTTTCCATTTTTGTTACATACGTTTTTTACATCTGTCTTTTTTATATGTCAAATTCTAATTCCTACATATACATACACGGCTGTGAGCGAGTGAGAGAGGGAATGAGTCTGCGCTTGGAAGGCCACTGAAACTTCATTTGTTCCTTCTGACTATATTTATGATCCGATCTGATCCAGATTAAAAATTCTGATAGATATTTTCATTTTCTATGATTCGTTTTTTTTTGGTTTTACCGTATCTTCAAAATTGTAGATTTTCGTCCTTTGTGGGGGTGGAGGGCGGCTTGTCCAAATTTTGAAACAAACTCGTCTCGGTTTGATATCACAGGAGCTTGGATAGAAAGTTTGGTTGATCTAGCTCTTATAGTCTCTGAGATCTAGGCGTCAAAAAATTCGATCAGGCATAGCGCCCACCCCGGTGTGTGAGAGAGAGCGAGAGGGAACGATGCATTTCGAAATGATTTTCTTCATTGTGGCTATATTTATGATCTGATCTGATCCAGATTCAACACTCTGATAGATATGGGCATTCTCTATCTTACAACAAATTTTCAAAGTTCGGTGTGTTGTGGTCCATTTCAATGAGAACCTCTCTTCGTGTCACTGTGATTTCGGACTATGCATAAATATAATCAAAATTTCTCTGTATTAGATCATTATGCAAAATTTAAATAGAATTTTGGTTATATTTAGATTAATAAATGATCTAATAATTTTGTATTGGCTTGGATTTTCCTTACAGCGTCGAACACGGCTTCCAAGGTGTAGTCAAGCGACACGGTCACAAGGGCATGCCTGCTTCACATGGCGTTACAAAGACTCATCGCCGTCCCGGTAACATTGGCGGTGGTGGCGAAAAGGGACGTGTCTGGCCTGGTACAAAGATGCCTGGTCATATGGGTAATCGTTGGCGTGTTCTTAGAGGGCTGCGAATTTGGCGAACCAACGCAAAGTACAATGTCATGTGGGTGCAAGGTAACTCAGTGCCTGGACCTACCGGTGGCCTAGTATATATATACGATACGATTTTGCCCCTGAGGAAGCTGAAGCAAACTCCGCCATTCCCCACATTTTGCGGTGAAGAGAACACTACTTTTGAGGACATTTGGTATGAACAGATGCACAAATTTAAGGATGAAACAATTGTATACAAGAGCTATTAGCTTTATTTCCTATCATTTTAAAACTGCTTTATATAAAATAAAATGAAATTCATACAAAATAAACCTATAAGACTATATAATACAATGAAAAAACATAAACCAAACGTCAAAAGGCTATTTAATAAAGAATTTGAATAAACACAAATCGAATTTATGCACTGCACGCAATGAATCTGCAAAACACTACTTGACCTCCTTGACTTGCAATTCTGGTGACAAAGACTGCTTAATTTTATCCGCTTTTTCCTTATTCTGTACTACTAGCGTGTACAAAAAGCGAGAGCAACGGATCTTGAATTTAGTATTCGTAGGATTTTTCTTGATTTTCACAGCACTAGCATCTGAACGACGTGCATTGTTAAGAAAATCTTTTACTTTTATTTTTCGTGGCATATTGGGTTTTTTATTCAGATTCAACTAAAATCCGTATTGTTCGGTCCAAAGCAGCAAAGGAAAGGGATGTATGTTATGGTATGGTAAGTATGTATTCGAGCCCTGCATGAATAGGCAACCGAATCGATTCGGTGAGATTCGCATCGTTCTTTTTACTGTGCCCAACTTTCCACTTGTTTTTCTGGTAGAGATAACGAAAATGCCTGAAAATATTTATTTGCGTGTGTGCCTTTGTGTGGCTCTGTGTGTGTGTCATGGCCCCAGTCTGACTTTGTAGAACCGATTCCCAAAAGAATTTTTTTTTCATGCGACTCGATCGTTGGTTTTTTTCTCGAACCGCTTATACTTTTTTAATGCATTCTAATTTGAGTGATTAGTTAGCTCTCACTGCATTAGGTCTTTTTTTTGTTTTGTGACTTCATCACTGTTCCACCTTCCACTGTTGCCCAGTGGGATATACCGTGACCGCTAACCGGATGGAACCGCTACTTTCTGGGACGTGTGCGCACCACGGCTCATGCTGTCAAATTTGCAACCTCCACCTGCGATTTTGAAATTGTCATTCTAGATAAATCCTGGCTCAACGAAAAGCGCTAGATCCGGAGTAGATGGTGGGGAGCTATGCGTTATGGATTGCAGATTTTCAAAATGGAGCAAACTATGATGACGTCCGTTGCAAACGCGACATTTTCCACTGTTGCATGCGCGAGTGCGATGCCCTGACTTTAGGCAATTAAAGCAGAGGGAAAGCTTCTTCACTTCCTTGTGGCGCAGCAACGGGGACAAGTTTCCGAATAATTTGCAGGAGTATATGCCATGGCCCGCTGAATGGCAAAAGGTGCATGCAGACGGGTTGGCGGAAGACTTGGAGGCAACAAACGTTTTCCTTAAATGAGGAGTAGAAAGGTTTTTTCCCACCTGAGCGCTACTAGCGGGCGTCGCTGTAGCGTATTCCAAATTCTCCATTTTCCGGCAGCGCTTATTCAAGAATTCGTAGAACTCGGCTGCGGTAGGAATGGCGTCCGACAATGTGTCCTCCCATTTCCTTTGCGTCTTAGCATCCAGCTTCTGCAGCAGAACGTGGATCACCATGCAGTCAGAGATCTCCTCATCCTTTCCCAATGTCCGCAACGCACGCATATGCAAATTGACTGCGTCCGAAAACTCCCGTAGCCTTTTCGGCGATGGCGAATCTACCCTCTTGAGCACCAGAATCTTCTTGATGTGTGCTTGAAAAACAAGTCGTTTGTTATTAAAACGGTTATCAAGAATATCCAGAGCCGCACGATAATTGGCACTGGAGAGCTCCAATGATCGAACCGAATCCAAGGCCACATCTGCGAGACACGAGCGAAGATGCTGGAACTTCTCGATGTCGCTAAGGTCCGCATCCGATCCAATGACCGATTTGAACATCGCCATAAAATCCGAGTATTCCACGTACCCACCGGAGAACTTGGGTACCTTCAGCTCAGGCAGCCGATGCTTGTGATCCATGATGATGGTACTGTGCCCAGAATGGCCTGGCAGGGTGGTTGAATTGGCAGCGGCGCGTGAGTGGCCCATTTCGATAGCGGCAAGCAACTCAGCTTTCAGCGATATGAAGAGTGCATCGAAGTCGTCGCGCATCGCACTCCCAATCTCATCTTGATTGAGAGCTTCCAGCTCATTGTGGGACTTATTGAACTCCCCTCGCATTTCTGCCAGCATATCGATGCGAACGTCGATTTCCGCGGCGGTTAATTTGTCAACTTTATCGCCTGCGAATGATTCGCCAAGCCTTCGCATCCGATTATATACGGACTGAACTTTGCGCTTATAAAGATTCAGTCTGGTATCAACCGTCGCAATATTTCCGCCCGCGCCTGTATTCGGATCGCTGTCCATGGTAAACGGTTTGCAATGCGACGAAACGGAGAATAGAATACTGCTTAAGCGACGGTGCAGAGCGAGAGCGAGAATGAGAGACTCGAAATCCAAGAACTGTGGCTGCAGCCGAGCATGGAATGAGAGACTCGACGATTAGGCGACGGTGAACACCGAGAGCGAGAATGAGGGACACGAAAAGTCAAGAACCGTGGCCGTGGTCGAGCATAGAATGAGAGATTCGACGGTTAAAATAACGGAATCTAAGACGACCGGCACTCTCACTGACTTGCACATAAAACTGTTCTTAATTGTGCACCAAATGAATTTGTTGGTATTTAAACTGCACAGCAACGAATGTATGTTCGTTTTATATGTTTTTTAACGAAAACGCGATTAACAAATGGCTTTAATCACGTCGGGGTCACCAATGTTTGAGATGCCAAGCTTTTTTGGCACCTATTTTTTGTCCAGAAACAAAATGAGGACGAATTGATTTAATAAGGTTTTTATTTATACAGGCGGCTAGCAGAAGCCGATTGCTTGCTCTTTGCCCAGCCAGATAAATGTTTACGGGATCATATGCAACCAATGCGCAGAGAGATTAGCATAGCACTAAATTCCGCAACGTCGGCAGATCAATGCTAGAATGAATGCAATGAACGACGTGCATTATTAAGAAAATCTTTTACTTTTATTTTTCGTGGCATATTAGGTTTTTTATTCAGATTCAACTAAAATCCGTATTGTTCAGCCTCACGTATAGAACAAAAGAGCTGTTGAATCTAATAGGCTTTTTACACTGCCGCATCATTGTCGAAGGTGCGGAAAAATGATGCGAGGCGTTTACACCTAACTCGCATCTTTTCCGCCTCATTTTGCCAGCTGTTCGGGCTGCTAAAGTAAACAGGTGTTAACAAAGTAATTACAGGTCCTTTTTGTTTCCCGCAATCCCATTTCGGCAGTTGTACCTGCAACCTGCCGATCGGTATTTTTCAGTTGCAATACTGTTTTTGTCGTTTTGGACAAACGGCTCCACCTTAGCCGATTCTTACATACAATACCTTAAACGACGCTTAATTACTGTACCTATTTAAAACCAAAAATACAGGCCAAGAAATAATTTTTTTCGACTTTTCCTGTGTTTTCAAAGTCAAAACTTCACATACGGACGGATTGACGGACAGACAGACATTGCTATATCGACTCGGCTATTGATGCTGATCAAGAATATATATACTTTATGGGGTCGGAAACGCTTCATTCTGTGTGTTACACACATCCACTTTTACAACGAATCTAATATACTCCTTTACTCTTTTAGTACCAGGTATAAAAATACTGCTATACTGTGTGCCAGGCTTTATCGCACTTTTTTGTTGCTTGCACCTAGGAAGCGCACCTCTGAGCTATGCAAGCTCGGCAGAAGAAGGTGCAGCGCAGTCATAGGCTACCTCACGGGATATTGGCTAATAGGTACCCACGCAAATAGACTAGGTGCCCCGTGAAATGATTTTTTCCGAAGCTGTAGAGATGGAGAAGAGGAAGAAACAGTGGAACATCTGTTCTTGGTAAATAAAAAAGTAATTTGTAGTATTTTTTGTAAACTTGTGAACTTGTAAAGCTTGTGGATTAGGGTTACTTACTTTTCGTCTTTATTAAATGCTGTTATATTAAAATTAAACACACTTTGCATAACAGCTTGGTGCCCACTCCACCACGCCAACGTTTCGGCTTGATTTTAAATTTCTCTTCATCCTGTTCTTGCAACTTTCCGATGAAAACGAATTTTTCTTCCTTGCCTGTCATATACTTTCCGCATATGTAGCAAAATGAGTCTGCTTTATAAACATATGAAAATGAACGGCTTGAGTTATCCATCTCAATTGCTTCCCATTAGAAACAATTACTATTTTTTGAACACACATGATCGTATTCTGATAGAAGTCAGTACTGCACTGAGGCAGGGACACTATAAGTATAGAGTTATATATCCTTTTCTATGAATAGGTAGAAGCGACAACGGTCTAATTTGTGTGCGACCAGCACCTGTGAAGGAAAAAAGGTCAACAGTTGACCATAACATCTATTTATGTATATTTATCCACACCAAGGCCCAGGTATAAGGAATAAAAGTAACTGTCCACAAGATTTACAGCCCAGGTATGGTATATATCCAAGATATTTCATACCTAGGACTCGGTACAAAAAAAATTACAGGTCCTTTTTGTTTACCGCAATCCCATTTCGGCAGTTGGACCTGCATCGTGCCAATCGGTATTTTTCAGTTAAAATACTGTTTTAATGTACCTATCTAAAACCAAAAATACAGGCCAAGAAATAATTTTTTTTCGACTTTTCCTGTGTTTACGGATGGACGGACGGACAGACAGACATTGCTATATCGACTCGGCTATTGATGCTGATCAAGAATATATATACTTTATGGGGTCGGAAATGCTTCATTCTGTGTGTTACACACATCCACTTTTACAACGAATCTAATATACCCCTTTACTCTTCCAGTACCAGGTATAAAAATACTGCTATACTGTGTGCCAGGCTTTATCGCACTTTTTTGTTGCTTGCACCCAGGAAGCGCACCTCTGAGCTATGCAAGCTCGGCAGAAGAAGGTGCAGCGCAGTCATACGCTACCTCACGGGATATTGGCTAATAGGTACCCACGCAAATAGACTAGGTGCCCCGTGAAATGATTTTTTCCGAAGCTGTAGAGATGGAGAAGAGGAAGAAACAGTGGAACATCTGTTCTTGGTAAATAAAAAAGTAATTTGTAGTATTTTTTGTAAACTTGTGAACTTGTAAAGCTTGTGGATTAGGGTTACTTACTTTTCGTCTTTATTAAATGCTGTTATATTAAAATTACACACTTTGCATAACAGCTTGGTGCCAACTCTTCGCCTAAACGTTTCGGCTTGATTTTAAATTTCTCTTCATACTGTTCTTGCAACTTTCCGATGAAAACGAATTTTTCTTCCTTGCCTGTCATATACTTTCCGCATATGTAGCAAAATGAGTCTGCTTTATAAACATATGAAAATGAACGGCTTGAGTTATCCATCTCAATTGCTTTCCATTAGAAACCATTACTATTTTTTGAACACACATGATCGTATTCTGATAGAAGTCAGTACTGCACTGAGGCAGGGACACTATAAGTATAGAGTTATATATCCTTTTCTATGAATAGGTAGAAGCGACAACGGTCTAATTTGTGCGGGACCAGCACCTGTGAAGGAAAAAAGGTCAACAGTTGACCATAACATCTATTTATGTATATTTATCCACACCAAGGCCTAGGTATAAGGAATAAAAGTAACTGTCCACACCATTTACAGCCCAGGTAGGGTATATATCCAAGATATTTCATACCTAGGACTCGGTAAAAAAAAATACAGGTCCTTTTTGTTTACCGCAATCCCATTTCGGCAGTTGGACCTGCAACCTGCCGATCGGTATTTTTCAGTTAAAATACTGTTTTAGTCGTTTTGGACAACCAAAAATACAGGCTGAGTTTTCAAAGCCAAAAACTTCCGAAAAAATACCACAAAAAATGATCAATTTCGAATTAGAAAGCTCAATACCTTCCAGACGGTAAGCTGCAGCTCGAAAATGAGATGTTTCCATTTTTGTTACATACGTTTTTTACATCTGTCTTTTTTATATGTCAAATTCTAATTCCTACATATACATACACGGCTGTGAGCGAGTGAGAGAGGGAATGAGTCTGCGCTTGGAAGGCCACTGAAACTTCATTTGTTCCTTCTGACTATATTTATGATCCGATCTGATCCAGATTAAAAATTCTGATAGATATTTTCATTTTCTATGATTCGTTTTTTTTTGGTTTTACCGTATCTTCAAAATTGTAGATTTTCGTCCTTTGTGGGGGTGGAGGGCGGCTTGTCCAAATTTTGAAACAAACTCGTCTCGGTTTGATATCACAGGAGCTTGGATAGAAAGTTTGGTTGATCTAGCTCTTATAGTCTCTGAGATCTAGGCGTCAAAAAATTCGATCAGGCATAGCGCCCACCCCGGTGTGTGAGAGAGAGCGAGAGGGAACGATGCATTTCGAAATGATTTTCTTCATTGTGGCTATATTTATGATCTGATCTGATCCAGATTCAACACTCTGATAGATATGGGCATTCTCTATCTTACAACAAATTTTCAAAGTTCGGTGTGTTGTGGTCCATTTCAATGAGAACCTCTCTTCGTGTCACTGTGATTTCGGACTATGCATAAATATAATCAAAATTTCTCTGTATTAGATCATTATGCAAAATTTAAATAGAATTTTGGTTATATTTAGATTAATAAATGATCTAATAATTTTGTATTGGCTTGGATTTTCCTTACAGCGTCGAACACGGCTTCCAAGGTGTAGTCAAGCGACACGGTCACAAGGGCATGCCTGCTTCACATGGCGTTACAAAGACTCATCGCCGTCCCGGTAACATTGGCGGTGGTGGCGAAAAGGGACGTGTCTGGCCTGGTACAAAGATGCCTGGTCATATGGGTAATCGTTGGCGTGTTCTTAGAGGGCTGCGAATTTGGCGAACCAACGCAAAGTACAATGTCATGTGGGTGCAAGGTAACTCAGTGCCTGGACCTACCGGTGGCCTAGTATATATATACGATACGATTTTGCCCCTGAGGAAGCTGAAGCAAACTCCGCCATTCCCCACATTTTGCGGTGAAGAGAACACTACTTTTGAGGACATTTGGTATGAACAGATGCACAAATTTAAGGATGAAACAATTGTATACAAGAGCTATTAGCTTTATTTCCTATCATTTTAAAACTGCTTTATATAAAATAAAATGAAATTCATACAAAATAAACCTATAAGACTATATAATACAATGAAAAAACATAAACCAAACGTCAAAAGGCTATTTAATAAAGAATTTGAATAAACACAAATCGAATTTATGCACTGCACGCAATGAATCTGCAAAACACTACTTGACCTCCTTGACTTGCAATTCTGGTGACAAAGACTGCTTAATTTTATCCGCTTTTTCCTTATTCTGTACTACTAGCGTGTACAAAAAGCGAGAGCAACGGATCTTGAATTTAGTATTCGTAGGATTTTTCTTGATTTTCACAGCACTAGCATCTGAACGACGTGCATTGTTAAGAAAATCTTTTACTTTTATTTTTCGTGGCATATTGGGTTTTTTATTCAGATTCAACTAAAATCCGTATTGTTCGGTCCAAAGCAGCAAAGGAAAGGGATGTATGTTATGGTATGGTAAGTATGTATTCGAGCCCTGCATGAATAGGCAACCGAATCGATTCGGTGAGATTCGCATCGTTCTTTTTACTGTGCCCAACTTTCCACTTGTTTTTCTGGTAGAGATAACGAAAATGCCTGAAAATATTTATTTGCGTGTGTGCCTTTGTGTGGCTCTGTGTGTGTGTCATGGCCCCAGTCTGACTTTGTAGAACCGATTCCCAAAAGAATTTTTTTTTCATGCGACTCGATCGTTGGTTTTTTTCTCGAACCGCTTATACTTTTTTAATGCATTCTAATTTGAGTGATTAGTTAGCTCTCACTGCATTAGGTCTTTTTTTTGTTTTGTGACTTCATCACTGTTCCACCTTCCACTGTTGCCCAGTGGGATATACCGTGACCGCTAACCGGATGGAACCGCTACTTTCTGGGACGTGTGCGCACCACGGCTCATGCTGTCAAATTTGCAACCTCCACCTGCGATTTTGAAATTGTCATTCTAGATAAATCCTGGCTCAACGAAAATTTGTTCGACAACGATTACATCGGTCCTAGCCTGGTCCACGTATTTAGTAAGTTAAATGCGTTTCTATTATTTTTTCCAGGTCTAAAATTAAAAAATACATTTTTGTTAGTTTAATTTTTTCGAAAATGATTATTTTGTTTTCTTTTCATGCGTTACTCTATAGACTTTCAAGTAAAATTATTAAGCTTAAAAAACAATTTTCACTGAAACAAATTTGTAAGAATACGAAAAATATATGCCGTTTCTATTATATTTTCTACCACTGCATATATGGTAAGATGGGGACCTTAGCTAACATCTGGCGAGTAAACTAAATTTATTCTGTCCACTATAAAGATGTTAAATATTTAGTAAAGTGGCTTTTTTGCCAAAACAAATTCGATAAAGCCCTGAAATATATACAAAGTTAAAGTTTATTTATTTATTGAAATTATTCAATATTATTCTTTATAAATATTCTCTTCTACGTCCTCACATTTTTACTGCAGTGTTCTTTGAGCGCTTAGCCGGCAGTTCGGCTGAAAGAGTTGGTAATCCGCGCTTAACCGTTGATTTGGCTGGTATAGCAGCCTTGGCTTCTTTCTTCGCTTCCTTGGTCGTTTTTTTCGCTTGAAGCTCATGTTCTTTATTTTTCAATTTATTGTAATATGCGCTTCTCGCGTATTAAAGAGCGAACGACGTCTGTATACATCAGTGGTTTATTCAGAACTAAAAAGATGAGATATGTACTGCATACATACGAATAAGAATTCAAAAGAGATGCGAGAGATAACATAGGCTCTCGCTGTTCATGTACATTATGTTAATTAGCGTTGCCACACAGATCATGTTATGGTTACAATTCAAATTTCAACACTTTTGCTTAAACATAATATTATATGATTACAATGTATTAATCAATTAATCCAAGCGATTTTACAAATCCGTAATGCTTTTGCTTACATAAACTTTTGGTTAATACATCGGCAACGTTTTTCTGTGTGGATACGTATTCAAGTTTTATCTCTTTACTTTCTACTTTGTCTCTAACAAAATGATATTTTAAATCTATATGCTTTGTGCGTTTATGGTGAATAGGATTTTTCGCAATATGATGCGCACTGAGGTTGTCACCATAGATGGTCATCGGCTCTTGATTTGAGTATCCAATCTCTTGCAACAGCCCTTGTAGATATATTGCTTCTCTAGCAGCTGTTGATAGCGCCACATACTCTGCTTCGGTGCTGCTCATGGCGACGACACTCTGCTTTGCTGATGTCCATGAAAACGCACTACCAGCTAGGAAGAAAACGTATCCAGAATATGATTTTCGGTCCAGCTTGTCGTTGGCCCAATCAGCATCGGCGAATCCTTTTACTGGCGCTCCAGACTTTTGGTAGATGATGCTCATATTCATAGTGCCGCGCAAATAGCGCAACACATGCTTAGCTGCAGTTTCGTGCTCCACATGAGGGTCTTGGTTTCGCTGTGATAGTTTGCTTACAGCATGAAGAATGTCGGGTCGGCTCAAAACTGCTAAGTACATGAGCGAACCAATTAGTGATTGATAATATGTCATATTTACCTTTGCACATTCTTCATTTTTACAACCAACGTGAAAACCTGGGTCAAGTGGTGTTGCGACTGGACGGCAATCCAGCATACCGAAAGTATTCAAAACGCTTTCAATATACTTTGTCTGGCATAACTTGATCGCGCCTTGTTTGCCTTCTCGATGAATTTCCATGCCTAGGAAAAAGTTGAGCTGGCCTCCATCTTTCATCTCAAATACGGATGCGATCTTTTGCTTGATCGCGCTGACGTCCTTCTCTTTAGGACAGATGATTATCAGGTCGTCGACGTAAACTGCTATATAACTGAAGCCTTGTTGATTCTGTTTGAGTACCTTTTCCGGGTTCTGCTCATCTATAAAGCCTGAGGGTTGCTTCATATAGACGACTTCTTGGAGTTTACCGTTGAGATACGCGTTAGAGATATCCACCTGATGCATGTGTAACTGCTTTTCTGCAGCGATCGCAAATAACATTCGGATTGTCTCATAGCGTATCACTGGAGAATATGTCTCCCAGTAATTTACGCCAAACTGCTGGCTACATCCTTGTGCCACAAGTCTCGACTTAAACCTTTCAATGTCACTGTTTTTGTTGCGTTTGATTCTGAAGACCCATTTTGAGCCTATGGCCTTTTGTCCCGGCGGAAGATTAACAGGAGTCCATGTATTATTTGACACGAGTGCATCAAATTCCTTTTGCATCGATTTTTTCCATTCTTCTGCATCGTGGCCATGCAACGCATCTGCAACGGTCCGTGGAGTTTCAATGTCATCGGAGCAGCTTAGATTGTTGAGAACATTGTACTGTTTCTTTGCCTTTTGCCTATCATATACTTTCCGCATATGTAGCAAAATGAGTCTGCTTTATAAACATATGAAAATGAACGGCTTGAGTTATCCATCTCAATTGCTTTCCATTAGAAACCATTACTATTTTTTGAACACACATGATCGTATTCTGATAGAAGTCAGTACTGCACTGAGGCAGGGACACTATAAGTATAGAGTTATATATCCTTTTCTATGAATAGGTAGAAGCGACAACGGTCTAATTTGTGCGGGACCAGCACCTGTGAAGGAAAAAAGGTCAACAGTTGACCATAACATCTATTTATGTATATTTATCCACACCAAGGCCTAGGTATAAGGAATAAAAGTAACTGTCCACACCATTTACAGCCCAGGTAGGGTATATATCCAAGATATTTCATACCTAGGACTCGGTAAAAAAAAATTACAGGTCCTTTTTGTTTACCGCAATCCCATTTCGGCAGTTGGACCTGCAACCTGCCGATCGGTATTTTTCAGTTAAAATACTGTTTTAGTCGTTTTGGACAAACGGCTCCACCTTAGCCGATTCTTACATACAATACCTTAAACGACGCTTAATTAATGTACCTATCTAAAACCAAAAATACAGGCTGAGTTTTCAAAGCCAAAAACTTCCGAAAAAATACCACAAAAAATGATCAATTTCGAATTAGAAAGCTCAATACCTTCCAGACGGTAAGCTGCAGCTCGAAAATGAGATGTTTCCATTTTTGTTACATACGTTTTTTACATCTGTCTTTTTTATATGTCAAATTCTGATTCCTACATATACATACACGGCTGTGAGCGAGTGAGAGAGGGAATGAGTCTGCGCTTGGAAGGCCACTGAAACTTCATTTGTTCCTTCTGACTATATTTATGATCCGATCTGATCCAGATTAAAAATTCTGATAGATATTTTCATTTTCTATGATTCGTTTTTTTTTGGTTTTACCGTATCTTCAAAATTGTAGATTTTCGTCCTTTGTGGGGGTGGAGGGCGGCTTGTCCAAATTTTGAAACAAACTCGTCTCGGTTTGATATCACAGGAGCTTGGATAGAAAGTTTGGTTGATCTAGCTCTTATAGTCTCTGAGATCTAGGCGTCAAAAAATTCGATCAGGCATAGCGCCCACCCCGGTGTGTGAGAGAGAGCGAGAGGGAACGATGCATTTCGAAATGATTTTCTTCATTGTGGCTATATTTATGATCTGATCTGATCCAGATTCAACACTCTGATAGATATGGGCATTCTCTATCTTACAACAAATTTTCAAAGTTCGGTGTGTTGTGGTCCATTTCAATGAGAACCTCTCTTCGTGTCACTGTGATTTCGGACTATGCATAAATATAATCAAAATTTCTCTGTATTAGATCATTATGCAAAATTTAAATAGAATTTTGGTTATATTTAGATTAATAAATGATCTAATAATTTTGTATTGGCTTGGATTTTCCTTACAGCGTCGAACACGGCTTCCAAGGTGTAGTCAAGCGACACGGTCACAAGGGCATGCCTGCTTCACATGGCGTTACAAAGACTCATCGCCGTCCCGGTAACATTGGCGGTGGTGGCGAAAAGGGACGTGTCTGGCCTGGTACAAAGATGCCTGGTCATATGGGTAATCGTTGGCGTGTTCTTAGAGGGCTGCGAATTTGGTGAACCAACGCAAAGTACAATGTCATGTGGGTGCAAGGTAACTCAGTGCCTGGACCTACCGGTGGCCTAGTATATATATACGATACGATTTTGCCCCTGAGGAAGCTGACGCAAACTCCGCCATTCCCCACATTTTGCGGTGAAGAGAACACTACTTTTGAGGACATTTGGTATGAACAGATGCACAAATTTAAGGATGAAGCAATTGTATACAAGAGCGATTAGCTTTATTTCCTATAATTTTAAAACTGCTTTATATAAAATAAAATGAAATTCATACAAAATAAACCTATAAGACTATATAATACAATGAAAAAACATAAACCAAACGTCAAAAGGCTATTTAATAAAGAATTTGAATAAACACAAATCGAATTTATGCACTGAACGCAATGAATCTGCAAAACACTACTTGACCTCCTTGACTTGCAATTCTGGTGACAAAAACTGCTTAATTTTGTCCGCTTTTTCCTTATTCTGTACTACTAGCGTGTACAAAAAGCGAGAGCAACGGATCTTGAATTTAGTATTCGTAGGATTTTTCTTGATTTTCACAGCACTAGCATCTGAACGACGTGCATTGTTAAGAAAATCTTTTACTTTTATTTTTCGTGGCATATTAGGTTTTTTATTCAGATTCAACTAAAATCCGTATTGTTCAGCCTCACGTATAGAACAAAAGAGCTGTTGAATCTAATAGGCTTTTTACACTGCCGCATCATTGTCGAAGGTGCGGAAAAATGATGCGAGGCGTTTACACCTAACTCGCATCTTTTCCGCCTCATTTTGCCAGCTGTTCGGGCTGCTAAAGTAAACAGGTGTTAACAAAGTAATTACAGGTCCTTTTTGTTTCCCGCAATCCCATTTCGGCAGTTGTACCTGCAACCTGCCGATCGGTATTTTTCAGTTGCAATACTGTTTTTGTCGTTTTGGACAAACGGCTCCACCTTAGCCGATTCTTACATACAATACCTTAAACGACGCTTAATTAATGTACCTATTTAAAACCAAAAATACAGGCCAAGAAATAATTTTTTTCGACTTTTCCTGTGTTTTCAAAGTCAAAACTTCACATACGGACGGATTGACGGACAGACAGACATTGCTATATCGACTCGGCTATTGATGCTGATCAAGAATATATATACTTTATGGGGTCGGAAACGCTTCATTCTGTGTGTTACACACATCCACTTTTACAACGAATCTAATATACCCCTTTACTATTTTAGTACCAGGTATAAAAATACTGCTATACTGTGTGCCAGGCTTTATCGCACTTTTTTGTTGCTTGCACCTAGGAAGCGCACCTCTGAGCTATGCAAGCTCGGCAGAAGAAGGTGCAGCGCAGTCATAGGCTACCTCACGGGATATTGGCTAATAGGTACCCACGCAAATAGACTAGGTGCCCCGTGAAATGATTTTTTCCGAAGCTGTAGAGATGGAGAAGAGGAAGAAACAGTGGAACATCTGTTCTTGGTAAATAAAAAAGTAATTTGTAGTATTTTTTGTAAACTTGTGAACTTGTAAAGCTTGTGGATTAGGGTTACTTACTTTTCGTCTTTATTAAATGCTGTTATATTAAAATTAAACACACTTTGCATAACAGCTTGGTGCCCACTCCACCACGCCAACGTTTCGGCTTGATTTTAAATTTCTCTTCATCCTGTTCTTGCAACTTTCCGATGAAAACGAATTTTTCTTCCTTGCCTGTCATATACTTTCCGCATATGTAGCAAAATGAGTCTGCTTTATAAACATATGAAAATGAACGGCTTGAGTTATCCATCTCAATTGCTTCCCATTAGAAACAATTACTATTTTTTGAACACACATGATCGTATTCTGATAGAAGTCAGTACTGCACTGAGGCAGGGACACTATAAGTATAGAGTTATATATCCTTTTCTATGAATAGGTAGAAGCGACAACGGTCTAATTTGTGTGCGACCAGCACCTGTGAAGGAAAAAAGGTCAACAGTTGACCATAACATCTATTTATGTATATTTATCCACACCAAGGCCCAGGTATAAGGAATAAAAGTAACTGTCCACAAGATTTACAGCCCAGGTATGGTATATATCCAAGATATTTCATACCTAGGACTCGGTACAAAAAAAATTACAGGTCCTTTTTGTTTACCGCAATCCCATTTCGGCAGTTGGACCTGCATCGTGCCAATCGGTATTTTTCAGTTAAAATACTGTTTTAATGTACCTATCTAAAACCAAAAATACAGGCCAAGAAATAATTTTTTTTCGACTTTTCCTGTGTTTACGGATGGACGGACGGACAGACAGACATTGCTATATCGACTCGGCTATTGATGCTGATCAAGAATATATATACTTTATGGGGTCGGAAATGCTTCATTCTGTGTGTTACACACATCCACTTTTACAACGAATCTAATATACCCCTTTACTCTTCCAGTACCAGGTATAAAAATACTGCTATACTGTGTGCCAGGCTTTATCGCACTTTTTTGTTGCTTGCACCCAGGAAGCGCACCTCTGAGCTATGCAAGCTCGGCAGAAGAAGGTGCAGCGCAGTCATACGCTACCTCACGGGATATTGGCTAATAGGTACCCACGCAAATAGACTAGGTGCCCCGTGAAATGATTTTTTCCGAAGCTGTAGAGATGGAGAAGAGGAAGAAACAGTGGAACATCTGTTCTTGGTAAATAAAAAAGTAATTTGTAGTATTTTTTGTAAACTTGTGAACTTGTAAAGCTTGTGGATTAGGGTTACTTACTTTTCGTCTTTATTAAATGCTGTTATATTAAAATTACACACTTTGCATAACAGCTTGGTGCCAACTCTTCGCCTAAACGTTTCGGCTTGATTTTAAATTTCTCTTCATACTGTTCTTGCAACTTTCCGATGAAAACGAATTTTTCTTCCTTGCCTGTCATATACTTTCCGCATATGTAGCAAAATGAGTCTGCTTTATAAACATATGAAAATGAACGGCTTGAGTTATCCATCTCAATTGCTTTCCATTAGAAACCATTACTATTTTTTGAACACACATGATCGTATTCTGATAGAAGTCAGTACTGCACTGAGGCAGGGACACTATAAGTATAGAGTTATATATCCTTTTCTATGAATAGGTAGAAGCGACAACGGTCTAATTTGTGCGGGACCAGCACCTGTGAAGGAAAAAAGGTCAACAGTTGACCATAACATCTATTTATGTATATTTATCCACACCAAGACCTAGGTATAAGAAATAAAAGTAACTGTCCACACCATTTACAGCCCAGGTAGGGTATATATCCAAGATATTTCATACCTAGGACTCGGTAAAAAAAAATTACAGGTCCTTTTTGTTTACCGCAATCCCATTTCGGCAGTTGGACCTGCAACCTGCCGATCGGTATTTTTCAGTTAAAATACTGTTTTAGTCGTTTTGGACAAACGGCTCCACCTTAGCCGATTCTTACATACAATACCTTAAACGACGCTTAATTAATGTACCTATCTAAAACCAAAAATACAGGCTGAGTTTTCAAAGCCAAAAACTTCCGAAAAAATACCACAAAAAATGATCAATTTCGAATTAGAAAGCTCAATACCTTCCAGACGGTAAGCTGCAGCTCGAAAATGAGATGTTTCCATTTTTGTTACATACGTTTTTTACATCTGTCTTTTTTATATGTCAAATTCTAATTCCTACATATACATACACGGCTGTGAGCGAGTGAGAGAGGGAATGAGTCTGCGCTTGGAAGGCCACTGAAACTTCATTTGTTCCTTCTGACTATATTTATGATCCGATCTGATCCAGATTAAAAATTCTGATAGATATTTTCATTTTCTATGATTCGTTTTTTTTTGGTTTTACCGTATCTTCAAAATTGTAGATTTTCGTCCTTTGTGGGGGTGGAGGGCGGCTTGTCCAAATTTTGAAACAAACTCGTCTCGGTTTGATATCACAGGAGCTTGGATAGAAAGTTTGGTTGATCTAGCTCTTATAGTCTCTGAGATCTAGGCGTCAAAAAATTCGATCAGGCATAGCGCCCACCCCGGTGTGTGAGAGAGAGCGAGAGGGAACGATGCATTTCGAAATGATTTTCTTCATTGTGGCTATATTTATGATCTGATCTGATCCAGATTCAACACTCTGATAGATATGGGCATTCTCTATCTTACAACAAATTTTCAAAGTTCGGTGTGTTGTGGTCCATTTCAATGAGAACCTCTCTTCGTGTCACTGTGATTTCGGACTATGCATAAATATAATCAAAATTTCTCTGTATTAGATCATTATGCAAAATTTAAATAGAATTTTGGTTATATTTAGATTAATAAATGATCTAATAATTTTGTATTGGCTTGGATTTTCCTTACAGCGTCGAACACGGCTTCCAAGGTGTAGTCAAGCGACACGGTCACAAGGGCATGCCTGCTTCACATGGCGTTACAAAGACTCATCGCCGTCCCGGTAACATTGGCGGTGGTGGCGAAAAGGGACGTGTCTGGCCTGGTACAAAGATGCCTGGTCATATGGGTAATCGTTGGCGTGTTCTTAGAGGGCTGCGAATTTGGCGAACCAACGCAAAGTACAATGTCATGTGGGTGCAAGGTAACTCAGTGCCTGGACCTACCGGTGGCCTAGTATATATATACGATACGATTTTGCCCCTGAGGAAGCTGAAGCAAACTCCGCCATTCCCCACATTTTGCGGTGAAGAGAACACTACTTTTAAGGACATTTGGTATGAACAGATGCACAAATTTAAGGATGAAACAATTGTATACAAGAGCGATTAGCTTTATTTCCTATCATTTTAAAACTGCTTTATATAAAATAAAATGAAATTCATACAAAATAAACCTATAAGACTATATAATACAATGAAAAAACATAAACCAAACGTCAAAAGGCTATTTAATAAAGAATTTGAATAAACACAAATCGAATTTATGCACTGCACGCAATGAATCTGCAAAACACTACTTGACCTCCTTGACTTGCAATTCTGGTGACAAAGACTGCTTAATTTTGTCCGCTTTTTCCTTATTCTGTACTACTAGCGTGTACAAAAAGCGAGAGCAACGGATCTTGAATTTAGTATTCGTAGGATTTTTCTTGATTTTCACAGCACTAGCATCTGAACGACGTGCATTGTTAAGAAAATCTTTTACTTTTATTTTTCGTGGCATATTGGGTTTTTTATTCAGATTCAACTAAAATCCGTATTGTTCGGTCCAAAGCAGCAAAGGAAAGGGATGTATGTTATGGTATGGTAAGTATGTATTCGAGCCCTGCATGAATAGGCAACCGAATCGATTCGGTGAGATTCGCATCGTTCTTTTTACTGTGCCCAACTTTCCACTTGTTTTTCTGGTAGAGATAACGAAAATGCCTGAAAATATTTATTTGCGTGTGTGCCTTTGTGTGGCTCTGTGTGTGTGTCATGGCCCCAGTCTGACTTTGTAGAACCGATTCCCAAAAGAATTTTTTTTTCATGCGACTCGATCGTTGGTTTTTTTCTCGAACCGCTTATACTTTTTTAATGCATTCTAATTTGAGTGATTAGTTAGCTCTCACTGCATTAGGTCTTTTTTTTGTTTTGTGACTTCATCACTGTTCCACCTTCCACTGTTGCCCAGTGGGATATACCGTGACCGCTAACCGGATGGAACCGCTACTTTCTGGGACGTGTGCGCACCACGGCTCATGCTGTCAAATTTGCAACCTCCACCTGCGATTTTGAAATTGTCATTCTAGATAAATCCTGGCTCAACGAAAATTTGTTCGACAACGATTACATCGGTCCTAGCCTGGTCCACGTATTTAGTAAGTTAAATGCGTTTCTATTATTTTTTCCAGGTCTAAAATTAAAAAATACATTTTTGTTAGTTTAATTTTTTCGAAAATGATTATTTTGTTTTCTTTTCATGCGTTACTCTATAGACTTTCAAGTAAAATTATTAAGCTTAAAAAACAATTTTCACTGAAACAAATTTGTAAGAATACGAAAAATATATGCCGTTTCTATTATATTTTCTACCACTGCATATATGGTAAGATGGGGACCTTAGCTAACATCTGGCGAGTAAACTAAATTTATTCTGTCCACTATAAAGATGTTAAATATTTAGTAAAGTGGCTTTTTTGCCAAAACAAATTCGATAAAGCCCTGAAATATATACAAAGTTAAAGTTTATTTATTTATTGAAATTATTCAATATTATTCTTTATAAATATTCTCTTCTACGTCCTCACATTTTTACTGCAGTGTTCTTTGAGCGCTTAGCCGGCAGTTCGGCTGAAAGAGTTGGTAATCAGCGCTTAACCGTTGATTTGGCTGGTATAGCAGCCTTGGCTTCTTTCTTCGCTTCCTTGGTCGTTTTTTTCGCTTGAAGCTCATGTTCTTTATTTTTCAATTTATTGTAATATGCGCTTCTCGCGTATTAAAGAGCGAACGACGTCTGTATACATCAGTGGTTTATTCAGAACTAAAAAGATGAGATATGTACTGCATACATACGAATAAGAATTCAAAAGAGATGCGAGAGATAACATAGGCTCTCGCTGTTCATGTACATTATGTTAATTAGCGTTGCCACACAGATCATGTTATGGTTACAATTCAAATTTCAACACTTTTGCTTAAACATAATATTATATGATTACAATGTATTAATCAATTAATCCAAGCGATTTTACAAATCCGTAATGCTTTTGCTTACATAAACTTTTGGTTAATACATCGGCAACGTTTTTCTGTGTGGATACGTATTCAAGTTTTATCTCTTTACTTTCTACTTTGTCTCTAACAAAATGATATTTTAAATCTATATGCTTTGTGCGTTTATGGTGAATAGGATTTTTCGCAATATGATGCGCACTGAGGTTGTCACCATAGATGGTCATCGGCTCTTGATTTGAGTATCCAATCTCTTGCAACAGCCCTTGTAGATATATTGCTTCTCTAGCAGCTGTTGATAGCGCCACATACTCTGCTTCGGTGCTGCTCATGGCGACGACACTCTGCTTTGCTGATGTCCATGAAAACGCACTACCAGCTAGGAAGAAAACGTATCCAGAATATGATTTTCGGTCCAGCTTGTCGTTGGCCCAATCAGCATCGGCGAATCCTTTTACTGGCGCTCCAGACTTTTGGTAGATGATGCTCATATTCATAGTGCCGCGCAAATAGCGCAACACATGCTTAGCTGCAGTTTCGTGCTCCACATGAGGGTCTTGGTTTCGCTGTGATAGTTTGCTTACAGCATGAAGAATGTCGGGTCGGCTCAAAACTGCTAAGTACATGAGCGAACCAATTAGTGATTGATAATATGTCATATTTACCTTTGCACATTCTTCATTTTTACAACCAACGTGAAAACCTGGGTCAAGTGGTGTTGCGACTGGACGGCAATCCAGCATACCGAAAGTATTCAAAACGCTTTCAATATACTTTGTCTGGCATAACTTGATCGCGCCTTGTTTGCCTTCTCGATGAATTTCCATGCCTAGGAAAAAGTTGAGCTGGCCTCCATCTTTCATCTCAAATACGGATGCGATCTTTTGCTTGATCGCGCTGACGTCCTTCTCTTTAGGACAGATGATTATCAGGTCGTCGACGTAAACTGCTATATAACTGAAGCCATGTTGATTCTGTTTGAGTACCTTTTCCGGGTTCTGCTCATCTATAAAGCCTGAGGGTTGCTTCATATAGACGACTTCTTGGAGTTTACCGTTGAGATACGCGTTAGAGATATCCACCTGATGCATGTGTAACTGCTTTTCTGCAGCGATCGCAAATAACATTCGGATTGTCTCATAGCGTATCACTGGAGAATATGTCTCCCAGTAATTTACGCCAAACTGCTGGCTACATCCTTGTGCCACAAGTCTCGACTTAAACCTTTCAATGTCACTGTTTTTGTTGCGTTTGATTCTGAAGACCCATTTTGAGCCTATGGCCTTTTGTCCCGGCGGAAGATTAACAGGAGTCCATGTATTATTTGACACGAGTGCATCAAATTCCTTTTGCATCGATTTTTTCCATTCTTCTGCATCGTGGCCATGCAACGCATCTGCAACGGTCCGTGGAGTTTCAATGTCATCGGAGCAGCTTAGATTGTTGAGAACATTGTACTGTTTCTTTGGTCTGCCAGGTTGACCAGTACGAATGATTTTTGGCCTTCCTGGGCCACGTATTTGTGGGATGTCTTCATCTGAGCTTCGGCTCTGTTCTGGATCGCTTGCACTTACGAAGTACTCCTCCTCCTCATCATCGCTGTTGTCAACGTTGCCTTCCGTTTCGTCTTCGGGCTCATCAACAGTTTGTACCTGCACAGGTTCGTCGTTTGACTCAAAGCGTATGATAATTTCAGCAAGGTCCTCAGTCTGATCTCCATTTTCGTGAATATCATTTACTTCATTGACGAACTCACCCTCCACAATCTTGACGTCTCGACGTTCCACTACTATTCGCTTTTCTGGGTCATAAATTCGATATGCTTTTGCTGCAAAAGAGTAGCCAACAAAAATGTACTCTTTTCCTTTGGCAACAAATTTGCCTTTTTTTGTTTTGTCCAGTGCAAATGCGCGTGAACCAAATATTTTCAGATGGTTTACCGATGGTTTGCGCTGATTCCAAGCCTCGAAGGGGGTGCATCCATTTAACGCTCTAGTCGGACATCTATTTCGCAAATAGACTGCAGTGTGTACTGCTTCGGCCCACAAAAATTCATTTAAATTTGCGTGAATTAACATGCTCCTGGCCATTTCAACGATTGTACGATTTGCGCGCTCAGCAACGCCGTTTTGCTGAGGTGTGTAAGGTACCGTTAATTCTCTTTTTATTCCACACGTGCTTAAAAAATTTGTAAATTCATTGTTTATGTACTCAGTACCATTATCGCTACGCAAAGCTTTAATTGTTTTTTCGGTTTGGCACTCGACATAACTTTTATACATTTTAAATTTCTCAAAAACTTCATTTTTGGCGCGCATAAAATATACGTGAATTTTTCGCGAGTAATCGTCTATAAATGTAACAAAATAACGGTTTCCAGCCAGAGATTTAACATTCATAGGTCCGCATACATCGGTATTGATCAATTCGAGAACACTTTTCGTAACACGTTCTGCCTTTTGTGGGAACGGCAATGCACATATTTTAGCCTTATTGCATGTGTCGCAATTTGTGTCTACGGATACGTTTTTAATTTTCATTCCGATCACACGTTCTTTTTCGCAAAGATTCTTTAAATTTTGAAAATTTAAATGCCCGTACCGGCTATGCCATTTCTTTGCAAGAGATATATCGGATATTAAATGCACTGCATCATGTGTTTTTTCCACTCCATACACGTATAAATTGTTTTTGTGTACCGCACGCAACATTATATGTCCGTGTTTATTTCGCACTAAAGCTTCTGCATTTCCGAATGTTGTGATATTCCCGAATTCGGCTGCTTTGCTCACCGACAAAAAATTCATTTTTAGATCCGGCACATACAACACGTTTCGCAATTCTATATTTGCTTCATTAGATTTAATTTTCACAGTTCCAAAGCCTGGGGACTCAATATACTTTTCTGCAGCCAACATAATTGTTGTGCTTGTCTTTTTAAAGGTTTCAAACAAATCTTTATTGCAACACATATGCGATGTTGCTCCACTGTCGATACACCAAGAATTTTTTCGCTGTGTAGAGACGCAGCTGTGCATTAAACAGTTAGATCTTTCATCCCTTGCGCACTGTTTCGAATTCTCTTTATTGCTTTTGCACTCAGATGCGCGGTGCCCGCTTTGTTTACATTTGTAGCATTTTCCTCAAAACTCGCGATGCTCGTTGGATTTCTTGCCGTCTCGTTTGCTGTCTTTTCGACTGGCGTCGTAATTCTCCGAACGCGAACCGTTGTTTTTTTGAGTCTGTGTGTGTGCGTACACAGCCTGTACAGCAAGTTCACGATCGTCTCTTTCATTTTTACGTGCTCCTTCTTCAAGTATTTTTACTTTTACCGTTTCAAACGAGGGCAGAGTGTCGCGTGTTTCTATCGCCACGACGAAATTTTCCCAACCGCTGGGCAAGCTTGACAACAACATTATTACTTTTAGCTCGTCTTGAATTTCGATATTAAGCTCGGCTAACTTTTCAGTAATTTCCACGAAAGAGTTTACATATTGTACCACGCTATCACCGTTTTGCATATTTTGCCGCAAAAGTTTTTGGTATAACTGTACCTTTCGCACTGGTCCCACTGACACATGAACATCGCGTAATTTTTGCCACGCTTGCTTCGACGTTGTGCATGACTTAATGTGCATCAACTGCGTTGGTTTTACATTTAATATAATGCATGCCAGTGCCTTTTGGTCAAACTTGTCCCACTGTGCCAACTGTTCTTCCTCCTGTGGCCTTTCGATTTTACCACTAACATGTGTCCACAAATCCGTTGTGTTCAACACACTACGCATGGACATTGACCACACATCGTAGTTGTCTTCACCCAATTTTTCAATTTGCAGAGACACACTCATTTTGTTTTAATTGCCACACGTCACTTTCTAACTGGTGCACGATTTATTTGCAATTGCATCAAACAAAATGTTAACTTGCAGTTCAACCACGGTTTTTTTATACACGCCTAAAATGTCTTTAATACACGCCCGATCTTTCGGTGATCTGGGCCCATAACCTATTGTAATATGCGCTTCTCGCGTATTAAAGAGCGAACGACGTCTGTATACATCAGTGGTTTATTCAGAACTAAAAAGATGAGATATGTACTGCATACATACGAATAAGAATTCAAAAGAGATGCGAGAGATAACATAGGCTCTCGCTGTTCATGTACATTATGTTAATTAGCGTTGCCACACAGATCATGTTATGGTTACAATTCAAATTTCAACACAATTCATTTAGCACGCTTTTGAAAGTGAGCATTGCGCTCTTTATTGTCTTACGTCCACAGGTTGCAGGTTCTGTCTTAAAATACTTGTGCTTCATACATTCGAATACGCAACGCCTCAAAACAAAAACATAACGCATTTACGTTTCGACTGCTGCTCAAAATAATTATTATTATTACCCCCAGTTTTAAAGCTACTACTAAACTGTTTAAAACGATTAATAATCTTTAGTCATTTTTGTATTAAAAAATATTGAGTATTTATATTAGAAAAGGTCTGCTATCTCAAACAAAAAATGTCAATAAATTTAGGGCCGATATCTCGACTTCGGGCTAACACGAATCGGAACGCTAAAGTGTCTGATAACAAAAATTTGTTCTCTCAAGGGGTCATGTCAGGGGTAATTTCCAACCGGCAGCTGAAATCCGGCTAACTTCCAACCGGCGGTCAGCTGACCGATTGAAAATTTGACAGCTGAAAATATTGACAGCTGATTACCTGAGTGGTTTTGAGGGGAGAATTGTTCCACTTTTTGCAGCAAATTTTTCGGCAAGCCGATTCCACGCTTCCGTTTTCTCTTTCCATGTTATGGCATTACTCTTTTTATTTTCTAATATGTCTTTGAAGCTCTCAACGAGATCAACGAGGATATTCTCCTCCGGCTGTGAAAAGTTTTTCCCTCGAACTTTATCTTTAGATAAAAAAAGGATACACAGCTGATTCAATAATCAAAGCATTCCTGTGTTTAGCGCTGTGCAGCACATTTCGCGCTGTACAGAAAATTTGTGCGCTTTACAGCCCTTTTTTCGTTCTGGTTGTCAAACGGATTTCGAAAGAACGAATTTTTTAACCGACCAGTTTATCAGGTGGTCAGCTTTATCCTCATTTTCCAAAACCGGCACCGTCACCCGAAGTCGACCGAAGTACCGACCCTTAGTTAGAAATATGAATTTTTGACGAAATGGCACACAGTCAAAATTTTTGTGACGATTTTCACAAAAAATCTGGTAGATTTTTTGGATATAAAAAATATGTAACTATTAAACGAACTCTTTTCTTTCAATACTCATATCTATTAGATAGTTATACTTCAAAAATATGCAAAACAATTTTTTTAAATTCATTGTTACAAGTGGGGGTAACCTCTTAAATCTCAGCCTCACGTATAGAACAAAAGAGCTGTTGAATCTAATAGGCTTTTTACACTGCCGCATCATTGTCGAAGGTGCGGAAAAATGATGCGAGGCGTTTACACCTAACTCGCATCTTTTCCGCCTCATTTTGCCAGCTGTTCGGGCTGCTAAAGTAAACAGGTGTTAACAAAGTAATTACAGGTCCTTTTTGTTTCCCGCAATCCCATTTCGGCAGTTGTACCTGCAACCTGCCGATCAGTATTTTTCAGTTAAAATACTGTTTTAGTCGTTTTGGACAAACGGCTCCACCTTAGCCGATTCTTACATACAATACCTTAAACGACGCTTAATTAATGTACCTATCTAAAACCAAAAATACAGGCCAAGAAATAATTTTTTTCGACTTTTCCTGTGTTTTCAAAGTCAAAACTTCACATACGGACGGACGGACAGACAGACAGACATTGCTATATCGACTCGGCTATTGATGCTGATCAAGAATATATACACTTTATGGGGTCGGAAACGCTTCATTCTGTGTGTTACACACATCCACTTTTACAACGAATCTAATATACCCCCTTACTCTTCCAGTACCAGGTATAACGAGGGGGAACGTTGTGAGCCGCGTCTAAGCCGCGGCTCTACTTTATACCCAGTACTCAGTCAGTATATATGTATGTGAGTTTGTTGTAATTTGTTACATGTTCGCAAAAGGGACAAATTGAATTTTAGCCAAAAAAGAAAAAAAAACTTAAGTCGAACCTTTTCGGAGATAAATTGTTTACATCTGCCTTTTCTACATGTCTTTATCTACTTCCTACATATACTGTGTGCTGTGTGCGAGAGAGAGAGGGAATGAGTCTGCACTTAAAAGGGCATTGAAATTTCATTTGTTCTTTCTGGCTATACTAATGATCCGATCTGATTCAGATTCAACATTCTGATAGATATGGTAATTTTCTATGATTCTGCGCTTTTGGTTTTCTCATATCTTAAAAATTGTGTATGCTACAGATTTTCGTCCATTGTGGGGGCGGAAGGGGGCGTGTCCAAATTTTGTGGCTATATTTATGATCTGATCTGATCGCATCGTTCTTTTTACTGTGCCTAACTTTCCACTTGTTTTTCTGGTAGAGATAACGAAAAAGCAATACTAAAATTTGCTTTTGCTTTTTTCTTTTCCTTCTGCCTGAAAATATTTGTTTGCGTGTGTGCCTTTGTGTGGCTGTATGTGTGTGTCATGGCCCCAGTCGGACTTTGTAGAACCGATTCCCAAAAGAATTTTTTTTCCATGCGACTCGATCGTTGGTTTTTTTCTCGAACCGCTTATACTTTTTTAATGCATTCTAATTTGAGTGATTAGTTAGCTCTCACTGCATTAGGTCTTGTTTTTGTTTTGTGACTTCATCACTGTTCCACCTTCCACTGTTGCCCAATGGGATATGCCGTGACCGCTAACCGGATGGAACCGCTACTTTCTGGGACGTGTGCGCACCAAGGCTCATGCTGTCAAATTTGCAACCTCCACCTGCGATTTTGAAATTGTCATTCTAGATAAATCCTGGCTCAACGAAAATTTGTTCGACAACGATTACATCGGTCCTAGCCTGGTCCACGTATTTAGCAAGTTAAATGCGTTTCTATTATTTTTTCCAGGCCTAAAATTAAAAAATACATTTTTGTTAGTTTAATTTTTTCGAAAATGATTATTTTGTTTTCTTTTCATGCGTTACTCTATAGACTTTCAAGTAAAATTATTAAGCTTAAAAAAAAAAAACAATTTTCACTGAAAAGAATTTGTAAGAATACGAAAAATATATGCCGTTTCTATTATATTTTCCACCACTGTATATATGGTAAGATGGGGACCTTAGCTAACATCTGGCGAGTAAACTAAATTTATTCTGTCCACTATAAAGATGTTAAATATTTAGTAAAGTGGCTTTTTTGCCAAAACAAATTAGATAAAGCCCTGAAATATATACAAAGTTAAAGTTTATTTATTTATTGAAATTATTCAATATTATTCTTTATAAATATTCTCTTCTACGTCCTCACCAAAGACGAGCGAGCCTTGCCGAAATTTTTACTGCAGTGTTCTTTGAGCGCTTAGCCGTCAGTTCGGCTGAAATAGTTGGTAGTCCGCGCTTAACCGTTGATTTGGCTGGTATAGCAGCCTTGGCTTCTTTCTTCGCTTCCTTGGTCGTTTTTTTCGCTTGAAGCTCATGTTCTTTATTTTTCAATTTATTGTAATATGCGCTTCTCGCGTATTAAAGAGCGAACGACGTCTGTATACATCAGTGGTTTATTCAGAACTAAAAAGATGAGATATGTACTGCATACATACGAATAAGAATTCAAAAGAGATGCGAGAGATAACATAGGCTCTCGCTGTTCATGTACATTATGTTAATTAGCGTTGCCACACAGATCATGTTATGGTTACAATTCAAATTTCAACACTTTTGCTTAAACATAATATTATATGATTACAATGTATTAATCAATTAATCCAAGCGATTTTACAAATCCGTAATGCTTTTGCTTACATAAACTTACTAAACTGTTTAAAACGATTAATAATCTTTAGTCATTTTCTAACTGCAAGAAACGTCGCGAAGCAGTGCTTACTGACACTCCAAGACATGCGGGTGACTCCTTAAAGGGTAAACGAACTTGTATTCGGCCTGATTCAATTATCGTTTTATACTCTTGAAAATAAGTTTCGCAGAGAAGATTTTCACTAGAAAAGGTTACACGATCTGCTTCGAACTTTTCACATTCCCAAAGCCTTTGTAATATTAATTCTAATCGTAAAATATGAGTGAGATTGCAACAATTTCGACATCTCATTCAAATTAATTAAATTCAAATAACCGGCCGCAAGCACCTGCAAAGCAGAAAGACCGGCTATCTGGGAGAAAAAAGGCGCAGGCCAAGGAACCGGCCGCCAGCCAACCCTTTCGCCCAGGCGGCGCCAACCAACGGGGCTCTGGTTACCGAACCGGAGTGGTATAACTCTCACCGGTGATCGCCGCAGGGAGGATCCCAGAAGCCGCTACTTCTTTGAAGGTATAATGCTGGTAGGGTCGAATGTAGCCCTGCTGGCTGACTCGGACGACCTCCAGGCATTCGCTCAAAGAGCCAAGTCAAAAGAAGATCTAGAAAAAAGACCAAACGCGACAAAGACCCAGCCACCCATGCGAAAAAGTCATGACGCAAGCATAATTGCCACCAAAGGAGACATCTCCTACTCTGACATCCTGAGGATGGTGACGATGAGAGACGACGGGAAGCTGAAGGAGGTGGGGAAAAACGAGGACAGAGTCCGTCGCACAGCTAAGGGAGAGCTCCAACTCGAGCTAAATGGCACGCAGAAGGAGAATACTGCCCAGCTGAAGGAGCAAGTTGGCCAAGTGCTTGGTACGCAGGCAGGCGTCAGGGCGCTGGTAAGCGAGACGTTCATGGAGATCCGCAACATCGACGACCTTACCACCAAAGAGGAGGTCGCCATGGCACTGTTTGCTCAGGTAGACCACCAATTGCATAAAATGTTGCATGAAATCGAGTATACAAAAGAACCGAGTTATTTATATGAAAAGTTACGCTTTAGTGCCTTCAAAAGAGCCAACAACAATTATATGTCGGGTAACGCAATTTAATGGCGAAATTCGGCATACGAAGGTTTGACAAACGGCTGAAACTTACCCGTTTATCCCTCCATTCTTATAAACGATACCCTAAACGACGCCTAGTCAATATATACCTATCTAAAACAAAAAATTAAGCCCAAGATATATTTTTTCGACTTTTGCTGAGTTTTTAAAGTAAAAATTTTGGGAAAAAATAACGCAAAAAATTATCAAATTTGAATTTGAAAGCTCAATGACTTCCAGACAGTAAGCTGTAGCTACAAAGGGCTTAGGAACTATTTATAGCTGCATTTATCAGCTGTTCAGAACTACAAAGTTCAGTACAGGCAGGTGTAAGATGCTTAAACCATGTGAAAAAAACGCTGCATCTGAAAAGAAAAACAATCTATTTTTAAATTCCTAAAAAAAAACTAAGCACACGAAAAAAAAAAGTTCCTTGAAAATTTGTAAATCCCCAAATCTATCAAAGTCATTGTTAGCCACAGCGGGGAAAAAAAATTTCAATTTTGTCGAGTAGTGTAATCTAACATCACTGACCGAAAAGCTATTGTCAGCTTCCAACATAGCAACCTTATACATAGTTCGGTTTGTTTTGTACGCCGTTTTGTACAATGAATGGCAAATTCTACTAAAGTAAAAATTTCGGGAAAAAATAACGCAAAAAATTACCAAATTTGAATTTGAAAGCTCAATGACTTCCAGACAGTAAGCTGTAGCTACAAAGGGTTTAGGAACTATTTATAGCTGCATTTATCAGCTGTTCAGAACTACAAAGTTCAGTACAGGCAGGTGTAAGATGCTTAAACCATGTGAAAAAAACGCTGCATCTGAAAAGAAAAACAATCTATTTTTAAATTCTTAAAAAAAAAACTAAACACACGAAAAAAAAAAGTTCCTTGAAAATTTGTAAGTCCCCAAATCTATCAAAGTCATTGTTAGCCACAGCGGGGAAAAAAAATTTCAATTTTGTCGAGTAGTGTAATCTAACATCACTGACCGAAAAGCTGTTGTCAGCTTCCAACATAGCAACCTTATACATAGTTCGGTTTGTTTTGTACGCCGTTTTGTACAATGAATGGCAAATTCTACTAAAGTAAAAATTTCGGGAAAAAATAACGCAAAAAATTACCAAATTTGAATTTGAAAGCTCAATGACTTCCAGACAGTAAGCTGTAGCTACAAAGGGTTTAGGAACTATTTATAGCTGCATTTATCAGCTGTTCAGAACTACAAAGTTCAGTACAGGCAGGTGTAAGATGCTTAAACCATGTGAAAAAAACGCTGCATCTGAAAAGAAAAACAATCTATTTTAAATTCTTAAAAAAAAAACTAAACACACGAAAAAAAAAAGTTCCTTGAAAATTTGTAAATCCCCAAATCTATCAAAGTCATTGTTAGCCACAGCGGGGAAAAAAAATTTCAATTTTGTCGAGTAGTGTAATCTAACATCACTGACCGAAAAGCTGTTGTCAGCTTCCAACATAGCAACCTTATACATAGTTCGGTTTGTTTTGTACGCCGTTTTGTACATTGAATGGCAAATTCTACTAGATATATCGTAAAATAAAAAGGGATTTAAGTTTTAATTTACAACATTTAATAAATAAGACATTTAAAGCTCGTTCCGACAGAATAACTTTTTTTTTAATGAATGAAATGTGTTTTAAGCATAGCTTGAAAATAGCTCACTGAAAAAACAGCAAAATCAGCACGCACACTGCCTGTCTTACTGAGCAGAACACTTTTTGTCTCTTCAATTGTGTTATCTGTTGCGTGTTTTCGGTTGAGCCGACACACGATCGTGTCTAATAACAGCTTAAGGGGAGGTTCTCATTGAATTTTTTGAAAAAATCATTTCTATTTTTTTTTACATAAAATGAAAGCCATATACTTGTAGATCATGTGTGTGAAAAATACGATACGATTTTTTTGATGCGATACATATTTTTCGAGTTAGAGCGTCTTTAACGCACATACCTCGGACGCATCTCCCCACTATCAACAAAATTTGAACCTGTTTTTCTCGAAATCATGTTTTGCGTCCGAACTTCAATCGCAGGGCTTGATCTATTGATCCGATTTTCTTCAAATAAATTGCATTTGGAAGTCAAAACATTTTTATATGGCTTAAAAAGTAGCCTAAAAAAGGAAAATTGTATTTTTATACCGGGGTCAAAGGTAAAAAAAAATAAATTTTGAGTGCCAATATTTATGTTAAATTTTTGTCAAAATTTTGTATGGTTTGGTATTTTTTTGGAATTTCATAAATTTTAATAAATTTAAGTCATTTTTTATTTCATTTCACTACAAGAGGCTATAGACTTGAAGTTCGGGGACCATCTTTTTCGAGCAGAGGTCGACGAGAGCCGCCATTTTGCAGCCAGCATTTTGAATTTTAGCAGAAAAAAAAACAAAAACTTATTAAGAAATAATAAACCAATTTAACAATAAAAACCAGAAGTTGTTATGTTTTTTCATTATCTTACAACAAATTTTCAAAGTTCGGTGTGTTGTGGTCCATTTCAATGAGAACCTCTCTTCGTGTCACTGTGATTTCGGACTATGCATAAATATAATCAAAATTTCTCTGTATTAGATCATTATGCAAAATTTAAATAGAATTTTGGTTATATTTAGATTAATAAATGATCTTATAATTTTGTATTGGCTTGGATTTCCCTTACAGCGTCGAACACGGCTTCCAAGGTGTAGTCAAGCGACACGGTCACAAGGGCATGCCTGCTTCACATGGCGTTACAAAGACTCATCGCCGTCCCGGTAACATTGGCGGTGGTGACGAAAAGGGACGTGTCTGGCCTGGTACAAAGATGCCTGGTCATATGGGTAATCGTTGGCGTGTTCTTAGAGGGCTGCGAATTTGGCGAACCAACGCAAAGTACAATGTCATGTGGGTGCAAGGTAACTCAGTGCCTGGACCTACCGGTGGCCTAGTATATATATACGATACGATTTTGCCCCTGAGGAAGCTGAAGCAAACTCCGCCAATCCCCACATTTTGCGGTGAAGAGAACACTACTTTTGAGGACATTTGGTATGAACAGATGCACAAATTTAAGGATGAAGCAATTGTATACAAGAGCGACTAGCTTTATTTCCTATCATTTTAAAACTGCTTTATATAAAATAAAATGAAATTCATACAAAATAAACCTATAAGACTATATAATACAATGAAAAAACATAAACCAAACGTCAAAAGGCTATTTAATAAAGAATTTGAATAAAAACAAATCGAATTTATGCACTGCACGCAATGAATCTGCAAAACACTACTTGACCTCCTTGACTTGCAATCCTGGTGACAAAGACTGCTTAATTTTGTCCGCTTTTTAATTATTCTGTACTACTAGCGTGTACAAAAAGCGAGAGCAACGGATCTTGAATTTAGTATTCGTAGGATTTTTCTTGATTTTCACAGCACCAGCATCTGAACGACGTGCATTGTTAAGAAAATCTTTTACTTTCATTTCTCGTGGCATATTGGATTATTTATTCAGATTCAACTAAAATCCGTATTGTTCGGTCCAAAGCAGCAAAGGAAAGGGATGTATGTTATGGTATGGTAAGTATGTATTCGAGCCCTGCATGAATAGGCAACCGAATCGATTCGGTGGGATTCGCATCGTTCTTTTTACTGTGCCCAACTTTCCACTTGTTTTTCTGGTAGAGATAACGAAAATGCCTGAAAATATTTATTTGCGTGTGTGCCTTTGTGTGGCTGTGTGTGTGTGTCATGGCCCCAGTCTGACTTTGTAGAACCGATTCCCAAAAGAATTTTTTTTTCTTGCGACTCGATCGTTGGTTTTTTTCTCGAACCACTTATACTTTTTTAATGCATTCTAATTTGAGTGATTAGTCAGCTCTCACTGCATTAGGTCTTGTTTTTGTTTTGTGACTTCATCACTGTTCCACCTTCCACTGTTGCCCAGTGGGATATGCCATGACCGCTAACCAGATGGAACCGCTACTTTCTGGGACGTGTGCGCACCACGGCTCATGCTGTCAAATTTGCAACCTCCACCTGCGATTTTGAAATTGTCATTCTAGATAAATCCTGGCTCAACGAAAATTTGTTCGACAACGATTACATCGGTCCTAGCCTGGTCCACGTATTTAGTAAGTTAAATGCGTTTCTATTATTTTTTCCAGGCCTAAAATTAAAAAATACATTTTTGTTAGTTTAATTTTTTCGAAAATGATTATTTTGTTTTCTTTTCATGCGTTACTCTATAGACTTTCAAGTAAAATTATTAAGCTTAAAAAAAAAACAATTTTTACTGAAAAAAATTTGTAAGAATACGAAAAATATATGCCGTTTCTATTATATTTTCCACCACTATATGGTAAGATGGGGACCTTAGCTAACATCTGGCGAGTAAACTAAATTTATTCTGTCCACTATAAAGATGTTAAATATTTAGTAAAGTGGCTTTTTTGCCAAAACAAATTCGATAAAGCCCTGAAATATATACAAAGTTAAAGTTTATTTATTTATTGAAATTATTAAATATTATTCTTTATAAATATTCTCTTCTACGTCCTCACCAAAGACGAGCGAGCCTTGCCGAAATTTTTACTGCAGTGTTCTTTGAGCGCTTAGCCGGCAGTTCGGCTGAAAGAGTTGGTAATCCGCGCTTAACCGTTGATTTGGCTGGTATAGCAGCCTTGGCTTCTTTCTTCGCTTTCTTGGTCGTTTGTATTCGCTTGAAACTAATGTTCTTTAATTCATTCAGCACGCTTTTGAAAGTGAGCATTGCGCTCTTTATTGTCTTACGTCCACAGGTTGCAGGTTCTGTCTTAAAATACTTGTGCTTTATACATTCGAATACGCAACGCCTCAAAACAAAAACATAACGCATTTACGTTTCGACTGCTGCTCAAAATTATTATTATTATTACCCCCAGTTTTAAAGCTACTACTAAACTGTTTAAAATGATTAATAATCTTTAGTCATTTTTGTATTAAAAAATATTGAGTATTTATATTAGAAAAGTTCTGCTATCTCAAACAAAAAATGTCAATAAATTTAGGGCCGATATCTCGACTTCGGGCTAACACGAATCGGAACGCTAAAGTGTCTGATAACAAAAATTTGTTCTCTCAAGGGGTCATGTCAGGGGTAATTTCCAACCGGCAGCTGAAATCCGGTTAACTTCCAACCAGCGGTCAGCTGACCGATTGAAAATTTGACAGCTGAAAATATTGACAGCTGATTACCTGAGTGGTTTTGAGGGGCGAATTGTTCCACTTTTTGCAGCAAATTTTTCGGCAAGCCGATTCCACGCTTCCGTTTTCTCTTTCCATGTTATGGCATCACTCTTTTTATTTTCTAATATGTCTTTGAAGCTCTCAACGAGATCAACGAGGATATTCTCCTCCGGCTGGGAAAAGTTTTTCCCTCGAACTTTATCTTTAGATAAAAAAAAGGATAAACAGCTGATTCAATAATTAAAGCATTCCTGTGTTTAGCGCTGTGCAGCACATTTTGTGCTGTACAGCAAATTTGTGCGCTTTACATCCCTTTTTTCGTTCTGGTTGTCAAACGGATTTCGAAAGAACGAATTTTTTTACCGACTAGTTTATCAGATGGTCAGCTTTATCCTCACTTTCCAAAACCGGCACTGTAACCCGAAGTCGAGATACCGACCCTTAGTTAAATTACTCTATAAACTATTCTTCCATCGAAAAATGTGTAACAATATTCATTTTTGACGAAATGGCACACAGTCAAAATTTTTGTGACGATTTTCACAACAAATCTGGTAGATTTTTTTGGAAAAAAAAAATTAACTATTAAAGACTAGATTTCCATGTGTTAAATAAGCCTGTAAGATTTCAGAAAGATCGGTTCAGTAGCTTTCAAGTTATTTTGGTCACCGATTCAAAAATGCCATTACGAGAAAACCGCGTTTTAAGGTAGTCTACTATTAAACTTTTAGCAACGAATTCTTTTCTTTCAATACTCATATCTATTAGATAGTTATACTTCAAAAATATGCCAAAAAATTTTTAAAATTCATTGTTACAAGTGCGGGTAACCTCTTAAATCTCAGCCTCACGTATAGAACAAAAGAGCTGTTGAATCTAATAGGATTTTTACACTGCCGCATCATTGTCACAGGTGCGGAAAAATGATGCGAGGCGTTTACACCTAACTCGCATCTTTTCCGCCTCATTTTGCCAGCTGTTCGGGGTGCTAAAGTCAACAGGTGTTAACAAAGTAATTACAGGTCCTTTTTGTTTCCCGCAATCCCATTTCGGCAGTTGTACCTGCAACCTGCCGATCGGTATTATTCAGTTAAAATACTGGTTTAGTCGTTTTGGACAAACGGCTCCACCTTAGCCGATTCTTACATACAATACCTTAAACGACGCTTAACTAATGTACCTATTTAAAACCAAAAATACAGGCCATGAAATAATTTTTTTCGACTTTTCCTGTGTTTTCAAAGTCAAAACTTCACATACGGACGGACGGACAGACATTGCTATATCGACTCGGCTATTGATGCTGATCAAGAATATATATACTTTATGGGGTCGGAAATGCTTCATTCTGTGTGTTACACACATCCACTTTTACAACGAATCTAATATACCCCTTTACTCTTTTAGTACCAGGTACAAAAATACTGCTATGCTGTGTGCCAGGCTTTATCGCACTTATTTGTTCTTGCACCCAGGAAGCGCACCTCTGAGCTATGCAAGCTCGGCAGAAGAAGGTGCAGTGCAGTCATACGCTATCTCACGGGATATTGGACCGTGAAATGATTTTTTCCGAAGCTGTAGAGATTGAGAAGAGGAAGAAACAGTGGAACATCTGTTCTTGGTAAATAAAAAAGTAATTTGTAGTATTTTTTGTAAACTCGTGAACTTGTAAAGCTTGTGGATTAGGGTTACTTACTTTTCGTCTTTATTAAATGCTGTTATATTAAAATTACACACTTTGCATAACAGCTTGGTGCCCACTCTTCGCCTAAACGTTTCGAATTTTTCTTCCTTGTCTGTCATATACTTTCCGCATATGTAGCAAAATGAGTCTGCTTTATAAACATATGAAAATGAACGGCTTGAGTTATCCATCTCAATTGCTTTCCATTAGAAACCATTACTATTTTTCGAACACACATGATCGTATTCTGATAGAAGTCAGTACTGCACTGAGGCAGGGACACTATAAGTATAGAGTTATATATCCTTTTCTATGAATAGGTAGAAGCGACAACGGTCTAATTTCTGCGGGACCAGCACCTGTGAAGGAAAAAAGGTCAACAGTTGACCATAACATCTATTTATGTATATTTATCCACACCAAGACCTAGGTATAAGAAATAAAAGTAACTGTCCACACCATTTACAGCCCAGGTAGGGTATATATCCAAGATATTTCATACCTAGGACTCGGTAAAAAAAAATTACAGGTCCTTTTTGTTTACCGCAATCCCATTTCGGCAGTTGGACCTGCATCGTGCCGATCGGTATTTTTCAGTTAAAATACGGTTTTAGTCGTTTTGGACAAACGGCTCCACCTTAGCCGATTCTTACATACAATACCTTAAACGACGCTTAATTAATGTACCTATCTAAAACCAACGAGGGGGAACGTTATGAGCCGCGTCTGCGCCGCGGCTCTACTTTATACCCGGTACTCAGTCAGTATATATATATGTGAGCTTGTTGTAATTTATTACATGTTCGCAAAAGGAAAAAACTTAATTTTAGCCAAAAAAAAAAAAAAATTTAAGTCGAACCTTTCGGAGATTTTGATCTATTAGATGTTTCCATATTTGTTTACATACATTTTTTACATCTGCCATTTCTACATGTTTTTATCTACTTCCTACATATACATACACGGCTGTGTGCGAGAGAGAGAGGGAATCAGTCTGCGCTTGGGAGGCCACTGAAATTTCATTTGTTCCTTCTGACTATATTTATTATCCGATCTGATCCAAATTCAATACTCTGATAGATATAGTCATTTTCTATGATTCTGCGTTTTTTGTTTTCTCGTATCTTCAAAATTGTAGATTTTCATCTTTTGTGGGGGCGGAAGGGGGCGTGGCCAAATTTTAAAACAAACTCGTCTCGGTTTGATATCACAGGAGCTTGGATAGAAAGTTTGGTGGTTCTAGCTCTTATAGTCTCTGAGAACTAGGCGTCAAAAAATTCGATCAGGCATAGCGCCTACCCCTGTGTGTGAGAGAGAGCGAGAGGGAACGATGCATTTCGAAATGGTTTTCTTCATTGTAGCTATATTTATCATCTGATCTGATCCAGACTCAACAATCTGATAGATATGCTCATTCTCTATGATTCTGCGTTTCGTTTAGTTTTCTCGTATCTTTAAAATTGTGCATGCCACAGATTTTCGTCCTTGGAGTGGGCGGAAGGGGGCGGGGTGAAATTTTGAAATACACTTGTAACAGTGCGTTAGGACAGGAGTCTGGATACAAAATAGTGTTCCTCTAGCTTTTATGGTCTTTGAGCTATAGGCGCTAATGAAGACGGACAGACGGACGGACGGACAGACGGACAGACGGACGGACAGACAGACATAGCTATATCGACTCGGCTATTGATGCTGATCAAGAATATATATACTTTATGGGGTCGGAAACGCTTCCTTCTGGGTGTTACACACATTAATTTTTTGCACAAATCTAATATACCCCTTTACTCTTCGAGTACCGGGTATAAAAACAATTCACTTACCTCGCACAGGACAACGATGCTCCTCCCAGTACGCGATCCAGAGGCAACAGAGGCAGCATCTAAAATAAAAATAAAAACAACTTAAAACGAGGGGGAACGTTATGAGCCGCGTCTGCGCCGCGGCTCTACTTTATACCCGGTACTCAGTCAGTATATATATATGTGAGCTTGTTGTAATTTATTACATGTTAGCAAAAGGAAAAAATTTAATTTTAGCCAAAAAAAAAAAAAATTTAAGTCGAACCTTTTCGGAGATTTTGATCTATTAGATGTTTCCATATTTGTTTACATACATTTTACACATCTGCCATTTCTACATGTTTTTATCTACTTCCTACATATACATACACGGCTGTGTGCGAGAGAGAGAGGGAATCAGTCTGCGCTTGGGAGGCTACTGAAATTTCATTTGTTCCTTCTGACTATATTTATGATCCGATCTGATCCAAATTCAATACTCTAATAGATATAGTCATTTTCTATGATTCTGCGTTTTTGGTTTTCCCGTATCTTCAAAATTGTAGATTTTCATTTTTTGTGGGGGCGGAAGGGGGCGTGGACAAATTTTAAAACAAACTCGTCTCGGTTTGATATCACAGGAGCTTGGATAGAAAGTTTGGTGGTTCTAGCTCTTATAGTCTCTGAGAACTAGGCGTCAAAAAATTCGATCAGGCATAGCGCCTACCCCTGTGTGTGAGAGAGAGCGAGAGGGAACGATGCATTTCGAAACGGTTTTCTTCATTGTGGCTATATTTATTGTCCGATCTGATCCAGATTCAACACTCTGCTAGATATTGTCATTCTCTACGATTCTGCGTTTTTAGTTTTCTCGTATCTTTAAAATTGTGCATGCCACAGATTTTCGTCCTTGGAGTGGGCGGAAGGGGGCGGGGCGAAATTTTGAAATACACTTGTAACAGTGCGATAGGACAGGAGTCTGGATACAAAATAGTGTTCCTCTAGCTTTTATGGTCTTTGAGCTATAGGCGCTAATGAAGACGGACAGACGGACAGACGGACGGACAGACAGACATAGCTATATCGACTCGGCTATTGATGCTGATCAAGAATATATATACTTTATGGGGTCGGAAACGCTTCCTTCTGGGTGTTACACACATTAATTTTTTGCACAAATCTAATATACCCCTTTACTCTTCGAGTACCGGGTATAAAAATACAGGCTGAGTTTTCAAAGTCAAAAACTTCCGACAAAATACCGCAAAAAATGATCAAATTCGAATTGGAAAGCTCAATACCTTCCAGACGGTAAGCTGCAGCTCGAAAATTAGATGTTTCTATTTTTGTTACATACGTTTTTTACATTTGTCTTTTCTATATGTCAAATTCTAATTCCTACATATACATACACGGCTGTGAGCGAGTGAGAGAGGAAATGAGTCTGCGCTTGGAAGGCCACTGAAACTTCATTTGTTCCTTCTGGCCATACTAATGATCCGATCTGATCCAGATTAAAAATTCTGATAGATATTTTCATTTTCTATGATTCGGTTTTTTTTGGTTTTACCGTATCTTCAAAATTGTAGATTTTCGTCCTTTGTGGGGGCGGAAGGGGGCGTGTCCAAATTTTGAAACAAACTCGGTTTGATATCACAGGAGCTTGGATAGAAAGTTTGGTTGATCTAGCTCTTATAGTCTCTGAGATCTAGGCGTCAAAAAATTCGATCAGGCATAGCGCCCACCCCTGTGTGTGAGAGAGAGCGAGAGGGAACGATGCATTTCGAAATGATTTTCTTCATTGTGGCTATATTAATGATCTGATCTGATCCAGATTCAACACTCATATGGTCATTCTCTATGATTGTGCGTTTTTAGTTTTCTCGTATCTTAAAAATTGTGCATGCCACAGATTTTCGTTTTTTGAGTGGGCGGAAGGGGGCGGGGCGAAATTTGGAAATACACTTGTAACAGTGTGATAGGACAGGAGTCTGTATGCGAAATTCGGTTGCTCTAGGTTTTACAGTCTCTGAGCTGTAGGCGCTAATGAAGACGGACGAACGGACGGACAGACAGACAGACATTGCTATATCGACTCGGCTATTGATGCTGATCAAGAATACACTTGATCATACATACATCCGACCATACACTTTATGGGGTCGGAAACGCTTCATTCTGTGTGTTACACACATCCACTTTTACAACGAATCTAATATACCCCCTTACTCTTCCAGTACCAGGTATAACGAGGGGGAACGTTGTGAGCCGCGTCTAAGCCGCGGCTCTACTTTATACCCAGTACTCAGTCAGTATATATGTATGTGAGTTTGTTGTAATTTGTTACATGTTCGCAAAAGGGACAAATTGAATTTTAGCCAAAAAAGAAAAAAAACTTAAGTCGAACCTTTTCGGAGATAAATTGTTTACATTTGCCTTTTCTACATGTCTTTATCTACTTCCTACATATACTGTGTGCTGTGTGCGAGAGAGAGAGGGAATGAGTCTGCACTTGAAAGGGCATTGAAATTTCATTTGTTCTTTCTGGCTATACTAATGATCCGATCTGATTCAGATTCAACATTCTGATAGATATGGTCATTTTCTATGACTCTGCGTTTTTGGTTTTCTCATATCTTAAAAATTGTGCATGCCACAGATTTTCGCCCATTGTGGGGGCGGAAGGGGCGTGTCCCAATTTTGAAACAAACTCGTCTCGGTTTGATATCACAGGAGCTTGGATAGAAAGTTTGGTTGATCTAGCTCTCATGGTCTCTGAGGACTAGGCGTCAAATCATTCGATCAGGCATAGCGCCCACCCCTGTGTGTGAGAGAGAGCGAGAGGAACGATGCATTTCGAAATGGTTTTCTTCATTGTGGCTATATTTATGATCTGATCTGATCGCATCGTACTTTTTACTGTGCCTAACTTTCCACTTGTTTTTCTGGTAGAGATAACGAAAAAGCTATACTAAAATTTGCTTTTGCTTTTTTCTTTTCCTTCTGCCTGAAAATATTTATTTGCGTGTGTGCCTTTGTGTGGCTGTATGTGTGTGTCATGGCCCCAGTCGGACTTTGTAGAACCGATTCCCAAAAGAATTATTTTTCCATGCGACTCGATCGTTGGTTTTTTTCTCGAACCGCTTATACTTTTTTAATGCATTCTAATTTGAGTGATTAGTTAGCTTTCATTGCATTAGGTGATTACATCGGTCCTAGCCTGGTCCACGTATTTAGTAATGCGTTTCTATTATTTTTTCCAGGCCCAAAATTAAAAAATACATTTTTGTTAGTTTAATTTTTTCGAAAATTATTATTTTGTTTTCTTTTCATGCGTTACTCTATAGACTTTCAAGTAAAATTATTAAGCTTAAAAAAAAAAACAATTTTCACTGAAAATAATTTGTAAGAATACGAAAAATATATGCCGTTTCTATTATATTTTCCACCACTGTATATATGGTAAGATGGGGACCTTAGCTAACATCTGGCGAGTAAACTAAATTTATTCTGTCCACTATAAAGATGTTAAATATTTAGTAAAGTGGCTTTTTTGCCAAAACAAATTCGATAAAGCCCTGAAATATATACAAAGTTAAAGTTTATTTATTTATTGAAATTATTCAATATTATTCTTTATAAATATTCTCTTCTACGTCCTCACCAAAGACGAGCGAGCCTTGCCGAAATTTTTACTGCAGTGTTCTTTGAGCGCTTAGCCGTCAGTTCGGCTGAAATAGTTGGTAGTCCGCGCTTAACCGTTGATTTGGCTGGTATAGCAGCCTTGGCTTCTTTCTTCGCTTCCTTGGTCGTTTTTTTCGCTTGAAGCTCATGTTCTTTATTTTTCAATTCATTCAGCACGCTTTTGAAAGTGAGCATTGCGCTCTTTTTTGTCTTACGTCCACAGGTTGCAGGTTCTGTCTTAAAATACTTGTGCTTCATAAATTCGAATACGCAACGCCTCAAAACAAAAACATAACGCATTTACGTTTCGACTGCTGCTCAAAATTAGTATTATTATTACCCCCAGTTTTAAAGCTACTACTAAACTGTTTAAAACGATTAATAATCTTAAGTAATTTTTGTATTAAAAAATATTGAGTATTTATATTAGAAAAGGTCTGCTATTGGAAGGCCACTGAAACTTCATTTGTTCCTTCTGGCCATACTAATGATCCGATCTGATCCAGATTAAAAATTCTGATAGATATTTTCATTTTCTATGATTCGGTTTTTTTTGGTTTTACCGTATCTTCAAAATTGTAGATTTTCGTCCTTTGTGGGGGCGGAAGGGGGCGTGTCCAAATTTTGAAACAAACTCGTCTCGGTTTGATATCACAGGAGTTTGGATAGAAAGTTTGGTTGATCTAGCTCTTATAGTCTCTGAGTTCTAGGCGTCAAAAAATTCGATCAGGCATAGCGCCCACCCCTGTGTGTGAGAGAGAGCGAGAGGGAACGATGCATTTCGAAATGATTTTCTTCATTGTGGCTATATTTATGATCTGATCTGATCCAGATTCAACACTCTAATAGATATGGTCATTCTCTATGATTGTGCGTTTTTAGTTTTCTCGTATCTTAAAAATTGTGCATGCCACAGATTTTCGTTTTTTGAGTGGGCGGAAGGGGGCGGAAGGGGGCGGAAGGGGGCGGAAGGGGGCGGGGCGAAATTTGGAAATGCACTTGTAACAGTGTGATAGGACAGGAGTCTGTATGCGAAATTCGGTTGCTCTAGGTTTTACAGTCTCTGAGACTTAGGCGCTAATGAAGACGGACGAACGGACGGACAGACAGACAGACATTGCTATATCGACTCGGCTATTGATGCTGATCAAGAATACACTTGATCATACATACATCCGACCATACACTTTATGGGGTCGGAAAGGCTTCATTCTGTGTGTTACACACATCCACTTTTACAACGAATCTAATATACCCCCTTACTCTTCCAGTACCAGGTATAACGAGGGGGAACGTTGTGAGCCGCGTCTGAGCCGCGGCTCTACTTTATACCCAGTACTCAGTCAGTATATATGTATGTGAGTTTGTTGTAATTTGTTACATGTTCGCAAAAGGGACAAATTGAATTTTAGCCAAAAAAGAAAAAAAAACTTAAGTCGAACCTTTTCGGAGGTAAATTGTTTACATCTGCCTTTTCTACATGTCTTTATCTACTTCCTACATATACTGTGTGCTGTGTGCGAGAAGGAGAGGGAATGAGTCTGCACTTGAAAGGGCATTGAAATTTCATTTGTTCTTTCTGGCTATACTAATGATCCGATCTGATTCAGATTCAACATTCTGATAGATATGGTCACTTTCTATGATTCTGCGTTTTTGGTTTTCTCATATCTTAAAAATTGTGCATGCCACAGATTTTCGTCCATTGTGGGGGCGGAAAGGGGCGTGTCCAAATTTTGTTTCTATATTTATGATCTGATCTGATCGCATCGTTCCTTTTACTGTGCCTAAAAAGAAAAAAAAAACTTAAGAACTTCGAGATACCGACCCTTAGTTAAATTACTCTATAAACTATTCTTCCATCGAAAAATTTGTAACAATATGCATTTTTGACGAAATGGCACACAGTCAAAATTTTTGTGACGATTTTCACAAAAAATCTGGTAGATTTTTTTGGAAAAAAAATTAACTATTAAAGACTAGATTTCCATGTGTTAAATAAGCCTGTAAGTTTTCAGAAAGATCAGTTCAGTAGCTTTCAAGTTATTTTGGTCACCGATTCAAAAATGCCATTACGAGAAAACCGCGTTTTAAGGTAGTCTACTATTAGACTTTTAGCAACGAATTCTTTTCTTTCAATACTCATATCTATTAGATAGTTATACTTCAAAAATATGCAAAACAATTTTTTAAAATTCATTGTTACAAGTGGGGGTAACCTCTTAAATCTCAGCCTCACGTATAGAACAATAGAGCTGTTGAATCTAATAGGCTTTTTACACTGCCGCATCATTGTCGAAGGTGCGGAAAAATGATGCGAGGCGTTTACACCTAACTCGCATCTTTTCCGCCTCATTTTGCCAGCTGTTCGGGGTGCTAAAGTAAACAGGTGTTAACAAAGTAATTACAGGTCCTTTTTGTTTCCCGCAATTCCATTTCGGCAGTTGTACCTGCAACCTGCCGATCGGTATTTTTCAGTTAAAATACAGGTTTAGTCGTTTTGGACAAACGGCTCCACCTTAGCCGATTCTTACATACAATACCTTAAACGACGCTTAACTAATGTACCTATTTAAAACCAAAAATACAGGCCATGAAATAATTTTTTTCGACTTTTCCTGTGTTTTCAAAGTCAAAACTTCACATACGGACGGACGGACAGACATTGCTATATCGACTCGGCTATTGATGCTGATCAAGAATATATATACTTTATGGGGTCGGAAATGCTTCATTCTGTGTGTTACACACATCCACTTTTACAACGAATCTAATATACCCCTTTACTCTTTTAGTACCAGGTATAAAAATACTGCTATGCTGTGTGCCAGGCTTTATCGCACTTATTTGTTCTTGCACCCAGGAAGCGCACCTCTGAGCTATGCAAGCTCGGCAGAAGAAGGTGCAGTGCAGTCATACGCTACCTCACGGGATATTGGCTAATAGGTACCCACGCAAATAGACTAGGTACCCCGTGAAATGATTTTTTCCGAAGCTGTAGAGATGGAGAAGAGAAAGAAACAGTGGAACATCTGTTCTTGGTAAATAAAAAAGTAATTTGTAGTATTTTTTGTAAACTTGTGAACTTGTAAAGCTTGTGGATTAGGGTTGCTTACTTTTCGTCTTTATTAAATGCTGTTATATTAAAATAACACACTTTGCATAACAGCTTGGTGCCCACTCTTCGCCTAAACGTTTCGGCTTGATTTTAAATTTCTCTTCATACTGTTCTTGCAACTTTCCGATGAAAACGAATTTTTCTTCCTTGCCTGTCATATACTTTCCGCATATGTAGCAAAATGAGTCTGCTTTATAAACATATGAAAATGAACAGCTTGAGTTATCCATCTCAATTGCTTTCCATTAGAAACCATTACTATTTTGAACACACATGATCGTATTCTGATAGAAGTCAGTACTGCACTGAGGCAGGGACACTATAAGTATAGAGTTATATATCCTTTTCTATGAATAGGTAGAAGCGACAACGGTCTAATTTGTGCGGGACCAGCACCTGTGAAGGAAAAAAGGTCAACAGTTGACCATAACATCTATTTATGTATATTTATCCACACCAAGGCCCAGGTATAAGAAATAAAAGTAACTGTCCACACCATTTACAGCCCAGGTAGGGTATATATCCAAGATATTTCATACCTAGGACTCGGTAAAAAAAAATTACAGGTCCTTTTTGTTTACCGCAATCCCATTTCGGCAGTTGGACCTGCATCGTGCCGATCGGTATTTTTCAGTTAAAATACGGTTTTAGTCGTTTTGGACAAACGGCTCCACCTTAGCCGATTCTTACATACAATACCTTAAACGACGCTTAATTAATGTACCTATCTAAAACCAAAAATACAGGCTGAGTTTTCAAAGTCAAAAACTTCCGACAAAATACCGCAAAAAATGATCAAATTCGAATTGGAAAGCTCAATACCTTCCAGACGGTAAGCTGCAGCTCGAAAATTAGATGTTTCTATTTTTGTTACATACGTTTTTTACATCTGTCTTTTCTATATGTCAAATTCTAATTCCTACATATACATACACGGCTGTGAGAGAGGGAATGAGTCTGCGCTTGGAAGGCCACTGAAACTTCATTTGTTCCTTCTGGCCATACTAATGATCCGATCTGATCCAGATTAAAAATTCTGATAGATATTTTCATTTTCTATGATTCGGTTTTTTTTGGTTTTACCGTATCTTCAAAATTGTAGATTTTCGTCCTTTGTGGGGGCGGAAGGGGGCGTGTCCAAATTTTGAAACAAACTCGGTTTGATATCACAGGAGCTTGGATAGAAAGTTTGGTTGATCTAGCTCTTATAGTCTCTGAGATCTAGGAGTCAAAAAATTCGATCAGGCATAGTGCCCACCCCTGTGTGTGAGAGAGAGCGAGAGGGAACGATGCATTTCGAAATGATTTTCTTCATTGTGGCTATATTAATGATCTGATCTGATCCAGATTCAACACTCATATGGTCATTCTCTATGATTGTGCGTTTTTAGTTTTCTCGTATCTTAAAAATTGTGCATGCCACAGATTTTCGCCCATTGTGGGGGCGGAAGGGGCGTGTCCAAATTTTGAAACAAACTCGTCTCGGTTTGATATCACAGGAGCTTGGATAGAAAGTTTGGTTGATCTAGCTCTCATGGTCTCTGAGGACTAGGCGTCAAATCATTCGATCAGGCATAGCGCCCACCCCTATGTGTGAGAGAGAGCGAGAGGAACGATGCATTTCGAAATGGTTTTCTTCATTGTGGCTATATTTATGATCTGATCTGATCGCATCGTTCTTTTTACTGTGCCTAACTTTCCACTTGTTTTTCTGGTAGAGATAACGAAAAAGCTATACTAAAATTTGCTTTTGCTTTTTTCTTTTCCTTCTGCCTGAAAATATTTATTTGCGTGTGTGCCTTTGTGTGGCTGTATGTGTGTGTCATGGCCCCAGTCGGACTTTGTAGAACCGATTCCCAAAAGAATTATTTTTCCATGCGACTCGATCGTTGTTTTTTTTCTCGAACCGCTTATACTTTTTTAATGCATTCTAATTTGAGTGATTAGTTAGCTCTCATTGCATTAGGTGATTACATCGGTCCTAGCCTGGTCCACGTATTTAGTAAGTTAAATGCGTTTCTATTATTTTTTCCAGGCCCAAAATTAAAAAATACATTTTTGTTAGTTTAATTTTTTCGAAAATGATTATTTTGTTTTCTTTTATTGCGTTACTCTATAGACTTTCAAGTAAAATTATTAAGCTTAAAAAAAAAAAAAATTTTCACTGAAAAGAATTTGTAAGAATACGAAAAATATATGCCGTTTCTATTATATTTTCCACCACTGTATATATGGTAAGATGGGGACCTTAGCTAACATCTGGCGAGTAAACTAAATTTATTCTGTCCACTATAAAGATGTTAAATATTTAGTAAAGTGGCTTTTTTGCCAAAACAAATTCGATAAAGCCCTGAAATATATACAAAGTTAAAGTTTATTTATTTATTGAAATTATTCAATATTATTCTTTATAAATATTCTCTTCTACGTCCTCACCAAAGACGAGCGAGCCTTGCCGAAATTTTTACTGCAGTGTTCTTTGAGCGCTTAGCTGGCAGTTCGGCTGAAAGAGTTGGTAATCCGCGCTTAACCGCTGATTTGGCTGGTATAGTAGCCTTGGCTTCTTTCTTCGCTTCCTTGGTCGTTTTTATTCGTTTGAAGCTCATGTTCTTTATTTTTCAATTCATTCAGCACGCTTTTGAAAGGGAGCATTGCGCTCTTTATTGTCTTACGTCCACAGGTTGCAGGTTCTGTCTTAAAATACTTGTGCTTCATAAATTCGAATACGCAACGCCTCAAAACAAAAACATAACGCATTTACGTTTCGACTGCTGCTCAAAATTATTATTATTATTACCCCCAGTTTTAAAGCTACTACTAAACTGTTTAAAACGATTAATAATCTTTAGTCATTTTTGTATTAAAAAATATTGAGTATTTATATTAGAAAAGGTCTGCTATCTCAAACAAAAAATGTCAATAAATTTAGGGCCAATATCTCGACTTCGGGCTAACACGAATCGGAACGTTAAAGTGTCTGATAACAAAAATTTGTTCTCTCAAGGGGTCATGTCAGGGGTAATTTCCAACCGGCAGCTGAAATCCGGTTAACTTCCAACCAGCGGTCAGCTGACCGATTGAAAATTTGACAGCTGAAAATATTGACAGCTGATTGGTTTTGAGGGGCGAATTGTTCCACTTTTTGCAGCAAATTTTTCGGCAAGCCGATTCCACGCTTCCATTTTCTCTTTCCATGTTATGGCATCACTCTTTTTATTTTCTAATATGTCTTTGAAGCTCTCAACGAGATCAACGATTATATTCTCCTCCGGCTGGGAAAAGTTTTTCCCTCGAACTTTATCTTTAGATAAAAAAAAGGATAAACAGCTGATTCAATAATTAAAGCATTCCTGTGTTTAGCGCTGTGCAGCACATTTTGCGCTGTACAGCAAATTTGTGCGCTTTACAGCCCTTTTTTCGTTCTGGTTGTCAAACGGATTTCGAAAGAACGAATTTTTTTACCGACTAGTTTATCAGGTGGTCAGCTTTATCCTCACTTTCCAAAACCGGCACTGTAACCCGAAGTCGAGATACCGACCCTTAGTTAAATTACTCTATAAAATATTCTTCCATCGAAAAATTTGTAACAATATGCATTTTTGACGAAATGGCACACAGTCAAAATTTTTGTGACGATTTTCACAAAAAATCTGGTAGATTTTTTGGATATAAAAAATATGTAACTATTAAAGACTAGATTTCCATGTGTTAAATAAGCCTGTAAGATTTCAGAAAGATCGGTTCAGTAGTTTTCAAGTTATTCTGGTCACCGATTCAAAAATGCCATTTCGAGAAAAACGCGTTTTAAGGTAGTCTACTATTAAACTTTTAGCAACGAATTCTTTTCTTTCAATACTCATATCTATTAGATAGTTATACTTCAAAAATATGCAAAACAATTTTTTAAAATTCATTGTTACAAGTGGGGGTAACCTCTTAAATCTCAGCCTCACGTATAGAACAAATGAGCTGTTGAATCTAATAGGCTTTTTACACTGCCGCATCATGGTCGAAGGTGCGGAAAAATGATGCGAGGCGTTTACACCTAACTCGCATCTTTTCCGCCTCATTTTGCCAGCTGTTCGGGCTGCTAAAGTAAACAGGTGTTAACAAAGTAATTACAGGTCCTTTTTGTTTCCCGCAATCCCATTTCGGCAGATGTACCTGCAACCTGCCGATCGGTACTTTTCAGTTAAAATACTGTTTTAGTCGTTTTGGACAAACGGCTCCACCTTAGCCGATTCTTACATACAATACCTTAAACGACGCTTAATTGATGTACCTATCTAAAACCAACGAGGGGGAACGTTATGAGCCGCGTCTGCGCCGCGGCTCTACTTTATACCCGGTACTCAGTCAGTATGTATGTATGTGAGCTTGTTGTAATTTATTACATGTTCGCAAAAGGAAAAAATTTAATTTTAGCCAAAAAAAAAACAATTTAAGTCGAACCTTTTCGGAGATTTTGATCTATTAGATGTTTCCATATTTGTTTACATAAATTTTTTACATCTGCCATTTCTACATGTTCTTATCTACTTCCAACATATACATACACGACTGTGTGCGAGAGAGAGAGGGAATCAGTCTGCGCTAGGGAGGCCACTGAAATTTCATTTGTTCCTTCTGACTATATTTATGATCCGATCTGATCCAAATTCAATACTCTGATAGATATAGTCATTTTCTATGATTCTGCGTTTTTGGTTTTCCCGTATCTTCAAAATTGTAGATTTTCGTTCTTTGTGGGGGCGGAAGGGGGTCTCGGTTTGATATCACAGGAGCTTGGATAGAAAGTTTGGTGGTTCTAGCTCTTATAGTCTCTGAGAACTAGGCGTCAAAAAATTCGATCAGGCATAGCGCCTACCCCTGTGTGTGAGAGAGAGCGAGAGGGAACGATGCATTTCGAAATGGTTTTCTTCATTGTGGCTATATTTATTATCCGATCTGATCCAGATTCTACAATCAGATAGGTATTGTCATTTTCTACGATTCTGCGTTTTTAGTTTTCTCGTATCTTTAAAATTGTGCATGCCACAGATTTTCGTCCTTGGAGTAGGCGGAAGGGGGCGGGGCGAAATTTTGAAATACACTTGTAACAGTGCGATAGGACAGGAGTCTGGATACAAAATAGTGTTCCTCTAGCTTTTATGGTCTATGAGCTATAGGCGCTAATGAAGACGGACGGACGGACAGACGGACAGACGGACGGACAGACAGACATAGCTATATCGACTCGGCTATTGATGCTGATCAAGAATATATATACTTTATGGGGTCGGAAACGCTTCCTTCTGGGTGTTACACACATTAATTTTTTGCACAAATCTAATATACCCCTTTACTCTTCGAGTACCGGGTATAAAAATACAGGCCAAGAAATAATTTTTTTCGACTTTTCCTGTGTTTTCAAGAAATGATCAAATTCGAATTGGAAAGCTCAATACCTTCCAGACGGTAAGCTGCAGCTCGAAAATTAGATGTTTCCATTTTTGTTACATACGTTTTTTACATCTGTCTTTTCTATATGTCAAATTCTAATTCCTACATATACATACACGGCTGTGAGCGAGTGAGAGAGGGAATGAGTCTGCGCTTGGAAGGCCACTGAAACTTCATTTGTTCCTTCTGGCCATACTAATGATCCGATCTGATCCAGATTAAAAATTCTGATAGATATTTTCATTTTCTATGATTCGGTTTTTTTTGGTTTTACCGTATCTTCAAAATTGTAGATTTTCGTCCTTTGTGGGGGTGGAGGGCGGCTTGTCCAAATTTTGAAACAAACTCGTCTCGGTTTGATATCACAGGAGCTTGGATAGAAAGTTTGGTTGATCTAGCTCTTATAGTCTCTGAGATCTAGGCGTCAAAAAATTCGATCAGGCATAGCGCCCACCCCGGTGTGTGAGAGAGAGCGAGAGGGAACGAAGCATTTCGAAAATAATTTCTTCATTGTGGCTATATTTATGATCTGATCTGATCCAGAATCAACACTCTGATAGATATGGTCATTCTCTATGATTGTGCGTTTTTAGTTTTCTCGTAACTTAAAAATTGTGCATGCCACAGCTTTTCTTCTTTTGTATGGTCGGAAAGGGGCGGGGCGAAATTTTGAAATACACTCGTAACAGTGTGATAGGACAGGAGTCTGGATACAAAATTGTGTTCCTCTAGCTTTTACAGTCTCTGAGCTGTAGGCGCTAATGAAGACGGACGGACGGACGGACGGACGGACGGACGGACAGACGGGCGGACAGACAGACAGACTATATCGACTCGGCTATTGATGGTGATCAAGAATATATATACTTTATGGGGTCGGAAACGCTTCCTTCTGGGTGATACACACATCCATTTTTTCAACAAATCTAATATACCCCTTTAGTCCTCGAGTACCGGGTGTAAAAATTGATAAAAAACACGTACCTCTACGTGGGTACAGACTATTTCGGCAATCAACCGTACCTGATATATTGACCAATCCTTATCTAGACGCCGTAGTAAATACTAACCGTGATAATAGCTTTAGATTTATGTGTGTGATTCCGTGTGATGTCCTGAGCTCCGTTCTTAAAATTAAGTCAAACGCTGTTGATATGGATAATTTGCATCCGAAATGTATCAAAATTATTTTACCAAAGATAATTATATAACTCATATATGCAACACTGTCCATTTTGTTTCTCCGATCTTTGGAAATTGGCCAAAGTGACCCCTGTTCCTAAGGGAAAGGATGAATACAGACCAATTTCTATTCTGCCTTTTGTATCAAAGGTATTTGAAAAACGTATGGCACAACACATTTATAATTACCAAGCACAAAATTCATTGTTGTGTAATAAGCAATCGGGCTTCCGTAAAAACTACAGCCATACTTGATGTTGCTGAAAACATTAGAGACCAACTAGACGATAGTAATGTTACATTTCTGTCGCTGCTAGATTTTAGCAATGAATTTGACACGGTAGACAATAATATCTTATGTCCTAAGTTACACACATTCTTTAACTTTACAAAAACTGCTGTAACACTGGTATCGTCTTATCTTAATGGAAGAAGCCAAGCTGTGATAACTGACAGGGGACGATCAACGTTTCTGCCTGTAAGACGTGGAGTACCCCAAGGTTCAATCCTTGGTCCACTTCTGTTCTCATTGTATATTAATGATCTACCGGACTCGCTGTCCAACTGTAATGTTCACATGTATGCTGATGATGTCCAAATGCATGTTAGTTGTCCGTTAGATAGAATAAATGAGTGTGTAACTTTATGTAATGTTGAATTGTCAAACGTTAGTAAATGGGCTAAGTGTAATAGTTTGTCACTAAACTCTGTCAAGTCTAAATGTATTATAATATACAAAAAGTTGCTGAGTACCGAAAATATGCCTAAGCTATCGCTTAATAATACGCTAATCGAATACGTGGATCAAGCTCGTAATCTCGGTATACCGTGTATAATCTCGGTCAACAAAACGTTGACCTAGAGTGACCACGTATCTAGGGCTGCGGGAAAAACTTATGGCTTACTAAGGCAACTTTCGTTGACTCAGCAATTTTTGCCCATTGACGGTAGACTCTTAATTGCTAAAACATACTTGATACCCACACTTTGTTATGGAATAGAAATTTTTGGAAACTGTGATAGTGAAATTTGAAACATGGGTAAGCTCTTTAATTATGTTGCATAAAATTGTATACACAAAAGAACCCAGCTACTTATTTGAAAAATTTCGCTTTAGTGCCTCCTCAAGAACCAATAATATAAATAATATTCGACTCAAGCTTGTCTGCTCGTCTGTGGAATTAACTACCACAATACTTAAAGAAAATTAGTAGTGCATCGCAATTTATGGAAAAATTAAACTTGTATTTAAAAATAAAGAACTAAAACTTGAAAATGTTCTAAGTATAAAAAAATCAATTCTATGCCCTTATTACTGTGCTTATGCTAGGCTCATTTCATGAAATCAATAGGGAAATGCAATAGGGAAAAAAATGTGTTTTATGCACCATTTCATGTATTCGTTAACACACAAAAGTTGACTATGAATTCAGCCTGAATTCATGAAATGGAGTACAAATTAGGTGGCAACGATGGGCGAAAAAAGTAAATAAGTGACGACGAAACAAGAAGATTAATAGAAAATGTGTGTGGAATCAAAAAAATCCCTTTTTACTGATGCCGAGTTGACTGAGCTTCTTGCGCTGGTGAAGGAGGAAGATTTTACTTCAAAATTGTTGCCAAATTACACGTCTGGCAACTCTGCTGGATATGATTTCATGTATTCGTCTCTGTTGAATAAACAGGGGCTAGTTTAATTTCAAGTATTCTAGATTTCATGAAACTCATAACATATACATAGTATATGTTAAGAAATTGTTAAATAGGTTAATCAAATCTTCCCTGAAATTGTCTTCATGATTATGTTATGTGACTAGTGCTTTAATTTATTAGAATTTAATTTCTTGTCGCACTAGGAAATAAGTTAAATAAATTCTAAATTCTAAAAATTCTGTGGAATTTTTTTCTAAAATGGCAATATTGTGCAGAGTTCCGCATGCAACTATTACTGCCATTGCCGTATTAATTGAAATACGCATTCCCATAGCCAATACAGGAAATCGCCTCTTCATTACCCCAAAACAACGCTCAATCGTATTTCGAGTTCGTATTTGAGACTCATTATAAAGTCTTTCAGCTTCAGTTCTAGTATTCAAAAATGGAGTCATCATTATTCTGTTGTTTTGTATCCGCTGTCTCCAAAAATATAATAATTTTTGATTTCTCCGTTGTCTAGTCGAAACTTTAGGCGACTGTTATTAAAAATGTTGCTATCATGCGAAGATCCAGGCCATCTGGCTACCAAGTTTGTTAGCATAAGATTGGCATTGCACACAGCCTCGACATTTAATGAAAAGTAGCCATATCTGTTCCGAAATAGTTCGGAGTTATCTCCACCCAGCGACTGTATACGGACATGCGTGCAATCTATGGCCCCTTTGCATAACAGCTTGGTGCCCACTCTTCGCCTAAACGTTTCGGCTTGATTTTAAATTGCTCTTCATACTGTTCTTGCAACTTTCCGATGAAAACGAATTTTTCTTCCTTGCCTGTCATATACTTTCCGCATATGTAGCAAAATGAGTCTGCTTTATAAACATATGAAAATGAACGGCTTGAGTTATCCATTTCAATTGCTTTCCATTAGAAACAATTACTATTTTTTGAACACACATGATCGTATTCTGATAGAAATCAGTACTGCACTGAGGCAGGGACACTATAAGTATAGAGTTATATATCCTTTTCTATGAATAGGTAGAAGCGACAACGGTCTAATTTGTGCGGGACCAGCACCTGTGAAGGAAAAAAGGTCAACAGTTGACCATAACATCTATTTATGTATATTTATCCACACCAAGGCCTAGGTATAAGAAATAAAAGTAACTGTCCACACCATTTACAGCCCAGGTAGGGTATATATCCAAGATATTTCATACCTAGGACTCGGTAAAAAAAAAATTACAGGTCCTATTTGTTTACCGCAACCCCATTTCGGCAGTTGGACCTGCATCGTGCCGATCGGTATTTTTCAGTTAAAATACGGTTTTAGTCGTATTGGACAAGCGGCTCCACCTTAGCCGATTCTTACATACAATACCTTAAACGACGCTTAATTAATGTACCTATCTAAAACCAAAAATACAGGCTGAGTTTTCAAAGTCAAAAACTTCAGACAAAATACCGCAAAAAATGATCAAATTCGAATTGGAAAGCTCAATACCTTCCAGACGGTAAGCTGCAGCTCGAAAATTAGATGTTTCCATTTTTGTTACATACGTTTTTTACATCTGTCTTTTCTATATGTCAAATTCTAATTCCTACATATACATACACGGCTGTGAGCGAGTGAGAGAGGGAATGAGTCTGCGCTTGGAAGGCCACTGAAACTTCATTTGTTCCTTCTGGCCATACTAATGATCCGATCTGATCCAGATTAAAAATTCTGATAGATATTTTCATTTTCTATGATTCGGTTTTTTTTGGTTTTACCGTATCTTCAAAATTGTAGATTTTCGTCCTTTGTGGGGGCGGAAGGGGGCGTGTCCAAATTTTGAAACAAACTCGGTTTGATATCACAGGAGCTTGGATAGAAAGTTTGGTTGATCTAGCTCTTATAGTCTCTGAGATCTAGGCGTCAAAAAATTCGATCAGGCATAGCGCCCACCCCTGTGTGTGAGAGAGAGCGAGAGGGAACGATGCATTTCGAAATGATTTTCTTCATTGTGGCTATATTAATGATCTGATCTGATCCAGATTCAACACTCTGATAGATATGGTCATTCTCTATGATTGTGCGTTTTTAATTTTCTCGTATCTTAAAAATTGTGCATGCCACAGATTTTCGTTTTTTGAGTGGGCGGAAGGGGGCGGAAGGGGGCGGAAGGGGGCGGAAGGGGGCGGGGCGAAATTTGGAAATACACTTGTAACAGTGTGATAGGACAGGAGTCTGTATGCGAAATTCGGTTGCTCTAGGTTTTACAGTCTCTGAGCTGTAGGCGCTAATGAAGACGGACGAACGGACGGACAGACAGACAGACATTGCTATATCGACTCGGCTATTGATGCTGATCAAGAATACACTTGATCATACATACATCCGACCATACACTTTATGGGGTCGGAAACGCTTCATTCTGTGTGTTACACACATCCACTTTTACAACGAATCTAATATACCCCCTTACTCTTCCAGTACCAGGTATAACGAGGGGGAACGTTGTGAGCCGCGTCTAAGCCGCGGCTCTACTTTATACCCAGTACTCAGTCAGTATATATGTATGTGAGTTTGTTGTAATTTGTTACATGTTCGCAAAAGGGACAAATTGAATTTTAGCCAAAAAAGAAAAAAAACTTAAGTCGAACCTTTTCGGAGATAAATTGTTTACATCTGCCTTTTCTACATGTCTTTATCTACTTCCTACATATACTGTGTGCTGTGTGCAAGAGAGAGAGGGAATGAGTCTGCACTTGAAAGGGCATTGAAATTTCATTTGTTCTTTCTGGCTATACTAATAATCCGATCTGATTCAGATTCAACATTCTGATAGATATGGTCATTTTCTGTGATTCTGCGTTTTTGGTTTTCTCATATCTTAAAAATTGTGCATGCCACAGATTTTCGTCCATTGTGGTGGCGGAAAGGGGCGTGTCCAAATTTTGTTTCTATATTTATGATCTGATCTGATCGCATCGTTCTTTTTACTGTGCTTAAAAAGAAAAAAAAAACTTAAGAACTTCGAGATACCGACCCTTAGTTAAATTACTCTATAAACTATTCTTCCATCGAAAAATTTGTAACAATATGCATTTTTGACGAAATGGCACACAGTCAAAATTTTTGTGACGATTTTCACAAAAAATCTGGTAGATTTTTTTGGAAAAAAAAAATTAACTATTAAAGACTAGATTTCCATGTGTTAAATAAGCCTGTAAGATTTCAGAAAGATCGGTTCAGTAGCTTTCAAGTTATTTTGGTCACCGATTCAAAAATGCCATTACGAGAAAACCGCGTTTTAAGGTAGTCTACTATTAGACTTTTAGCAACGAATTCTTTTCTTTCAATACTCATATCTATTAGATAGTTATACTTCAAAAATATGCAAAACAATTTTTTAAAATTCATTGCTACAAGTGGGGGTAACCTCTTAAATCTCAGCCTCACGTATAGAACAATAGAGCTGTTGAATCTAATAGGCTTTTTACACTGCCGCATCATTGTCGAAGGTGCGGAAAAATGATGCGAGGCGTTTACACCTAACTCGCATCTTTTCCGCCTCATTTTGCCAGCTGTTCGGGGTGCTAAAGTAAACAGGTGTTAACAAAGTAATTACAGGTCCTTTTTGTTTCCCGCAATCCCATTTCGGCAGTTGTACCTGCAACCTGCCGATCGGTATTTTTCAGTTAAAATACAGGTTTAGTCGTTTTGGACAAACGGCTCCACCTTAGCCGATTCTTACATACAATACCTTAAACGACGCTTAACTAATGTACCTATTTAAAACCAAAAATACAGGCCAAGAAATAATTTTTTTCGACTTTTCCTGTGTTTTCAAAGTCAAAACTTCACATACGGACGGACGGACAGACATTGCTATATCGACTCGGCTATTGATGCTGATCAAGAATATATATACTTTATGGGGTCGGAAATGCTTCATTCTGTGTGTTACACACATCCACTTTTACAACGAATCTAATATACCCCTTTACTCTTTTAGTACCAGGTATAAAAATACTGATATGCTGTGTGCCAGGCTTTATCGCACTTATTTGTCCTTGCACCCAGGAAGCGCACCTCTTAGCTATGCAAGCTTGGCAGAAGAAGGTGCAGTGCAGTCATACGCTACCTCACGGGATATTGGCTAATAGGTACCCACGCAAATAGACTAGGTGCCCCGTGAAATGATTTTTTCCGAAGCTGTAGAGATGGAGAAGAGGAAGAAACAGTGGAACATCTGTTCTTGGTAAATAAAAAAGTAATTTGTAGTATTTTTTGTAAACTTGTGAACTTGTAAAGCTTGTGGATTAGGGTTGCTTACTTTTCGTCTTTATTAAATGCTGTTATATTAAAATTACACACTTTGCATAACAGCTTGGTGCCCACTCTTCGCCTAAACGTTTCGGCTTGATTTTAAATTTCTCTTCATACTGTTCTTGCAACTTTCCGATGAAAACGAATTTTTCTTCCTTGTCTGTCATATACTTTCCGCATATGTAGCAAAATGAGTCTGCTTTACAAACATATGAAAATGAACGGCTTGAGTTATCCATCTCAATTGCTTTCCATTAGAAACCATTACTATTTTTTGAACACACATGATCGTATTCTGATAGAAGTCAGTACTGCACTGAGGCAGGGACACTATAAGTATAGAGTTATATATCCTTTTCTATGAATAGGTAGAAGCGACAACGGTCTAATTTGTGCGGGACCAGCACCTGTGAAGGAAAAAAGGTCAACAGTTGACCATAACATCTATTTATGTATATTTATCCACACCAAGGCCTAGGTATAAGAAATAAAAGTAACTGTCCACACCATTTACAGCCCAGGTAGGGTATATATCCAAGATATTTCATACCTAGGACTCGGTAAAAAAAAAATTACAGGTCCTTTTTGTTTACCGCAACCCCATTTCGGCAGTTGGACCTGCATCGTGCCGATCGGTATTTTTCAGTTAAAATACGGTTTTAGTCGTTTTGGACAAACGGCTCCACCTTAGCCGATTCTTACATACAATACCTTAAACGACGCTTAATTAATGTACCTATCTAAAACCAAAAATACAGGCTGAGTTTTCAAAGTCAAAAACTTCCGACAAAATACCGCAAAAAATGATCAAATTCGAATTGGAAAGCTCAATACCTTCCAGACGGTAAGCTGCAGCTCGAAAATTAGATGTTTCCATTTTTGTTACATACGTTTTTTACATCTGTCTTTTCTATATGTCAAATTCTAATTCCTACATATACATACACGGCTGTGAGCGAGTGAGAGAGGGAATGAGTCTGCGCTTGGAAGGCCACTGAAACTTCATTTGTTCCTTCTGGCCATACTAATGATCCGATCTGATCCAGATTAAAAATTCTGATAGATATTTTCATTTTCTATGATTCGGTTTTTTTTTGGTTTTACCGTATCTTCAAAATTGAAGATTTTCGTCCTTTGTGGGGGCGGAAGGGGGCGTGTCCAAATTTTGAAACAAACTCGTCTCGGTTTGATATCACAGGAGCTTGGATAGAAAGTTTGGTTGATTTAGCTCTTATAGCAGGGGTGCCCAGGCCTATGCTCTTGGGCTCGCTTTGTTTTTGTTTTTACTCTTGGGATAGGAACTCACAGAACGTATACATGAACGGCACCAAGAATAAAAAAACCTAACACATGCAAAAATTATATGTGTGTATGCTATGCGTGGAACCGAAACCGTTTCTGTTTGCTTGTGTGGGTCGTCGTTGCTCGCGAACGCAAACTGACCAACAACAATTTCGATGCTTTTGTTGTTTTCTTACTCATTTTGCTTCTGCCTTATCTTCGAGCTTGCACTGAAAAAAACCTTTTTTGTGTCCAACCTGCCGGCAAAATGTTTAATAGCGCATGTTTGAGTACATTTTTTTTCGCTCAAAACTATTGTTGCGAATAGCAGTGCATTATATATCCTACAAAATTGATTTTGAATACAAAATTGAATCATTTGATAAACCTTATTTTTCACATAAGTGAAAATGTATGCAAACATTTTTCTTCCAGTGCACAAATTGAAATGCAAAAAATCGGATGCCTCTTGGTATTAGTGTTTTTCTTTGTTAGTGTTGGTGATTGCTCTTCCGTATGCTGGCTTTGGACACCCCTGTCTTATAGTCTCTGAGATCTAGGCGTCAAAAAATTCGATCAGGCATAGCGCCCACCCCGGTGTGTGAGAGAGAGCGAGAGGGAACGATGCATTTCGAAAAGATTTTCTTCATTGTGGCTATATTTATGATCTGATCTGATCCAGATTCAACATTCTGATAGATATGGTCATTTTCTATGATTCTGCGTTTTTGGTTTTCTCATATCTTAAAAATTGTGCATGCCACAGATTTTCGTCCATTGTGGGGGCGGAAAGGGGCGTGTCCAAATTTTGTTTCTATATTTATGATCTGATCTGATCGCATCGTTCTTTTTACTGTGCCTAACTTTCCACTTGTTTTTCTGGTAGAGATAACGAAAAAGCTATACTAAAATTTGCTTTTGCTTTTTTCTTTTCCTTCTGCCTGAAAATATTTATTTGCGTGTGTGCCTTTGTGTGGCTGTATGTGTGTGTCATGGCCCCAGTCGGACTTTGTAGAACCGATTCCCAAAAGAATTTTTTTTCCATGCGACTCGATCGTTGGTTTTTTTCTCGAACCGCTTATACTTTTTTAATGCATTCTAATTTGAGTGATTAGTTAGCTCTCATTGCATTAGGTCTTGTTTTTGTTTTGTGACTTCATCACTGTTCCACCTTCCACTGTTGCCCAGTGGGATATGCCGTGACCGCTAACCGGATGGAACCGCTACTTTCTGGGACGTGTGCGCACCAAGGCTCATGCTGTCAAATTTGCAACCTCCACCTGCGATTTTGAAATTGTCATTCTAGATAAATCTTGGCTCAACGAAAATTTGTTCGACAACGATTACATCGGTCCTAGCCTGGTCCACGTATTTAGTAAGTTAAATGCGTTTCTATTATTTTTTCCAGGCCCAAAATTAAAAAATACATTTTTGTTAGTTTAATTTTTTCGAAAATGATTATTTTGTTTTCTTTTCATGCGTTACTCCATAGACTTTCAAGTAAAATTATAAAGCTTAAAAAAAAAAAACAATTTTCACTGAAAAGAATTTGTAAGAATACGAAAAATATATGCCGTTTCTATTATATTTTCCACCACTGTATATATGGTAAGATGGGGACCTTAGCTAACATCTGGCGATTAAACTAAATTTATTCTGTCCACTATAAAGATGTTAAATATTTAGTAAAGTGGCTTTTTTGCCAAAAAAAATTCGATAAAGCCCTGAAATATATACAAAGTTAAAGTTTATTTATTTATTGAAATTATTCAATATTATTCTTTATAAATATTCTCTTCTACGTCCTCACCAAAGACGAGCGAGCCTTGACGAAATTTTTACTGCAGTGTTCTTTGAGCGCTTAGCCGTCAGTTCGGCTGAAATAGTTGGTAATCCGCGCTTAACCGCTGATTTGGCTGGTATAGTAGCCTTGGCTTCTTTCTTCGCTTCCTTGGTCGTTTTTATTCGCTTGAAGCTCATGTTCTTTATTTTTCAATTCATTCAGCACGCTTTTGAAAGTGAGCATTGCGCTCTTTATTGTCTTACGTCCACAGGTTGCAGGTTCTGTCTTAAAATACTTGTGCTTCATAAATTCGAATACGCAACGCCTCAAAACAAAAACATAACGCATTTACGTTTCGATACCTACCGTATCTTCAAAATTGTAGATTTTCGTCCTTTGTGGGGGTGGAGGGCGGCTTGTCCAAATTTTGAAACAAACTCGTCTCGGTTTGATATCACAGGAGCTTGGATAGAAAGTTTGGTTGATCTAGCTCTTATAGTCTCTGAGATCTAGGCGTCAAAAAATTCGATCAGGCATAGCGCCCACCCCGGTGTGTGAGAGAGAGCGAGAGGGAACGAAGCATTTCGAAAATAATTTCTTCATTGTGGCTATATTTATGATCTGATCTGATCCAGAATCAACACTCTGATAGATATGGTCATTCTCTATGATTGTGCGTTTTTAGTTTTCTCGTAACTTAAAAATTGTGCATGCCACAGCTTTTCTTCTTTTGTATGGTCGGAAAGGGGCGGGGCGAAATTTTGAAATACACTCGTAACAGTGTGATAGGACAGGAGTCTGGATACAAAATTGTGTTCCTCTAGCTTTTACAGTCTCTGAGCTGTAGGCGCTAATGAAGACGGACGGACGGACGGACGGACGGACGGACGGACAGACGGGCGGACAGACAGACAGACTATATCGACTCGGCTATTGATGGTGATCAAGAATATATATACTTTATGGGGTCGGAAACGCTTCCTTCTGGGTGATACACACATCCATTTTTTCAACAAATCTAATATACCCCTTTAGTCCTCGAGTACCGGGTGTAAAAATTGATAAAAAACACGTACCTCTACGTGGGTACAGACTATTTCGGCAATCAACCGTACCTGATATATTGACCAATCCTTATCTAGACGCCGTAGTAAATACTAACCGTGATAATAGCTTTAGATTTATGTGTGTGATTCCGTGTGATGTCCTGAGCTCCGTTCTTAAAATTAAGTCAAACGCTGTTGATATGGATAATTTGCATCCGAAATGTATCAAAATTATTTTACCAAAGATAATTATATAACTCATATATGCAACACTGTCCATTTTGTTTCTCCGATCTTTGGAAATTGGCCAAAGTGACCCCTGTTCCTAAGGGAAAGGATGAATACAGACCAATTTCTATTCTGCCTTTTGTATCAAAGGTATTTGAAAAACGTATGGCACAACACATTTATAATTACCAAGCACAAAATTCATTGTTGTGTAATAAGCAATCGGGCTTCCGTAAAAACTACAGCCATACTTGATGTTGCTGAAAACATTAGAGACCAACTAGACGATAGTAATGTTACATTTCTGTCGCTGCTAGATTTTAGCAATGAATTTGACACGGTAGACAATAATATCTTATGTCCTAAGTTACACACATTCTTTAACTTTACAAAAACTGCTGTAACACTGGTATCGTCTTATCTTAATGGAAGAAGCCAAGCTGTGATAACTGACAGGGGACGATCAACGTTTCTGCCTGTAAGACGTGGAGTACCCCAAGGTTCAATCCTTGGTCCACTTCTGTTCTCATTGTATATTAATGATCTACCGGACTCGCTGTCCAACTGTAATGTTCACATGTATGCTGATGATGTCCAAATGCATGTTAGTTGTCCGTTAGATAGAATAAATGAGTGTGTAACTTTATGTAATGTTGAATTGTCAAACGTTAGTAAATGGGCTAAGTGTAATAGTTTGTCACTAAACTCTGTCAAGTCTAAATGTATTATAATATACAAAAAGTTGCTGAGTACCGAAAATATGCCTAAGCTATCGCTTAATAATACGCTAATCGAATACGTGGATCAAGCTCGTAATCTCGGTATACCGTGTATAATCTCGGTCAACAAAACGTTGACCTAGAGTGACCACGTATCTAGGGCTGCGGGAAAAACTTATGGCTTACTAAGGCAACTTTCGTTGACTCAGCAATTTTTGCCCATTGACGGTAGACTCTTAATTGCTAAAACATACTTGATACCCACACTTTGTTATGGAATAGAAATTTTTGGAAACTGTGATAGTGAAATTTGAAACATGGGTAAGCTCTTTAATTATGTTGCATAAAATTGTATACACAAAAGAACCCAGCTACTTATTTGAAAAATTTCGCTTTAGTGCCTCCTCAAGAACCAATAATATAAATAATATTCGACTCAAGCTTGTCTGCTCGTCTGTGGAATTAACTACCACAATACTTAAAGAAAATTAGTAGTGCATCGCAATTTATGGAAAAATTAAACTTGTATTTAAAAATAAAGAACTAAAACTTGAAAATGTTCTAAGTATAAAAAAATCAATTCTATGCCCTTATTACTGTGCTTATGCTAGGCTCATTTCATGAAATCAATAGGGAAATGCAATAGGGAAAAAAATGTGTTTTATGCACCATTTCATGTATTCGTTAACACACAAAAGTTGACTATGAATTCAGCCTGAATTCATGAAATGGAGTACAAATTAGGTGGCAACGATGGGCGAAAAAAGTAAATAAGTGACGACGAAACAAGAAGATTAATAGAAAATGTGTGTGGAATCAAAAAAATCCCTTTTTACTGATGCCGAGTTGACTGAGCTTCTTGCGCTGGTGAAGGAGGAAGATTTTACTTCAAAATTGTTGCCAAATTACACGTCTGGCAACTCTGCTGGATATGATTTCATGTATTCGTCTCTGTTGAATAAACAGGGGCTAGTTTAATTTCAAGTATTCTAGATTTCATGAAACTCATAACATATACATAGTATATGTTAAGAAATTGTTAAATAGGTTAATCAAATCTTCCCTGAAATTGTCTTCATGATTATGTTATGTGACTAGTGCTTTAATTTATTAGAATTTAATTTCTTGTCGCACTAGGAAATAAGTTAAATAAATTCTAAATTCTAAAAATTCTGTGGAATTTTTTTCTAAAATGGCAATATTGTGCAGAGTTCCGCATGCAACTATTACTGCCATTGCCGTATTAATTGAAATACGCATTCCCATAGCCAATACAGGAAATCGCCTCTTCATTACCCCAAAACAACGCTCAATCGTATTTCGAGTTCGTATTTGAGACTCATTATAAAGTCTTTCAGCTTCAGTTCTAGTATTCAAAAATGGAGTCATCATTATTCTGTTGTTTTGTATCCGCTGTCTCCAAAAATATAATAATTTTTGATTTCTCCGTTGTCTAGTCGAAACTTTAGGCGACTGTTATTAAAAATGTTGCTATCATGCGAAGATCCAGGCCATCTGGCTACCAAGTTTGTTAGCATAAGATTGGCATTGCACACAGCCTCGACATTTAATGAAAAGTAGCCATATCTGTTCCGAAATAGTTCGGAGTTATCTCCACCCAGCGACTGTATACGGACATGCGTGCAATCTATGGCCCCTTTGCATAACAGCTTGGTGCCCACTCTTCGCCTAAACGTTTCGGCTTGATTTTAAATTGCTCTTCATACTGTTCTTGCAACTTTCCGATGAAAACGAATTTTTCTTCCTTGCCTGTCATATACTTTCCGCATATGTAGCAAAATGAGTCTGCTTTATAAACATATGAAAATGAACGGCTTGAGTTATCCATTTCAATTGCTTTCCATTAGAAACAATTACTATTTTTTGAACACACATGATCGTATTCTGATAGAAATCAGTACTGCACTGAGGCAGGGACACTATAAGTATAGAGTTATATATCCTTTTCTATGAATAGGTAGAAGCGACAACGGTCTAATTTGTGCGGGACCAGCACCTGTGAAGGAAAAAAGGTCAACAGTTGACCATAACATCTATTTATGTATATTTATCCACACCAAGGCCTAGGTATAAGAAATAAAAGTAACTGTCCACACCATTTACAGCCCAGGTAGGGTATATATCCAAGATATTTCATACCTAGGACTCGGTAAAAAAAAAATTACAGGTCCTATTTGTTTACCGCAACCCCATTTCGGCAGTTGGACCTGCATCGTGCCGATCGGTATTTTTCAGTTAAAATACGGTTTTAGTCGTATTGGACAAGCGGCTCCACCTTAGCCGATTCTTACATACAATACCTTAAACGACGCTTAATTAATGTACCTATCTAAAACCAAAAATACAGGCTGAGTTTTCAAAGTCAAAAACTTCAGACAAAATACCGCAAAAAATGATCAAATTCGAATTGGAAAGCTCAATACCTTCCAGACGGTAAGCTGCAGCTCGAAAATTAGATGTTTCCATTTTTGTTACATACGTTTTTTACATCTGTCTTTTCTATATGTCAAATTCTAATTCCTACATATACATACACGGCTGTGAGCGAGTGAGAGAGGGAATGAGTCTGCGCTTGGAAGGCCACTGAAACTTCATTTGTTCCTTCTGGCCATACTAATGATCCGATCTGATCCAGATTAAAAATTCTGATAGATATTTTCATTTTCTATGATTCGGTTTTTTTTGGTTTTACCGTATCTTCAAAATTGTAGATTTTCGTCCTTTGTGGGGGCGGAAGGGGGCGTGTCCAAATTTTGAAACAAACTCGGTTTGATATCACAGGAGCTTGGATAGAAAGTTTGGTTGATCTAGCTCTTATAGTCTCTGAGATCTAGGCGTCAAAAAATTCGATCAGGCATAGCGCCCACCCCTGTGTGTGAGAGAGAGCGAGAGGGAACGATGCATTTCGAAATGATTTTCTTCATTGTGGCTATATTAATGATCTGATCTGATCCAGATTCAACACTCTGATAGATATGGTCATTCTCTATGATTGTGCGTTTTTAATTTTCTCGTATCTTAAAAATTGTGCATGCCACAGATTTTCGTTTTTTGAGTGGGCGGAAGGGGGCGGAAGGGGGCGGAAGGGGGCGGAAGGGGGCGGAAGGGGGCGGGGCGAAATTTGGAAATACACTTGTAACAGTGTGATAGGACAGGAGTCTGTATGCGAAATTCGGTTGCTCTAGGTTTTACAGTCTCTGAGCTGTAGGCGCTAATGAAGACGGACGAACGGACGGACAGACAGACAGACATTGCTATATCGACTCGGCTATTGATGCTGATCAAGAATACACTTGATCATACATACATCCGACCATACACTTTATGGGGTCGGAAACGCTTCATTCTGTGTGTTACACACATCCACTTTTACAACGAATCTAATATACCCCCTTACTCTTCCAGTACCAGGTATAACGAGGGGGAACGTTGTGAGCCGCGTCTAAGCCGCGGCTCTACTTTATACCCAGTACTCAGTCAGTATATATGTATGTGAGTTTGTTGTAATTTGTTACATGTTCGCAAAAGGGACAAATTGAATTTTAGCCAAAAAAGAAAAAAAACTTAAGTCGAACCTTTTCGGAGATAAATTGTTTACATCTGCCTTTTCTACATGTCTTTATCTACTTCCTACATATACTGTGTGCTGTGTGCAAGAGAGAGAGGGAATGAGTCTGCACTTGAAAGGGCATTGAAATTTCATTTGTTCTTTCTGGCTATACTAATAATCCGATCTGATTCAGATTCAACATTCTGATAGATATGGTCATTTTCTGTGATTCTGCGTTTTTGGTTTTCTCATATCTTAAAAATTGTGCATGCCACAGATTTTCGTCCATTGTGGTGGCGGAAAGGGGCGTGTCCAAATTTTGTTTCTATATTTATGATCTGATCTGATCGCATCGTTCTTTTTACTGTGCTTAAAAAGAAAAAAAAAACTTAAGAACTTCGAGATACCGACCCTTAGTTAAATTACTCTATAAACTATTCTTCCATCGAAAAATTTGTAACAATATGCATTTTTGACGAAATGGCACACAGTCAAAATTTTTGTGACGATTTTCACAAAAAATCTGGTAGATTTTTTTGGAAAAAAAAAATTAACTATTAAAGACTAGATTTCCATGTGTTAAATAAGCCTGTAAGATTTCAGAAAGATCGGTTCAGTAGCTTTCAAGTTATTTTGGTCACCGATTCAAAAATGCCATTACGAGAAAACCGCGTTTTAAGGTAGTCTACTATTAGACTTTTAGCAACGAATTCTTTTCTTTCAATACTCATATCTATTAGATAGTTATACTTCAAAAATATGCAAAACAATTTTTTAAAATTCATTGCTACAAGTGGGGGTAACCTCTTAAATCTCAGCCTCACGTATAGAACAATAGAGCTGTTGAATCTAATAGGCTTTTTACACTGCCGCATCATTGTCGAAGGTGCGGAAAAATGATGCGAGGCGTTTACACCTAACTCGCATCTTTTCCGCCTCATTTTGCCAGCTGTTCGGGGTGCTAAAGTAAACAGGTGTTAACAAAGTAATTACAGGTCCTTTTTGTTTCCCGCAATCCCATTTCGGCAGTTGTACCTGCAACCTGCCGATCGGTATTTTTCAGTTAAAATACAGGTTTAGTCGTTTTGGACAAACGGCTCCACCTTAGCCGATTCTTACATACAATACCTTAAACGACGCTTAACTAATGTACCTATTTAAAACCAAAAATACAGGCCAAGAAATAATTTTTTTCGACTTTTCCTGTGTTTTCAAAGTCAAAACTTCACATACGGACGGACGGACAGACATTGCTATATCGACTCGGCTATTGATGCTGATCAAGAATATATATACTTTATGGGGTCGGAAATGCTTCATTCTGTGTGTTACACACATCCACTTTTACAACGAATCTAATATACCCCTTTACTCTTTTAGTACCAGGTATAAAAATACTGATATGCTGTGTGCCAGGCTTTATCGCACTTATTTGTCCTTGCACCCAGGAAGCGCACCTCTTAGCTATGCAAGCTTGGCAGAAGAAGGTGCAGTGCAGTCATACGCTACCTCACGGGATATTGGCTAATAGGTACCCACGCAAATAGACTAGGTGCCCCGTGAAATGATTTTTTCCGAAGCTGTAGAGATGGAGAAGAGGAAGAAACAGTGGAACATCTGTTCTTGGTAAATAAAAAAGTAATTTGTAGTATTTTTTGTAAACTTGTGAACTTGTAAAGCTTGTGGATTAGGGTTGCTTACTTTTCGTCTTTATTAAATGCTGTTATATTAAAATTACACACTTTGCATAACAGCTTGGTGCCCACTCTTCGCCTAAACGTTTCGGCTTGATTTTAAATTTCTCTTCATACTGTTCTTGCAACTTTCCGATGAAAACGAATTTTTCTTCCTTGTCTGTCATATACTTTCCGCATATGTAGCAAAATGAGTCTGCTTTACAAACATATGAAAATGAACGGCTTGAGTTATCCATCTCAATTGCTTTCCATTAGAAACCATTACTATTTTTTGAACACACATGATCGTATTCTGATAGAAGTCAGTACTGCACTGAGGCAGGGACACTATAAGTATAGAGTTATATATCCTTTTCTATGAATAGGTAGAAGCGACAACGGTCTAATTTGTGCGGGACCAGCACCTGTGAAGGAAAAAAGGTCAACAGTTGACCATAACATCTATTTATGTATATTTATCCACACCAAGGCCTAGGTATAAGAAATAAAAGTAACTGTCCACACCATTTACAGCCCAGGTAGGGTATATATCCAAGATATTTCATACCTAGGACTCGGTAAAAAAAAAATTACAGGTCCTTTTTGTTTACCGCAACCCCATTTCGGCAGTTGGACCTGCATCGTGCCGATCGGTATTTTTCAGTTAAAATACGGTTTTAGTCGTTTTGGACAAACGGCTCCACCTTAGCCGATTCTTACATACAATACCTTAAACGACGCTTAATTAATGTACCTATCTAAAACCAAAAATACAGGCTGAGTTTTCAAAGTCAAAAACTTCCGACAAAATACCGCAAAAAATGATCAAATTCGAATTGGAAAGCTCAATACCTTCCAGACGGTAAGCTGCAGCTCGAAAATTAGATGTTTCCATTTTTGTTACATACGTTTTTTACATCTGTCTTTTCTATATGTCAAATTCTAATTCCTACATATACATACACGGCTGTGAGCGAGTGAGAGAGGGAATGAGTCTGCGCTTGGAAGGCCACTGAAACTTCATTTGTTCCTTCTGGCCATACTAATGATCCGATCTGATCCAGATTAAAAATTCTGATAGATATTTTCATTTTCTATGATTCGGTTTTTTTTTGGTTTTACCGTATCTTCAAAATTGAAGATTTTCGTCCTTTGTGGGGGCGGAAGGGGGCGTGTCCAAATTTTGAAACAAACTCGTCTCGGTTTGATATCACAGGAGCTTGGATAGAAAGTTTGGTTGATTTAGCTCTTATAGCAGGGGTGCCCAGGCCTATGCTCTTGGGCTCGCTTTGTTTTTGTTTTTACTCTTGGGATAGGAACTCACAGAACGTATACATGAACGGCACCAAGAATAAAAAAACCTAACACATGCAAAAATTATATGTGTGTATGCTATGCGTGGAACCGAAACCGTTTCTGTTTGCTTGTGTGGGTCGTCGTTGCTCGCGAACGCAAACTGACCAACAACAATTTCGATGCTTTTGTTGTTTTCTTACTCATTTTGCTTCTGCCTTATCTTCGAGCTTGCACTGAAAAAAACCTTTTTTGTGTCCAACCTGCCGGCAAAATGTTTAATAGCGCATGTTTGAGTACATTTTTTTTCGCTCAAAACTATTGTTGCGAATAGCAGTGCATTATATATCCTACAAAATTGATTTTGAATACAAAATTGAATCATTTGATAAACCTTATTTTTCACATAAGTGAAAATGTATGCAAACATTTTTCTTCCAGTGCACAAATTGAAATGCAAAAAATCGGATGCCTCTTGGTATTAGTGTTTTTCTTTGTTAGTGTTGGTGATTGCTCTTCCGTATGCTGGCTTTGGACACCCCTGTCTTATAGTCTCTGAGATCTAGGCGTCAAAAAATTCGATCAGGCATAGCGCCCACCCCGGTGTGTGAGAGAGAGCGAGAGGGAACGATGCATTTCGAAAAGATTTTCTTCATTGTGGCTATATTTATGATCTGATCTGATCCAGATTCAACATTCTGATAGATATGGTCATTTTCTATGATTCTGCGTTTTTGGTTTTCTCATATCTTAAAAATTGTGCATGCCACAGATTTTCGTCCATTGTGGGGGCGGAAAGGGGCGTGTCCAAATTTTGTTTCTATATTTATGATCTGATCTGATCGCATCGTTCTTTTTACTGTGCCTAACTTTCCACTTGTTTTTCTGGTAGAGATAACGAAAAAGCTATACTAAAATTTGCTTTTGCTTTTTTCTTTTCCTTCTGCCTGAAAATATTTATTTGCGTGTGTGCCTTTGTGTGGCTGTATGTGTGTGTCATGGCCCCAGTCGGACTTTGTAGAACCGATTCCCAAAAGAATTTTTTTTCCATGCGACTCGATCGTTGGTTTTTTTCTCGAACCGCTTATACTTTTTTAATGCATTCTAATTTGAGTGATTAGTTAGCTCTCATTGCATTAGGTCTTGTTTTTGTTTTGTGACTTCATCACTGTTCCACCTTCCACTGTTGCCCAGTGGGATATGCCGTGACCGCTAACCGGATGGAACCGCTACTTTCTGGGACGTGTGCGCACCAAGGCTCATGCTGTCAAATTTGCAACCTCCACCTGCGATTTTGAAATTGTCATTCTAGATAAATCTTGGCTCAACGAAAATTTGTTCGACAACGATTACATCGGTCCTAGCCTGGTCCACGTATTTAGTAAGTTAAATGCGTTTCTATTATTTTTTCCAGGCCCAAAATTAAAAAATACATTTTTGTTAGTTTAATTTTTTCGAAAATGATTATTTTGTTTTCTTTTCATGCGTTACTCCATAGACTTTCAAGTAAAATTATAAAGCTTAAAAAAAAAAAACAATTTTCACTGAAAAGAATTTGTAAGAATACGAAAAATATATGCCGTTTCTATTATATTTTCCACCACTGTATATATGGTAAGATGGGGACCTTAGCTAACATCTGGCGATTAAACTAAATTTATTCTGTCCACTATAAAGATGTTAAATATTTAGTAAAGTGGCTTTTTTGCCAAAAAAAATTCGATAAAGCCCTGAAATATATACAAAGTTAAAGTTTATTTATTTATTGAAATTATTCAATATTATTCTTTATAAATATTCTCTTCTACGTCCTCACCAAAGACGAGCGAGCCTTGACGAAATTTTTACTGCAGTGTTCTTTGAGCGCTTAGCCGTCAGTTCGGCTGAAATAGTTGGTAATCCGCGCTTAACCGCTGATTTGGCTGGTATAGTAGCCTTGGCTTCTTTCTTCGCTTCCTTGGTCGTTTTTATTCGCTTGAAGCTCATGTTCTTTATTTTTCAATTCATTCAGCACGCTTTTGAAAGTGAGCATTGCGCTCTTTATTGTCTTACGTCCACAGGTTGCAGGTTCTGTCTTAAAATACTTGTGCTTCATAAATTCGAATACGCAACGCCTCAAAACAAAAACATAACGCATTTACGTTTCGACTGCTGCTCAAAATTATTATTATTATTACCCCCAGTTTTAAAGCTACTACTAAACTGTTTAAAACGATTAATAATCTTTAGTCATTTTTGTATTAAAAAATATTGAGTATTTATATTAGAAAAGGTCTGCTATCTCAAACAAAAAATGTCAATAAATTTAGGGCCAATATCTCGACTTCGGGCTAACACGAATCGGAACGTTAAAGTGTCTGATAACAAAAATTTGTTCTCTCAAGGGGTCATGTCAGGGGTAATTTCCAACCGGCAGCTGAAATCCGGTTAACTTCCAACCAGCGGTCAGCTGACCGATTGAAAATTTGACAGCTGAAAATATTGACAGCTGATTACCTGAGTGGTTTTGAGGGGCGAATTGTTCCACTTTTTGCAGCAAATTTTTCGGCAAGCCGATTCCACGCTTCCATTTTCTCTTTCCATGTTATGGCATCACTCTTTTTATTTTCTAATATGTCTTTGAAGCTCTCAACGAGATCAACGAGGATATTCTCCTCCGGCTGGGAAAAGTTTTTCCCTCGAACTTTATCTTTAGATAAAAAAAAAGGATAAAAAGCTGATTCAATAATCAAAGCATTCCTGTGTTTAGCGCTGTGCAGCACATTTTGCGCTGTACAGCCCTTTTTTCGTTCTGGTTGTCAAACGGATTTCGAAAGAACGAATTTTTTTACCGACCAGTTTATCAGGTGGTCAGCTTTATCCTCACTTTAAAAAACCGGCACTGTAACCCGAAGTCGAGATACCGACCCTTAGTTAAATTACTCTATAAACTATTCTTCCATCGAAAAATTTGTAACAATATGCATTTTTGACGAAATGGCACACAGTCAAAATTTTTGTGACGATTTTCACAAAAAATCTGGTAGATTTTTTGGATATAAAATAAAATGTAACTATTAAAGACTAGATTTCCATGTGTTAAATAAGCCTGTAAGATTTCAGAAAGATCGGTTCAGTAGTTTTCAAGTTATTTTGGTCACCGAGTCAAAAATGCCATTTCGAGAAAAACGCGTTTTAAGGTAGTCTACTATTAAACTTTTAGCAACGAATTCTTTTCTTTCAATACTCATATCTATTAGATAGTTATAATTCAAAAATATGCAAAACAATTTTTTAAAATTCATTGTTACAAGTGGGGGTAACCTCTTAAATCTCAGCCTCACGTATAGAACAAAAGAGCTGTTGAATCTAATAGGCTTTTTACACTGCCGCATCATTGTCGAAGGTGCGGAAAAATGATGCGAGGCGTTTACACCTAACTCGCATCTTTCCCGCCTCATTTTGCCAGCTGTTCGGGCTGCTAAAGTAAACAGTTGTTAACAAAGTAATTACAGGTCCTTTTTGTTTCCCGCAATCCCATTTCGGCAGTTGTACCTGCAAACTGCCGATCGGTACTTTTCAGTTAAAATACTGTTTTAGTCGTTTTGGACAAACGGCTCCACCTTAGCCGATTCTTACATACAATACCTTAAACGACGCTTAATTGATGTACCTATCTAAAACCAAAAATACAGGCCAAGAAATAATTTTTTTCGACTTTTCCTGTGTTTTCAAGAAATTATCAAATTCGAATTGCAAAGCTCAATACCTTCCAGACGGTAAGCTGCAGCTCGAAAATTAGATGTTTCCATTTTTGTTACATACGTTTCTTACATCTGTCTTTTCTATATGTCAAATTCTAATTCCTACATATACATACACGGCTGTGAGCGAGTGAGAGAGGGAATGAGTCTGCGCTTGGAAGGCCACTGAAACTTCATTTGTTCCTTCTGGCCATACTAATGATCCGATCTGATCCAGATTAAAAATTCTGATAGATATTTTCATTTTCTATGATTCGGTTTTTTTTGGTTTTACCGTATCTTCAAAATTGTAGATTTTCGTCCTTTGTGGGGGTGGAGGGCGGCTTGTCCAAATTTTGAAACAAACTCGTCTCGGTTTGATATCACAGGAGCTTGGATAGAAAGTTTGGTTGATCTAGCTCTTATAGTCTCTGAGATCTAGGCGTCAAAAAATTCGATCAGGCATAGCGCCCACCCCGGTGTGTGAGAGAGAGAGAGGGAACGAAGCATTTCGAAAATATTTTCTTCATTGTGGCTATATTTATGATCTGATCTGATCCAGAATCAACACTCTGATAGATATGGTCATTCTCTATGATTGTGCGTTTTTAGTTTTCTCGTAACTTAAAAATTGTGCATGCCACAGCTTTTCTTCTTTTGTATGGTCGGAAAGGGGCGGGGCGAAATTTTGAAATACACTCGTAACAGTGTGATAGGACAGGAGTCTGGATACAAAATTGTGTTCCTCTAGCTTTTACAGTCTCTGAGCTGTAGGCGCTAATGAAGACGGACGGACGGACGGACGGACGGACGGACAGACGGGCGGACAGACAGACAGACTATATCGACTCGGCTATTGATGGTGATCAAGAATATATATACTTTATGGGGTCGGAAACGCTTCCTTCTGGGTGATACACACATCCATTTTTTCAACAAATCTAATATACCCCTTTAGTCCTCGAGTACCGGGTGTAAAAATTGATAAAAAACACGTACCTCTACGTGGGTACAGACTATTTCGGCAATCAACCGTACCTGATATATTGACCAATCCTTATCTAGACGCCGTAGTAAATACTAACCGTGATAATAGCTTTAGATTTATGTGTGTGATTCCGTGTGATGTCCTGAGCTCCGTTCTTAAAATTAAGTCAAACGCTGTTGATATGGATAATTTGCATCCGAAATGTATCAAAATTATTTTACCAAAGATAATTATATAACTCATATATGCAACACTGTCCATTTTGTTTCTCCGATCTTTGGAAATTGGCCAAAGTGACCCCTGTTCCTAAGGGAAAGGATGAATACAGACCAATTTCTATTCTGCCTTTTGTATCAAAGGTATTTGAAAAACGTATGGCACAACACATTTATAATTACCTAGCACAAAATTCATTGTTGTGTAATAAGCAATCGGGCTTCCGTAAAAACTACAGCCATACTTGATGTTGCTGAAAACATTAGAGACCAACTAGACAATAGTAATGTTACATTTCTGTCGCTGCTAGATTTTAGCAATGAATTTGACACGGTAGACAATAATATCTTATGTCCTAAGTTACACACATTCTTTAACTTTACAAAAACTGCTGTAACACTGGTATCGTCTTATCTTAATGGAAGAAGCCAAGCTGTGATAACTGACAGGGGACGATCAACGTTTCTGCCTGTAAGACGTGGAGTACCCCAAGGTTCAATCCTTGGTCCACTTCTGTTCTCATTGTATATTAATGATCTACCGGACTCGCTGTCCAACTGTAATGGTCACATGTATGCTGATGATGTCCAAATGCATGTTAGTTGTCCGTTAGATAGAATAAATGAGTGTGTAACTTTATGTAATGTTGAATTGTCAAACGTTAGTAAATGGGCTAAGTGTAATAGTTTGTCACTAAACTCTGTCAAGTCTAAATGTATTATAATATACAAAAAGTTGCTGAGTACCGAAAATATGCCTAAGCTATCGCTTAATAATACGCTAATCGAATACGTGGATCAAGCTCGTAATCTCGGTATACCGTGTATAATCTCGGTCAACAAAACGTTGACCTAGAGTGACCACGTATCTAGGGCTGCGGGAAAAACTTATGGCTTACTAAGGCAACTTTCGTTGACTCAGCAATTTTTGCCCATTGACGGTAGACTCTTAATTGCTAAAACATACTTGATACCCACACTTTGTTATGGAATAGACATTTTTGGAAACTGTGATAGTGAAATTTGAAACGGGTAAGCTCCCGATCTTTAATTATGTTGCATAAAATTGTATACACAAAAGAACCCAGCTACTTATTTGAAAAATTTCGCTTTAGTGCCTCCTCAAGAACCAATAATATAAATAATATTCGACACAAGCTTGTCTGCTCGTCTGTGGAATTAACTACCACAATACTTAAAGAAAATTAGTAGTGCATCGCAATTTATGGAAAAATTAAACTTGTATTTAAAAATAAAGAACTAAAACTTGAAAATGTTCTAAGTATAAAAAAATCAATTCTATGCCCTTATTACTGTGCTTATGCTAGGCTCATTTCATGAAATCAATAGGGAAATGCAATAGGGAAAAAAATGTGTTTTATGCACCATTTCATGTATTCGTTAACACACAAAAGTTGACTATGAATTCAGACTGAATTCATGAAATGGAGTACAAATTAGGTGGCAACGATGGGCGAAAAAAGTAAATAAGTGACGACGAAACAAGAAGATTAATAGAAATGTGTGTGACTGAGCTTCTTGCGCTGGTGAAGGAGGAAGATTTTACTTCAAAATTGTTGCCAAATTACACGTCTGACAACTCTGCTGATATGATTTCATGTATTCGTCTCTGTTGAATAAACAGGGGCTAGTTTAATTTCAAGTATTCTAGATTTCATGAAACTCATAACATATACATAGTATATGTTAAGAAATTGTTAAATAGGTTAATCAAATCTTCCCTGAAATTGTCTTCATGATTATGTTATGTGACTAGTGCTTTAATTTATTAGAATTTAATTTCTTGTCGCACTAGGAAATAAGTTAAATAAATTCTAAATTCTAAAAATTCTGTGGAATTTTTTTCTAAAATGGCAATATTGTGCAGAGTTCCGCATGCAACTATTACTGCCATTGCCGTATTAATTGAAATACGCATTCCCATAGCCAATACAGGAAATCGCCTCTTCATTACCCCAAAACAACGCTCAATCGTATTTCGAGTTCGTATTTGAGACTCATTATAAAGTCTTTCAGCTTCAGTTCTAGTATTCAAAAATGGAGTCATCATTATTCTGTTGTTTTGTATCCGCTGTCTCCAAAAATATAATAATTTTTGATTTCTCCGTTGTCTAGTCGAAACTTTAGGCGACTGTTATTAAAAATGTTGCTATCATGCGAAGATCCAGGCCATCTGGCTACCAAGTTTGTTAGCATAAGCTTGGCATTGCACACAGCCTCGACATTTAATGAAAAGTAGCCATATCTGTTCCGAAATAGTTCGGAGTTATCTCCACCCAGCGACTGTATACGGACATGCGTGCAATCTATGGCCCCAATAACTTTTGGGAATCTTGCTATGTTATCTTCCACCGTGGTATCTTCCTTGCTTGGCAATTCGAAATTTATATATTCTTTGTTGAGCATTGCAATCGCTTCAGAGACTTCCTTTACTGCTCGGGATGCTGAAGAAACGCTGACCCCACTGAAGTCTCCTGCCGATATGAGGAAGCTTACACTTGCATAAAAGCGCAAGGCTAACAAAAATTTCGTCTCCGATTTTAACGCATAAGTTCTGCCAATGCATATGTTATTAATAGTATTTTAGATTAATATGTACATATAACGGGCCGTAATCGGCCTATGTGTGGTGGGCTCCTGGCGAGCCTGGCAACCGCTTCTTCTACTTAAGGATATTACCGGTTAGCTAATGAGGATATTTTATTGCTTAAATTTGGGTTATACTATTTTGCAAGTTGCTTTGTTCAGCCGGAATCGTTGCACAAAGCTCACCTCGTCCAAATCAGCAAAAAAATGCGGTCCTTCTTTAAATACCTTTTCACTGTTAAAGCTGACCTCGCCTCCTACTTCTTCCAACTCGAGCTCTCTCTCCACGTTATAAAAAACTCTTTTATTTATCGGCTTTCGATCAATTTTCAGTCGGGTCAGCCGACCGCCGATTGGAAGTTAACCGGATCTCAGCCGCCGGTTGGAAGTTAACTCTGATATGACCCCTTTAGAGAACAAATATATTTTATCCGTCACTTTACTGTTCCGATTCAGGTTAACCCGAAATCGAGATGTAGGCCCTAAATCAAATTTCTAAATCGATGGAAAGAGCCAACACATGGCGACGGTGACAGTAATGCGAAATTGACTTGTGATTTAAAAAAAAAAACACTCTTATTTATTTTGATACGTCATACAACTACTAGATATGCTGGATTGAAGTTTTGCTGGCCGTAAATGCAAAGTACCAAAAACACCCAAAAAATCCTCAATACATATAATCAAAACCGCATCTCACGACCGTAACCCATAACCGGTATGACCGTGTAAAATCCGACAAACTTCTACTCAAGGAGTGTAATGCCAAAATTACAAAAATAAAAAATGTATACAAAAATGACCTGTGCGAAGACCAGCACCGGCACCACCTGAGCCCATAGGCCCCAGAAGATAGGCCGCGGCTAAGGCCGCAGTTCTACTTTATATCCGGTACTCAGTCAGTACATATGTATGTGAGCTTACAATATATGTAATTTATTACATGTTCGCAAAAAATTTAATAATTGCCAAAAAGGGAAATTTAGAGACAAAAATAAGGTCGAACCCTTTCCATTTCTTTTAAATTTGTTTTTTACATCTGTCTTCTCTACATTTCTACATCCACATACGTCTTAACTACGATTCGTGGAGATGTGTGCGAGAGAGAGTTAAAATGAAAAAGCGCTTGGAAAGCCACTGAAATTTCATTTGTTCCTTCTGGCTATATTTATGATCCGACCTGATCCAGATTCAAAACACTGATAGATGTGGTCATTCTCTATGATTCTGCGTTTTTAGATTCCTCGTATCTTTAAAATTGTGCATGCCACAGATTTTCGTCCTTTGTCGGGGAGAAATTTTGAAATACACTTGTAACAGTGTGATATCATAAGAGTCTGGATGAAAAGTTTGGTTGATCTAGCTCTTATAGTCTCTGAGATATAAACGCTCATGAAGACGGACGGTCGGACAGACGGACGGACAGACAGACATAGCTATATCGACTTGGCTAATTATGCTGATCAAGAATATATACACTTAATGGGGTAGGAAACGCTTCATTCTTCATCCATTTTTTCAACAAATCTAATATACCTGTTAAGAGTTTAAAAGAAAAGTCGAAACACTTGAGAGTTGAGTTGTAAATTCAAACTGTTTTATTTTCAAAACTTATGCACTATATATGGGAAAATATAAGGTAATTAAAACTAAGACCAACGCTAAGAAAAGGAGGGATGTGCGGCACTTGTTTCCACGCTCAGCCCTTCTAATGACACCTACTACATGCAAACAACATGTGTTAATAGATTTGGGTTCGACGTACCCATGTATGTGATTTTATGGTCGAACTCTATGTATCCTTTTTCTCAAGTGTCCTCCTTCAAGTGGACTGTATTGTTTATTGGTTGGCCTTTGTCGGTTCCTATTCATGTTTTATGAACACACACCCTAGCAGTCATTAATTACTTATTTTATGTACGTTCCTCAGTTATATATAGATCAGTTCAGTGTGATACAATAATTATGTTCTGCTTGAACATTCTGCAAAGGGGCCGGAAGTGGCATGGTTTTGTTTTTATTTTACATTTGTATATATTTTCTTTATAGTTATAATTACAATTACCGATGATCATTTTAAAGTAAATTACAGTGGATAGGGTGTGCTATTGTTTGCAGTCTTCGCGCTACCTAAATTCTTCTTATGGCATCGATTATTAAAATTAACATCATTATTATTCCGATAATCAAGGCTGCATGTCCAGATACATAATGGAGCTTAAGTCCTTTTAATTCATGATGACCTTCTCTTAACAATTTTAATTCGTTTTTCAACTTATCAATTTCTTCAGTATGGTTAAATACATTCAAAGGTGTTTGTAGGAGGGCGGATCGGATGATAGATTCCAACGATGAGTACGGAGAAATAAAAAGTCGGGGGCAGTGATTTTTCTAGTATATATGTAATGTATTTGGAGCGGCTTAATTATGCACCAATGTACATATGTATGTCTCGAAACGGGAGTGGAAACGTAACTGACTAGCTTACAATCAATGCTTACACGGTTAATGCCGTGTGGATCGTGGGAACGACCGTGAGAGCGCGAGAGCCCCCACGAGCGCGCGAGAGTGAGTTTGGACCGGATCGCACTCTTCTGCACAGTGCGCGGAAACAATCTGCTGCTACTCTGAACATCCTCCCCCCCCTTGCAGGATTGCAAAGAATAATGGGGGCTAAGGCCTATGATCGCGGTGTCTCGAAGTTTTCGGAACCCGCATCCAGGACCACCAGCGCCGTCTGGAGGAGATTGAGGCTTGTAGAAGGGAGTCTACGGATGGCGCCGGCGCCACATACCTTGCACAACCCGCCACTGCGACAGTCCCTGCCGGAGTGCTGATGCGCCAGGCAGTTCGCGCTGTATTTGTTGATGAGGACGGCTCGGAGTCTCTTCACGGGGCTCAACCGGAGGAAATGGTGGCAGGTCCGTAGCGGATGCACCCTTGGGCAGACTCGGCACCGGTAGGAACTCAGATTGCGAGCGCGTCAGCTCTCCATGATGCGGTCGGCGCGTGAACGTGGGCCCATGTCTGGATGCGAAAAGAAACTAGAAGGGGATAAAAGTCAAATAGCATTAGTGAAGAGCTACAAGCGGATTAAATTCACATTCACGTTATTGTGGGACGGATAGACACGACCTTGGATAGATACGGAAAGCGGATACGACCTTTGGGACGAATTAGGTTTGTGGTATGTTAGCTGCGATGGAATGTAGACGGAGTTTTGAGTAATTGTAACGGAATAGCACGAAAAGATATATCACAGGATAGTGTATCTATTGAACTTGATTTATTAACGGCAACTTAGATTGCTTGGGTTTGCGTGTATGTATGTTGGCGCATATGTTAACAACGCAAGCTGGGCTTTTGGCTGGAAGATGTGTTAACATTCACCAAATTAAGCACAGGATAGTGATGATAATATAAACATACATGCATACATAGACATGCAGGCAGGGACTGGTTTATAAGCGGACCGTAGGAGCTAGCTCGGATCGAATTAAACCTTTGGAAATGTAGGGGGCCGGAGTCGGCCGAACGAAGTATTGTTTAATTCGGAGCTAGACGTCGCCGTAAATGCCAACGCATGCGTCTATATATGGAGAAGCGTGGGTGGTATGTCTGTGGATCTAGGGATGCGGGGCAACGAAAGCTGGGCTTTTGGCTGGAATTCGTGTTATTTATCACCAATTTAATCACAGGATAGTGTCTTAATTGGCAGCGTAATGATAATTTATATATATATATATATATATATATATACAGACACATATAGGTAGGGACTTGTTTATAGGCGGACCGTAGGAGCTAGCTTGGATCAAATTAAACCTTTGGAAATGTAGGGGGCCGGAGTCGGCAGAACGAAGTAATGTTCAATTCAGGCCAAGAAATAATTTTTTTCGACTTTTCCTGTGTTTTCAAAGTCAAAACTTCACATACGGACGGACGGACAGACATTGCTATATCGACTCGGCTATTGATGCTGATCAAGAATATATATACTTTATGGGGTCGGAAATGCTTCATTCTGTGTGTTACACACATCCACTTTTACAACGAATCTAATATACCCCTTTACTCTTTTAGTACCAGGTATAAAAATACTGCTATGCTGTGTGCCAGGCTTTATCGCACTTATTTGTCCTTGCACCCAGGAAGCGCACCTCTTAGCTATGCAAGCTTGGCAGAAGAAGGTGCAGTGCAGTCATACGCTACCTCACGGGATATTGGCTAATAGGTACCCACGCAAATAGACTAGGTGCCCCGTGAAATGATTTTTTCCGAAGCTGTAGAGATGGAGAAGAGGAAGAAACAGTGGAACATCTGTTCTTGGTAAATAAAAAAGTAATTTGTAGTATTTTTTGTAAACTTGTGAACTTGTAAAGCTTGTGGATTAGGGTTGCTTACTTTTCGTCTTTATTAAATGCTGTTATATTAAAATTACACACTTTGCATAACAGCTTGGTGCCCACTCTTCGCCTAAACGTTTCGGCTTGATTTTAAATTTCTCTTCATACTGTTCTTGCAACTTTCCGATGAAAACGAATTTTTCTTCCTTGTCTGTCATATACTTTCCGCATATGTAGCAAAATGAGTCTGCTTTACAAACATATGAAAATGAACGGCTTGAGTTATCCATCTCAATTGCTTTCCATTAGAAACCATTACTATTTTTTGAACACACATGATCGTATTCTGATAGAAGTCAGTACTGCACTGAGGCAGGGACACTATAAGTATAGAGTTATATATCCTTTTCTATGAATAGGTAGAAGCGACAACGGTCTAATTTGTGCGGGACCAGCACCTGTGAAGGAAAAAAGGTCAACAGTTGACCATAACATCTATTTATGTATATTTATCCACACCAAGGCCTAGGTATAAGAAATAAAAGTAACTGTCCACACCATTTACAGCCCAGGTAGGGTATATATCCAAGATATTTCATACCTAGGACTCGGTAAAAAAAAAATTACAGGTCCTTTTTGTTTACCGCAACCCCATTTCGGCAGTTGGACCTGCATCGTGCCGATCGGTATTTTTCAGTTAAAATACGGTTTTAGTCGTTTTGGACAAACGGCTCCACCTTAGCCGATTCTTACATACAATACCTTAAACGACGCTTAATTAATGTACCTATCTAAAACCAAAAATACAGGCTGAGTTTTCAAAGTCAAAAACTTCCGACAAAATACCGCAAAAAATGATCAAATTCGAATTGGAAAGCTCAATACCTTCCAGACGGTAAGCTGCAGCTCGAAAATTAGATGTTTCCATTTTTGTTACATACGTTTTTTACATCTGTCTTTTCTATATGTCAAATTCTAATTCCTACATATACATACACGGCTGTGAGCGAGTGAGAGAGGGAATGAGTCTGCGCTTGGAAGGCCACTGAAACTTCATTTGTTCCTTCTGGCCATACTAATGATCCGATCTGATCCAGATTAAAAATTCTGATGGATATTTTCATTTTCTATGATTCGGTTTTTTTTTGGTTTTACCGTATCTTCAAAATTGAAGATTTTCGTCCTTTGTGGGGGCGGAAGGGGGCGTGTCCAAATTTTGAAACAAACTCGTCTCGGTTTGATATCACAGGAGCTTGGATAGAAAGTTTGGTTGATTTAGCTCTTATAGCAGGGGTGCCCAGGCCTATGCTCTTGGGCTCGCTTTGTTTTTGTTTTTACTCTTGGGATAGGAACTCACAGAACGTATACATGAACGGCACCAAGAATAAAAAAACCTAACACATGCAAAAATTATATGTGTGTATGCTATGCGTGGAACCGAAACCGTTTCTGTTTGCTTGTGTGGGTCGTCGTTGCTCGCGAACGCAAACTGACCAACAACAATTTCGATGCTTTTGTTGTTTTCTTACTCATTTTGCTTCTGCCTTATCTTCGAGCTTGCACTGAAAAAAACCTTTTTTGTGTCCAACCTGCCGGCAAAATGTTTAATAGCGCATGTTTGAGTACATTTTTTTTCGCTCAAAACTATTGTTGCGAATAGCAGTGCATTATATATCCTACAAAATTGATTTTGAATACAAAATTGAATCATTTGATAAACCTTATTTTTCACATAAGTGAAAATGTATGCAAACATTTTTCTTCCAGTGCACAAATTGAAATGCAAAAAATCGGATGCCTCTTGGTATTAGTGTTTTTCTTTGTTAGTGTTGGTGATTGCTCTTCCGTATGCTGGCTTTGGACACCCCTGTCTTATAGTCTCTGAGATCTAGGCGTCAAAAAATTCGATCAGGCATAGCGCCCACCCCGGTGTGTGAGAGAGAGCGAGAGGGAACGATGCATTTCGAAAAGATTTTCTTCATTGTGGCTATATTTATGATCTGATCTGATCCAGATTCAACATTCTGATAGATATGGTCATTTTCTATGATTCTGCGTTTTTGGTTTTCTCATATCTTAAAAATTGTGCATGCCACAGATTTTCGTCCATTGTGGGGGCGGAAAGGGGCGTGTCCAAATTTTGTTTCTATATTTATCATCTGATCTGATCGCATCGTTCTTTTTACTGTGCCTAACTTTCCACTTGTTTTTCTGGTAGAGATAACGAAAAAGCTATACTAAAATTTGCTTTTGCTTTTTTCTTTTCCTTCTGCCTGAAAATATTTATTTGCGTGTGTGCCTTTGTGTGGCTGTATGTGTGTGTCATGGCCCCAGTCGGACTTTGTAGAACCGATTCCCAAAAGAATTTTTTTTCCATGCGACTCGATCGTTGGTTTTTTTCTCGAACCGCTTATACTTTTTTAATGCATTCTAATTTGAGTGATTAGTTAGCTCTCATTGCATTAGGTCTTGTTTTTGTTTTGTGACTTCATCACTGTTCCACCTTCCACTGTTGCCCAGTGGGATATGCCGTGACCGCTAACCGGATGGAACCGCTACTTTCTGGGACGTGTGCGCACCAAGGCTCATGCTGTCAAATTTGCAACCTCCACCTGCGATTTTGAAATTGTCATTCTAGATAAATCTTGGCTCAACGAAAATTTGTTCGACAACGATTACATCGGTCCTAGCCTGGTCCACGTATTTAGTAAGTTAAATGCGTTTCTATTATTTTTTCCAGGCCCAAAATTAAAAAATACATTTTTGTTAGTTTAATTTTTTCGAAAATGATTATTTTGTTTTCTTTTCATGCGTTACTCCATAGACTTTCAAGTAAAATTATAAAGCTTAAAAAAAAAAACAATTTTCACTGAAAAGAATTTGTAAGAATACGAAAAATATATGCCGTTTCTATTATATTTTCCACCACTGTATATATGGTAAGATGGGGACCTTAGCTAACATCTGGCGATTAAACTAAATTTATTCTGTCCACTATAAAGATGTTAAATATTTAGTAAAGTGGCTTTTTTGCCAAAAAAAATTCGATAAAGCCCTGAAATATATACAAAGTTAAAGTTTATTTATTTATTGAAATTATTCAATATTATTCTTTATAAATATTCTCTTCTACGTCCTCACCAAAGACGAGCGAGCCTTGACGAAATTTTTACTGCAGTGTTCTTTGAGCGCTTAGCCGTCAGTTCGGCTGAAATAGTTGGTAATCCGCGCTTAACCGCTGATTTGGCTGGTATAGTAGCCTTGGCTTCTTTCTTCGCTTCCTTGGTCGTTTTTATTCGCTTGAAGCTCATGTTCTTTATTTTTCAATTCATTCAGCACGCTTTTGAAAGTGAGCATTGCGCTCTTTATTGTCTTACGTCCACAGGTTGCAGGTTCTGTCTTAAAATACTTGTGCTTCATAAATTCGAATACGCAACGCCTCAAAACAAAAACATAACGCATTTACGTTTCGACTGCTGCTCAAAATTATTATTATTATTACCCCCAGTTTTAAAGCTACTACTAAACTGTTTAAAACGATTAATAATCTTTAGTCATTTTTGTATTAAAAAATATTGAGTATTTATATTAGAAAAGGTCTGCTATCTCAAACAAAAAATGTCAATAAATTTAGGGCCAATATCTCGACTTCGGGCTAACACGAATCGGAACGTTAAAGTGTCTGATAACAAAAATTTGTTCTCTCAAGGGGTCATGTCAGGGGTAATTTCCAACCGGCAGCTGAAATCCGGTTAACTTCCAACCAGCGGTCAGCTGACCGATTGAAAATTTGACAGCTGAAAATATTGACAGCTGATTACCTGAGTGGTTTTGAGGGGCGAATTGTTCCACTTTTTGCAGCAAATTTTTCGGCAAGCCGATTCCACGCTTCCATTTTCTCTTTCCATGTTATGGCATCACTCTTTTTATTTTCTAATATGTCTTTGAAGCTCTCAACGAGATCAACGAGGATATTCTCCTCCGGCTGGGAAAAGTTTTTCCCTCGAACTTTATCTTTAGATAAAAAAAAAGGATAAAAAGCTGATTCAATAATCAAAGCATTCCTGTGTTTAGCGCTGTGCAGCACATTTTGCGCTGTACAGCCCTTTTTTCGTTCTGGTTGTCAAACGGATTTCGAAAGAACGAATTTTTTTACCGACCAGTTTATCAGGTGGTCAGCTTTATCCTCACTTTCAAAAACCGGCACTGTAACCCGAAGTCGAGATACCGACCCTTAGTTAAATTACTCTATAAACTATTCTTCCATCGAAAAATTTGTAACAATATGCATTTTTGACGAAATGGCACACAGTCAAAATTTTTGTGACGATTTTCACAAAAAATCTGGTAGATTTTTTGGATATAAAATAAAATGTAACTATTAAAGACTAGATTTCCATGTGTTAAATAAGCCTGTAAGATTTCAGAAAGATCGGTTCAGTAGTTTTCAAGTTATTTTGGTCACCGAGTCAAAAATGCCATTTCGAGAAAAACGCGTTTTAAGGTAGTCTACTATTAAACTTTTAGCAACGAATTCTTTTCTTTCAATACTCATATCTATTAGATAGTTATAATTCAAAAATATGCAAAACAATTTTTTAAAATTCATTGTTACAAGTGGGGGTAACCTCTTAAATCTCAGCCTCACGTATAGAACAAAAGAGCTGTTGAATCTAATAGGCTTTTTACACTGCCGCATCATTGTCGAAGGTGCGGAAAAATGATGCGAGGCGTTTACACCTAACTCGCATCTTTCCCGCCTCATTTTGCCAGCTGTTCGGGCTGCTAAAGTAAACAGTTGTTAACAAAGTAATTACAGGTCCTTTTTGTTTCCCGCAATCCCATTTCGGCAGTTGTACCTGCAAACTGCCGATCGGTACTTTTCAGTTAAAATACTGTTTTAGTCGTTTTGGACAAACGGCTCCACCTTAGCCGATTCTTACATACAATACCTTAAACGACGCTTAATTGATGTACCTATCTAAAACCAAAAATACAGGCCAAGAAATAATTTTTTTCGACTTTTCCTGTGTTTTCAAGAAATTATCAAATTCGAATTGCAAAGCTCAATACCTTCCAGACGGTAAGCTGCAGCTCGAAAATTAGATGTTTCCATTTTTGTTACATACGTTTCTTACATCTGTCTTTTCTATATGTCAAATTCTAATTCCTACATATACATACACGGCTGTGAGCGAGTGAGAGAGGGAATGAGTCTGCGCTTGGAAGGCCACTGAAACTTCATTTGTTCCTTCTGGCCATACTAATGATCCGATCTGATCCAGATTAAAAATTCTGATAGATATTTTCATTTTCTATGATTCGGTTTTTTTTGGTTTTACCGTATCTTCAAAATTGTAGATTTTCGTCCTTTGTGGGGGTGGAGGGCGGCTTGTCCAAATTTTGAAACAAACTCGTCTCGGTTTGATATCACAGGAGCTTGGATAGAAAGTTTGGTTGATCTAGCTCTTATAGTCTCTGAGATCTAGGCGTCAAAAAATTCGATCAGGCATAGCGCCCACCCCGGTGTGTGAGAGAGAGAGAGGGAACGAAGCATTTCGAAAATATTTTCTTCATTGTGGCTATATTTATGATCTGATCTGATCCAGAATCAACACTCTGATAGATATGGTCATTCTCTATGATTGTGCGTTTTTAGTTTTCTCGTAACTTAAAAATTGTGCATGCCACAGCTTTTCTTCTTTTGTATGGTCGGAAAGGGGCGGGGCGAAATTTTGAAATACACTCGTAACAGTGTGATAGGACAGGAGTCTGGATACAAAATTGTGTTCCTCTAGCTTTTACAGTCTCTGAGCTGTAGGCGCTAATGAAGACGGACGGACGGACGGACGGACGGAAGGACAGACGGGCGGACAGACAGACAGACTATATCGACTCGGCTATTGATGGTGATCAAGAATATATATACTTTATGGGGTCGGAAACGCTTCCTTCTGGGTGATACACACATCCATTTTTTCAACAAATCTAATATACCCCTTTAGTCCTCGAGTACCGGGTGTAAAAATTGATAAAAAACACGTACCTCTACGTGGGTACAGACTATTTCGGCAATCAACCGTACCTGATATATTGACCAATCCTTATCTAGACGCCGTAGTAAATACTAACCGTGATAATAGCTTTAGATTTATGTGTGTGATTCCGTGTAATGTCCTGAGCTCCGTTCTTAAAATTAAGTCAAACGCTGTTGATATGGATAATTTGCATCCGAAATGTATCAAAATTATTTTACCAAAGATAATTATATAACTCATATATGCAACACTGTCCATTTTGTTTCTCCGATCTTTGGAAATTGGCCAAAGTGACCCCTGTTCCTAAGGGAAAGGATGAATACAGACCAATTTCTATTCTGCCTTTTGTATCAAAGGTATTTGAAAAACGTATGGCACAACACATTTATAATTACCTAGCACAAAATTCATTGTTGTGTAATAAGCAATCGGGCTTCCGTAAAAACTACAGCCATACTTGATGTTGCTGAAAACATTAGAGACCAACTAGACAATAGTAATGTTACATTTCTGTCGCTGCTAGATTTTAGCAATGAATTTGACACGGTAGACAATAATATCTTATGTCCTAAGTTACACACATTCTTTAACTTTACAAAAACTGCTGTAACACTGGTATCGTCTTATCTTAATGGAAGAAGCCAAGCTGTGATAACTGACAGGGGACGATCAACGTTTCTGCCTGTAAGACGTGGAGTACCCCAAGGTTCAATCCTTGGTCCACTTCTGTTCTCATTGTATATTAATGATCTACCGGACTCGCTGTCCAACTGTAATGGTCACATGTATGCTGATGATGTCCAAATGCATGTTAGTTGTCCGTTAGATAGAATAAATGAGTGTGTAACTTTATGTAATGTTGAATTGTCAAACGTTAGTAAATGGGCTAAGTGTAATAGTTTGTCACTAAACTCTGTCAAGTCTAAATGTATTATAATATACAAAAAGTTGCTGAGTACCGAAAATATGCCTAAGCTATCGCTTAATAATACGCTAATCGAATACGTGGATCAAGCTCGTAATCTCGGTATACCGTGTATAATCTCGGTCAACAAAACGTTGACCTAGAGTGACCACGTATCTAGGGCTGCGGGAAAAACTTATGGCTTACTAAGGCAACTTTCGTTGACTCAGCAATTTTTGCCCATTGACGGTAGACTCTTAATTGCTAAAACATACTTGATACCCACACTTTGTTATGGAATAGACATTTTTGGAAACTGTGATAGTGAAATTTGAAACGGGTAAGCTCCCGATCTTTAATTATGTTGCATAAAATTGTATACACAAAAGAACCCAGCTACTTATTTGAAAAATTTCGCTTTAGTGCCTCCTCAAGAACCAATAATATAAATAATATTCGACACAAGCTTGTCTGCTCGTCTGTGGAATTAACTACCACAATACTTAAAGAAAATTAGTAGTGCATCGCAATTTATGGAAAAATTAAACTTGTATTTAAAAATAAAGAACTAAAACTTGAAAATGTTCTAAGTATAAAAAAATCAATTCTATGCCCTTATTACTGTGCTTATGCTAGGCTCATTTCATGAAATCAATAGGGAAATGCAATAGGGAAAAAAATGTGTTTTATGCACCATTTCATGTATTCGTTAACACACAAAAGTTGACTATGAATTCAGACTGAATTCATGAAATGGAGTACAAATTAGGTGGCAACGATGGGCGAAAAAAGTAAATAAGTGACGACGAAACAAGAAGATTAATAGAAATGTGTGTGACTGAGCTTCTTGCGCTGGTGAAGGAGGAAGATTTTACTTCAAAATTGTTGCCAAATTACACGTCTGACAACTCTGCTGATATGATTTCATGTATTCGTCTCTGTTGAATAAACAGGGGCTAGTTTAATTTCAAGTATTCTAGATTTCATGAAACTCATAACATATACATAGTATATGTTAAGAAATTGTTAAATAGGTTAATCAAATCTTCCCTGAAATTGTCTTCATGATTATGTTATGTGACTAGTGCTTTAATTTATTAGAATTTAATTTCTTGTCGCACTAGGAAATAAGTTAAATAAATTCTAAATTCTAAAAATTCTGTGGAATTTTTTTCTAAAATGGCAATATTGTGCAGAGTTCCGCATGCAACTATTACTGCCATTGCCGTATTAATTGAAATACGCATTCCCATAGCCAATACAGGAAATCGCCTCTTCATTACCCCAAAACAACGCTCAATCGTATTTCGAGTTCGTATTTGAGACTCATTATAAAGTCTTTCAGCTTCAGTTCTAGTATTCAAAAATGGAGTCATCATTATTCTGTTGTCTTGTATCCGCTGTCTCCAAAAATATAATAATTTTTGATTTCTCCGTTGTCTAGTCGAAACTTTAGGCGACTGTTATTAAAAATGTTGCTATCATGCGAAGATCCAGGCCATCTGGCTACCAAGTTTGTTAGCATAAGCTTGGCATTGCACACAGCCTCGACATTTAATGAAAAGTAGCCATATCTGTTCCGAAATAGTTCGGAGTTATCTCCACCCAGCGACTGTATACGGACATGCGTGCAATCTATGGCCCCAATAACTTTTGGGAATCTTGCTATGTTATCTTCCACCGTGGTATCTTCCTTGCTTGGCAATTCGAAATTTATATATTCTTTGTTGAGCATTGCAATCGCTTCAGAGACTTCCTTTACTGCTCGGGATGCTGAAGAAACGCTGACCCCACTGAAGTCTCCTGCCGATATGAGGAAGCTTACACTTGCATAAAAGCGCAAGGCTAACAAAAATTTCGTCTCCGATTTTAACGCATAAGTTCTGCCAATGCATATGTTATTAATAGTATTTTAGATTAATATGTACATATAACGGGCCGTAATCGGCCTATGTGTGGTGGGCTCCTGGCGAGCCTGGCAACCGCTTCTTCTACTTAAGGATATTACCGGTTAGCTAATGAGGATATTTTATTGCTTAAATTTGGGTTATACTATTTTGCAAGTTGCTTTGTTCAGCCGGAATCGTTGCACAAAGCTCACCTCGTCCAAATCAGCAAAAAAATGCGGTCCTTCTTTAAATACCTTTTCACTGTTAAAGCTGACCTCGCCTCCTACTTCTTCCAACTCGAGCTCTCTCTCCACGTTATAAAAAACTCTTTTATTTATCGGCTTTCGATCAATTTTCAGTCGGGTCAGCCGACCGCCGATTGGAAGTTAACCGGATCTCAGCCGCCGGTTGGAAGTTAACTCTGATATGACCCCTTTAGAGAACAAATATATTTTATCCGTCACTTTACTGTTCCGATTCAGGTTAACCCGAAATCGAGATGTAGGCCCTAAATCAAATTTCTAAATCGATGGAAAGAGCCAACACATGGCGACGGTGACAGTAATGCGAAATTGACTTGTGATTTAAAAAAAAAAACACTCTTATTTATTTTGATACGTCATACAACTACTAGATATGCTGGATTGAAGTTTTGCTGGCCGTAAATGCAAAGTACCAAAAACACCCAAAAAATCCTCAATACATATAATCAAAGCCGCATCTCACGACCGTAACCCATAACCGGTATGACCGTGTAAAATCCGACAAACTTCTACTCAAGGAGTGTAATGCCAAAATTACAAAAATAAAAAATGTATACAAAAATGACCTGTGCGAAGACCAGCACCGGCACCACCTGAGCCCATAGGCCCCAGAAGATAGGCCGCGGCTAAGGCCGCAGTTCTACTTTATATCCGGTACTCAGTCAGTACATATGTATGTGAGCTTACAATATATGTAATTTATTACATGTTCGCAAAAAATTTAATAATTGCCAAAAAGGGAAATTTAGAGACAAAAATAAGGTCGAACCCTTTCCATTTCTTTTAAATTTGTTTTTTACATCTGTCTTCTCTACATTTCTACATCCACATACGTCTTAACTACGATTCGTGGAGATGTGTGCGAGAGAGAGTTAAAATGAAAAAGCGCTTGGAAAGCCACTGAAATTTCATTTGTTCCTTCTGGCTATATTTATGATCCGACCTGATCCAGATTCAAAACACTGATAGATGTGGTCATTCTCTATGATTCTGCGTTTTTAGATTCCTCGTATCTTTAAAATTGTGCATGCCACAGATTTTCGTCCTTTGTCGGGGAGAAATTTTGAAATACACTTGTAACAGTGTGATATCATAAGAGTCTGGATGAAAAGTTTGGTTGATCTAGCTCTTATAGTCTCTGAGATATAAACGCTCATGAAGACGGACGGTCGGACAGACGGACGGACAGACAGACATAGCTATATCGACTTGGCTAATTATGCTGATCAAGAATATATACACTTAATGGGGTAGGAAACGCTTCATTCTTCATCCATTTTTTCAACAAATCTAATATACCTGTTAAGAGTTTAAAAGAAAAGTCGAAACACTTGAGAGTTGAGTTGTAAATTCAAACTGTTTTATTTTCAAAACTTATGCACTATATATGGGAAAATATAAGGTAATTAAAACTAAGACCAACGCTAAGAAAAGGAGGGATGTGCGGCACTTGTTTCCACGCTCAGCCCTTCTAATGACACCTACTACATGCAAACAACATGTGTTAATAGATTTGGGTTCGACGTACCCATGTATGTGATTTTATGGTCGAACTCTATGTATCCTTTTTCTCAAGTGTCCTCCTTCAAGTGGACTGTATTGTTTATTGGTTGGCCTTTGTCGGTTCCTATTCATGTTTTATGAACACACACCCTAGCAGTCATTAATTACTTATTTTATGTACGTTCCTCAGTTATATATAGATCAGTTCAGTGTGATACAATAATTATGTTCTGCTTGAACATTCTGCAAAGGGGCCGGAAGTGGCATGGTTTTGTTTTTATTTTACATTTGTATATATTTTCTTTATAGTTATAATTACAATTACCGATGATCATTTTAAAGTAAATTACAGTGGATAGGGTGTGCTATTGTTTGCAGTCTTCGCGCTACCTAAATTCTTCTTATGGCATCGATTATTAAAATTAACATCATTATTATTCCGATAATCAAGGCTGCATGTCCAGATACATAATGGAGCTTAAGTCCTTTTAATTCATGATGACCTTCTCTTAACAATTTTAATTCGTTTTTCAACTTATCAATTTCTTCAGTATGGTTAAATACATTCAAAGGTGTTTGTAGGAGGGCGGATCGGATGATAGATTCCAACGATGAGTACGGAGAAATAAAAAGTCGGGGGCAGTGATTTTTCTAGTATATATGTAATGTATTTGGAGCGGCTTAATTATGCACCAATGTACATATGTATGTCTCGAAACGGGAGTGGAAACGTAACTGACTAGCTTACAATCAATGCTTACACGGTTAATGCCGTGTGGATCGTGGGAACGACCGTGAGAGCGCGAGAGCCCCCACGAGCGCGCGAGAGTGAGTTTGGACCGGATCGCACTCTTCTGCACAGTGCGCGGAAACAATCTGCTGCTACTCTGAACATCCTCCCCCCCCTTGCAGGATTGCAAAGAATAATGGGGGCTAAGGCCTATGATCGCGGTGTCTCGAAGTTTTCGGAACCCGCATCCAGGACCACCAGCGCCGTCTGGAGGAGATTGAGGCTTGTAGAAGGGAGTCTACGGATGGCGCCGGCGCCACATACCTTGCACAACCCGCCACTGCGACAGTCCCTGCCGGAGTGCTGATGCGCCAGGCAGTTCGCGCTGTATTTGTTGATGAGGACGGCTCGGAGTCTCTTCACGGGGCTCAACCGGAGGAAATGGTGGCAGGTCCGTAGCGGATGCACCCTTGGGCAGACTCGGCACCGGTAGGAACTCAGATTGCGAGCGCGTCAGCTCTCCATGATGCGGTCGGCGCGTGAACGTGGGCCCATGTCTGGATGCGAAAAGAAACTAGAAGGGGATAAAAGTCAAATAGCATTAGTGAAGAGCTACAAGCGGATTAAATTCACATTCACGTTATTGTGGGACGGATAGACACGACCTTGGATAGATACGGAAAGCGGATACGACCTTTGGGACGAATTAGGTTTGTGGTATGTTAGCTGCGATGGAATGTAGACGGAGTTTTGAGTAATTGTAACGGAATAGCACGAAAAGATATATCACAGGATAGTGTATCTATTGAACTTGATTTATTAACGGCAACTTAGATTGCTTGGGTTTGCGTGTATGTATGTTGGCGCATATGTTAACAACGCAAGCTGGGCTTTTGGCTGGAAGATGTGTTAACATTCACCAAATTAAGCACAGGATAGTGATGATAATATAAACATACATGCATACATAGACATGCAGGCAGGGACTGGTTTATAAGCGGACCGTAGGAGCTAGCTCGGATCGAATTAAACCTTTGGAAATGTAGGGGGCCGGAGTCGGCCGAACGAAGTATTGTTTAATTCGGAGCTAGACGTCGCCGTAAATGCCAACGCATGCGTCTATATATGGAGAAGCGTGGGTGGTATGTCTGTGGATCTAGGGATGCGGGGCAACGAAAGCTGGGCTTTTGGCTGGAATACGTGTTATTTATCACCAATTTAATCACAGGATAGTGTCTTAATTGGCAGCGTAATGATAATTTATATATATATATATATATATATACAGACACATATAGGTAGGGACTTGTTTATAGGCGGACCGTAGGAGCTAGCTTGGATCAAATTAAACCTTTGGAAATGTAGGGGGCCGGAGTCGGCAGAACGAAGTAATGTTCAATTCGGAGCTAGACGTCGCCGTAAATGCCTACGAATGAGTGAATGTACATATATATGCAGAAGCGTACGTCTGTCTGTGGATCTAGGTATACGGGGCTGGATGCGGGCCAACGAAAGCTCAGCTTTTAGCTGGAATACGTATTCTTGATCACCAAATTAATCACAGGATAGTGTCTTAATTGGCAGCGAAATGATACTATATATCTTTACATAGACATGTAGGTAGGGATTAGTTTATGGGCGGACCGTAGGAGCTAGCTCGGATCGAATTAAACTTTGGGAAATGTAAGGGGCCGGTGTCGGCAGAACGAAGTAATGTTCAATTCGGAGCTAGACGTCGCCGTAAATGCCTACACATGCGTGTATGTATATATATAGTCGAAATCGTACGTATATGAAAATTCCGAACGATATATGGCTCGCTAGTGGCGTGGTATTCGTCCTTACGGAGGGCTATGGCGATAGTTCACCCGATAGTGGCTGGAATATATAGATGTACTACGCTAAATAAATGGTTAACCCAGCACGACAATCGAGGCTGAATAATAATATTGGATGTCGAGCCTCGAAGTATCAATCGAGTCGGTTGCAAATGACTACCGAAAACAATATACCTTCGGAATGGAGAAAAGCACGTCATGTGGCAAAGCAAACTCAAAAACAATATACCTTCGGATTGCAGGGTAGCGCGTTATTGGCGCTCCGTTAATTTCAAGAGCGGCACCGGTAATTTATTCTCCCAACAAATACAACGCGAGCAGCGGTGGAGAAGCGAAAGCGAGAAAAAGAGTGCACCGCTACTGCTGCTTGTATGTATGTTGGCGTATCTAAGTGTTCTGTACCGCGGCTTGGGTTAACGAAATTCAGACGAGATGGTAACGGGGCGACGAAGATTAACGCTCATATCTAACGCTCAAATATGTAAATTTGTATGTAGGTACGTGTATTTTCGGATATATGTACATACTTATATGTATGTGCAAGAGTATGCAGTTTTTATATGTATATATGTAAAATTTTTATGTAGATATGTAAGTGTATTGTCGGAGATATATACATATGTGCAAGAATCCAGATTCAACACTCTGATAGATATGGTCATTCTCTATGATTGTGCGTTTTTAATTTTCTCGTATCTTAAAAATTGTGCATGCCACAGATTTTCGTTTTTTGAGTGGGCGGAAGGGGGCGGAAGGGGGCGGAAGGGGGCGGAAGGGGGCGGGGCGAAATTTGGAAATACACTTGTAACAGTGTGATAGGACAGGAGTCTGTATGCGAAATTCGGTTGCTCTAGGTTTTACAGTCTCTGAGCTGTAGGCGCTAATGAAGACGGACGAACGGACGGACAGACAGACAGACATTGCTATATCGACTCGGCTATTGATGCTGATCAAGAATACACTTGATCATACATACATCCGACCATACACTTTATGGGGTCGGAAACGCTTCATTCTGTGTGTTACACACATCCACTTTTACAACGAATCTAATATACCCCCTTACTCTTCCAGTACCAGGTATAACGAGGGGGAACGTTGTGAGCCGCGTCTAAGCCGCGGCTCTACTTTATACCCAGTACTCAGTCAGTATATATGTATGTGAGTTTGTTGTAATTTGTTACATGTTCGCAAAAGGGACAAATTGAATTTTAGCCAAAAAAGAAAAAAAACTTAAGTCGAACCTTTTCGGAGATAAATTGTTTACATCTGCCTTTTCTACATGTCTTTATCTACTTCCTACATATACTGTGTGCTGTGTGCAAGAGAGAGAGGGAATGAGTCTGCACTTGAAAGGGCATTGAAATTTCATTTGTTCTTTCTGGCTATACTAATAATCCGATCTGATTCAGATTCAACATTCTGATAGATATGGTCATTTTCTGTGATTCTGCGTTTTTGGTTTTCTCATATCTTAAAAATTGTGCATGCCACAGATTTTCGTCCATTGTGGTGGCGGAAAGGGGCGTGTCCAAATTTTGTTTCTATATTTATGATCTGATCTGATCGCATCGTTCTTTTTACTGTGCTTAAAAAGAAAAAAAACACTTAAGAACTTCGAGATACCGACCCTTAGTTAAATTACTCTATAAACTATTCTTCCATCGAAAAATTTGTAACAATATGCATTTTTGACGAAATGGCACACAGTCAAAATTTTTGTGACGATTTTCACAAAAAATCTGGTAGATTTTTTTGGAAAAAAAAAATTAACTATTAAAGACTAGATTTCCATGTGTTAAATAAGCCTGTAAGATTTCAGAAAGATCGGTTCAGTAGCTTTCAAGTTATTTTGGTCACCGATTCAAAAATGCCATTACGAGAAAACCGCGTTTTAAGGTAGTCTACTATTAGACTTTTAGCAACGAATTCTTTTCTTTCAATACTCATATCTATTAGATAGTTATACTTCAAAAATATGCAAAACAATTTTTTAAAATTCATTGCTACAAGTGGGGGTAACCTCTTAAATCTCAGCCTCACGTATAGAACAATAGAGCTGTTGAATCTAATAGGCTTTTTACACTGCCGCATCATTGTCGAAGGTGCGGAAAAATGATGCGAGGCGTTTACACCTAACTCGCATCTTTTCCGCCTCATTTTGCCAGCTGTTCGGGGTGCTAAAGTAAACAGGTGTTAACAAAGTAATTACAGGTCCTTTTTGTTTCCCGCAATCCCATTTCGGCAGTTGTACCTGCAACCTGCCGATCGGTATTTTTCAGTTAAAATACAGGTTTAGTCGTTTTGGACAAACGGCTCCACCTTAGCCGATTCTTACATACAATACCTTAAACGACGCTTAACTAATGTACCTATTTAAAACCAAAAATACAGGCCAAGAAATAATTTTTTTCGACTTTTCCTGTGTTTTCAAAGTCAAAACTTCACATACGGACGGACGGACAGACATTGCTATATCGACTCGGCTATTGATGCTGATCAAGAATATATATACTTTATGGGGTCGGAAATGCTTCATTCTGTGTGTTACACACATCCACTTTTACAACGAATCTAATATACCCCTTTACTCTTTTAGTACCAGGTATAAAAATACTGCTATGCTGTGTGCCAGGCTTTATCGCACTTATTTGTCCTTGCACCCAGGAAGCGCACCTCTTAGCTATGCAAGCTTGGCAGAAGAAGGTGCAGTGCAGTCATACGCTACCTCACGGGATATTGGCTAATAGGTACCCACGCAAATAGACTAGGTGCCCCGTGAAATGATTTTTTCCGAAGCTGTAGAGATGGAGAAGAGGAAGAAACAGTGGAACATCTGTTCTTGGTAAATAAAAAAGTAATTTGTAGTATTTTTTGTAAACTTGTGAACTTGTAAAGCTTGTGGATTAGGGTTGCTTACTTTTCGTCTTTATTAAATGCTGTTATATTAAAATTACACACTTTGCATAACAGCTTGGTGCCCACTCTTCGCCTAAACGTTTCGGCTTGATTTTAAATTTCTCTTCATACTGTTCTTGCAACTTTCCGATGAAAACGAATTTTTCTTCCTTGTCTGTCATATACTTTCCGCATATGTAGCAAAATGAGTCTGCTTTACAAACATATGAAAATGAACGGCTTGAGTTATCCATCTCAATTGCTTTCCATTAGAAACCATTACTATTTTTTGAACACACATGATCGTATTCTGATAGAAGTCAGTACTGCACTGAGGCAGGGACACTATAAGTATAGAGTTATATATCCTTTTCTATGAATAGGTAGAAGCGACAACGGTCTAATTTGTGCGGGACCAGCACCTGTGAAGGAAAAAAGGTCAACAGTTGACCATAACATCTATTTATGTATATTTATCCACACCAAGGCCTAGGTATAAGAAATAAAAGTAACTGTCCACACCATTTACAGCCCAGGTAGGGTATATATCCAAGATATTTCATACCTAGGACTCGGTAAAAAAAAAATTACAGGTCCTTTTTGTTTACCGCAACCCCATTTCGGCAGTTGGACCTGCATCGTGCCGATCGGTATTTTTCAGTTAAAATACGGTTTTAGTCGTTTTGGACAAACGGCTCCACCTTAGCCGATTCTTACATACAATACCTTAAACGACGCTTAATTAATGTACCTATCTAAAACCAAAAATACAGGCTGAGTTTTCAAAGTCAAAAACTTCCGACAAAATACCGCAAAAAATGATCAAATTCGAATTGGAAAGCTCAATACCTTCCAGACGGTAAGCTGCAGCTCGAAAATTAGATGTTTCCATTTTTGTTACATACGTTTTTTACATCTGTCTTTTCTATATGTCAAATTCTAATTCCTACATATACATACACGGCTGTGAGCGAGTGAGAGAGGGAATGAGTCTGCGCTTGGAAGGCCACTGAAACTTCATTTGTTCCTTCTGGCCATACTAATGATCCGATCTGATCCAGATTAAAAATTCTGATAGATATTTTCATTTTCTATGATTCGGTTTTTTTTTGGTTTTACCGTATCTTCAAAATTGAAGATTTTCGTCCTTTGTGGGGGCGGAAGGGGGCGTGTCCAAATTTTGAAACAAACTCGTCTCGGTTTGATATCACAGGAGCTTGGATAGAAAGTTTGGTTGATTTAGCTCTTATAGCAGGGGTGCCCAGGCCTATGCTCTTGGGCTCGCTTTGTTTTTGTTTTTACTCTTGGGATAGGAACTCACAGAACGTATACATGAACGGCACCAAGAATAAAAAAACCTAACACATGCAAAAATTATATGTGTGTATGCTATGCGTGGAACCGAAACCGTTTCTGTTTGCTTGTGTGGGTCGTCGTTGCTCGCGAACGCAAACTGACCAACAACAATTTCGATGCTTTTGTTGTTTTCTTACTCATTTTGCTTCTGCCTTATCTTCGAGCTTGCACTGAAAAAAACCTTTTTTGTGTCCAACCTGCCGGCAAAATGTTTAATAGCGCATGTTTGAGTACATTTTTTTTCGCTCAAAACTATTGTTGCGAATAGCAGTGCATTATATATCCTACAAAATTGATTTTGAATACAAAATTGAATCATTTGATAAACCTTATTTTTCACATAAGTGAAAATGTATGCAAACATTTTTCTTCCAGTGCACAAATTGAAATGCAAAAAATCGGATGCCTCTTGGTATTAGTGTTTTTCTTTGTTAGTGTTGGTGATTGCTCTTCCGTATGCTGGCTTTGGACACCCCTGTCTTATAGTCTCTGAGATCTAGGCGTCAAAAAATTCGATCAGGCATAGCGCCCACCCCGGTGTGTGAGAGAGAGCGAGAGGGAACGATGCATTTCGAAAAGATTTTCTTCATTGTGGCTATATTTATGATCTGATCTGATCCAGATTCAACATTCTGATAGATATGGTCATTTTCTATGATTCTGCGTTTTTGGTTTTCTCATATCTTAAAAATTGTGCATGCCACAGATTTTCGTCCATTGTGGGGGCGGAAAGGGGCGTGTCCAAATTTTGTTTCTATATTTATGATCTGATCTGATCGCATCGTTCTTTTTACTGTGCCTAACTTTCCACTTGTTTTTCTGGTAGAGATAACGAAAAAGCTATACTAAAATTTGCTTTTGCTTTTTTCTTTTCCTTCTGCCTGAAAATATTTATTTGCGTGTGTGCCTTTGTGTGGCTGTATGTGTGTGTCATGGCCCCAGTCGGACTTTGTAGAACCGATTCCCAAAAGAATTTTTTTTCCATGCGACTCGATCGTTGGTTTTTTTCTCGAACCGCTTATACTTTTTTAATGCATTCTAATTTGAGTGATTAGTTAGCTCTCATTGCATTAGGTCTTGTTTTTGTTTTGTGACTTCATCACTGTTCCACCTTCCACTGTTGCCCAGTGGGATATGCCGTGACCGCTAACCGGATGGAACCGCTACTTTCTGGGACGTGTGCGCACCAAGGCTCATGCTGTCAAATTTGCAACCTCCACCTGCGATTTTGAAATTGTCATTCTAGATAAATCTTGGCTCAACGAAAATTTGTTCGACAACGATTACATCGGTCCTAGCCTGGTCCACGTATTTAGTAAGTTAAATGCGTTTCTATTATTTTTTCCAGGCCCAAAATTAAAAAATACATTTTTGTTAGTTTAATTTTTTCGAAAATGATTATTTTGTTTTCTTTTCATGCGTTACTCCATAGACTTTCAAGTAAAATTATAAAGCTTAAAAAAAAAAAACAATTTTCACTGAAAAGAATTTGTAAGAATACGAAAAATATATGCCGTTTCTATTATATTTTCCACCACTGTATATATGGTAAGATGGGGACCTTAGCTAACATCTGGCGATTAAACTAAATTTATTCTGTCCACTATAAAGATGTTAAATATTTAGTAAAGTGGCTTTTTTGCCAAAAAAAATTCGATAAAGCCCTGAAATATATACAAAGTTAAAGTTTATTTATTTATTGAAATTATTCAATATTATTCTTTATAAATATTCTCTTCTACGTCCTCACCAAAGACGAGCGAGCCTTGACGAAATTTTTACTGCAGTGTTCTTTGAGCGCTTAGCCGTCAGTTCGGCTGAAATAGTTGGTAATCCGCGCTTAACCGCTGATTTGGCTGGTATAGTAGCCTTGGCTTCTTTCTTCGCTTCCTTGGTCGTTTTTATTCGCTTGAAGCTCATGTTCTTTATTTTTCAATTCATTCAGCACGCTTTTGAAAGTGAGCATTGCGCTCTTTATTGTCTTACGTCCACAGGTTGCAGGTTCTGTCTTAAAATACTTGTGCTTCATAAATTCGAATACGCAACGCCTCAAAACAAAAACATAACGCATTTACGTTTCGACTGCTGCTCAAAATTATTATTATTATTACCCCCAGTTTTAAAGCTACTACTAAACTGTTTAAAACGATTAATAATCTTTAGTCATTTTTGTATTAAAAAATATTGAGTATTTATATTAGAAAAGGTCTGCTATCTCAAACAAAAAATGTCAATAAATTTAGGGCCAATATCTCGACTTCGGGCTAACACGAATCGGAACGTTAAAGTGTCTGATAACAAAAATTTGTTCTCTCAAGGGGTCATGTCAGGGGTAATTTCCAACCGGCAGCTGAAATCCGGTTAACTTCCAACCAGCGGTCAGCTGACCGATTGAAAATTTGACAGCTGAAAATATTGACAGCTGATTACCTGAGTGGTTTTGAGGGGCGAATTGTTCCACTTTTTGCAGCAAATTTTTCGGCAAGCCGATTCCACGCTTCCATTTTCTCTTTCCATGTTATGGCATCACTCTTTTTATTTTCTAATATGTCTTTGAAGCTCTCAACGAGATCAACGAGGATATTCTCCTCCGGCTGGGAAAAGTTTTTCCCTCGAACTTTATCTTTAGATAAAAAAAAAGGATAAAAAGCTGATTCAATAATCAAAGCATTCCTGTGTTTAGCGCTGTGCAGCACATTTTGCGCTGTACAGCCCTTTTTTCGTTCTGGTTGTCAAACGGATTTCGAAAGAACGAATTTTTTTACCGACCAGTTTATCAGGTGGTCAGCTTTATCCTCACTTTCAAAAACCGGCACTGTAACCCGAAGTCGAGATACCGACCCTTAGTTAAATTACTCTATAAACTATTCTTCCATCGAAAAATTTGTAACAATATGCATTTTTGACGAAATGGCACACAGTCAAAATTTTTGTGACGATTTTCACAAAAAATCTGGTAGATTTTTTGGATATAAAATAAAATGTAACTATTAAAGACTAGATTTCCATGTGTTAAATAAGCCTGTAAGATTTCAGAAAGATCGGTTCAGTAGTTTTCAAGTTATTTTGGTCACCGAGTCAAAAATGCCATTTCGAGAAAAACGCGTTTTAAGGTAGTCTACTATTAAACTTTTAGCAACGAATTCTTTTCTTTCAATACTCATATCTATTAGATAGTTATAATTCAAAAATATGCAAAACAATTTTTTAAAATTCATTGTTACAAGTGGGGGTAACCTCTTAAATCTCAGCCTCACGTATAGAACAAAAGAGCTGTTGAATCTAATAGGCTTTTTACACTGCCGCATCATTGTCGAAGGTGCGGAAAAATGATGCGAGGCGTTTACACCTAACTCGCATCTTTCCCGCCTCATTTTGCCAGCTGTTCGGGCTGCTAAAGTAAACAGTTGTTAACAAAGTAATTACAGGTCCTTTTTGTTTCCCGCAATCCCATTTCGGCAGTTGTACCTGCAAACTGCCGATCGGTACTTTTCAGTTAAAATACTGTTTTAGTCGTTTTGGACAAACGGCTCCACCTTAGCCGATTCTTACATACAATACCTTAAACGACGCTTAATTGATGTACCTATCTAAAACCAAAAATACAGGCCAAGAAATAATTTTTTTCGACTTTTCCTGTGTTTTCAAGAAATTATCAAATTCGAATTGCAAAGCTCAATACCTTCCAGACGGTAAGCTGCAGCTCGAAAATTAGATGTTTCCATTTTTGTTACATACGTTTCTTACATCTGTCTTTTCTATATGTCAAATTCTAATTCCTACATATACATACACGGCTGTGAGCGAGTGAGAGAGGGAATGAGTCTGCGCTTGGAAGGCCACTGAAACTTCATTTGTTCCTTCTGGCCATACTAATGATCCGATCTGATCCAGATTAAAAATTCTGATAGATATTTTCATTTTCTATGATTCGGTTTTTTTTGGTTTTACCGTATCTTCAAAATTGTAGATTTTCGTCCTTTGTGGGGGTGGAGGGCGGCTTGTCCAAATTTTGAAACAAACTCGTCTCGGTTTGATATCACAGGAGCTTGGATAGAAAGTTTGGTTGATCTAGCTCTTATAGTCTCTGAGATCTAGGCGTCAAAAAATTCGATCAGGCATAGCGCCCACCCCGGTGTGTGAGAGAGAGAGAGGGAACGAAGCATTTCGAAAATATTTTCTTCATTGTGGCTATATTTATGATCTGATCTGATCCAGAATCAACACTCTGATAGATATGGTCATTCTCTATGATTGTGCGTTTTTAGTTTTCTCGTAACTTAAAAATTGTGCATGCCACAGCTTTTCTTCTTTTGTATGGTCGGAAAGGGGCGGGGCGAAATTTTGAAATACACTCGTAACAGTGTGATAGGACAGGAGTCTGGATACAAAATTGTGTTCCTCTAGCTTTTACAGTCTCTGAGCTGTAGGCGCTAATGAAGACGGACGGACGGACGGACGGACGGACGGACAGACGGGCGGACAGACAGACAGACTATATCGACTCGGCTATTGATGGTGATCAAGAATATATATACTTTATGGGGTCGGAAACGCTTCCTTCTGGGTGATACACACATCCATTTTTTCAACAAATCTAATATACCCCTTTAGTCCTCGAGTACCGGGTGTAAAAATTGATAAAAAACACGTACCTCTACGTGGGTACAGACTATTTCGGCAATCAACCGTACCTGATATATTGACCAATCCTTATCTAGACGCCGTAGTAAATACTAACCGTGATAATAGCTTTAGATTTATGTGTGTGATTCCGTGTGATGTCCTGAGCTCCGTTCTTAAAATTAAGTCAAACGCTGTTGATATGGATAATTTGCATCCGAAATGTATCAAAATTATTTTACCAAAGATAATTATATAACTCATATATGCAACACTGTCCATTTTGTTTCTCCGATCTTTGGAAATTGGCCAAAGTGACCCCTGTTCCTAAGGGAAAGGATGAATACAGACCAATTTCTATTCTGCCTTTTGTATCAAAGGTATTTGAAAAACGTATGGCACAACACATTTATAATTACCTAGCACAAAATTCATTGTTGTGTAATAAGCAATCGGGCTTCCGTAAAAACTACAGCCATACTTGATGTTGCTGAAAACATTAGAGACCAACTAGACAATAGTAATGTTACATTTCTGTCGCTGCTAGATTTTAGCAATGAATTTGACACGGTAGACAATAATATCTTATGTCCTAAGTTACACACATTCTTTAACTTTACAAAAACTGCTGTAACACTGGTATCGTCTTATCTTAATGGAAGAAGCCAAGCTGTGATAACTGACAGGGGACGATCAACGTTTCTGCCTGTAAGACGTGGAGTACCCCAAGGTTCAATCCTTGGTCCACTTCTGTTCTCATTGTATATTAATGATCTACCGGACTCGCTGTCCAACTGTAATGGTCACATGTATGCTGATGATGTCCAAATGCATGTTAGTTGTCCGTTAGATAGAATAAATGAGTGTGTAACTTTATGTAATGTTGAATTGTCAAACGTTAGTAAATGGGCTAAGTGTAATAGTTTGTCACTAAACTCTGTCAAGTCTAAATGTATTATAATATACAAAAAGTTGCTGAGTACCGAAAATATGCCTAAGCTATCGCTTAATAATACGCTAATCGAATACGTGGATCAAGCTCGTAATCTCGGTATACCGTGTATAATCTCGGTCAACAAAACGTTGACCTAGAGTGACCACGTATCTAGGGCTGCGGGAAAAACTTATGGCTTACTAAGGCAACTTTCGTTGACTCAGCAATTTTTGCCCATTGACGGTAGACTCTTAATTGCTAAAACATACTTGATACCCACACTTTGTTATGGAATAGACATTTTTGGAAACTGTGATAGTGAAATTTGAAACGGGTAAGCTCCCGATCTTTAATTATGTTGCATAAAATTGTATACACAAAAGAACCCAGCTACTTATTTGAAAAATTTCGCTTTAGTGCCTCCTCAAGAACCAATAATATAAATAATATTCGACACAAGCTTGTCTGCTCGTCTGTGGAATTAACTACCACAATACTTAAAGAAAATTAGTAGTGCATCGCAATTTATGGAAAAATTAAACTTGTATTTAAAAATAAAGAACTAAAACTTGAAAATGTTCTAAGTATAAAAAAATCAATTCTATGCCCTTATTACTGTGCTTATGCTAGGCTCATTTCATGAAATCAATAGGGAAATGCAATAGGGAAAAAAATGTGTTTTATGCACCATTTCATGTATTCGTTAACACACAAAAGTTGACTATGAATTCAGACTGAATTCATGAAATGGAGTACAAATTAGGTGGCAACGATGGGCGAAAAAAGTAAATAAGTGACGACGAAACAAGAAGATTAATAGAAATGTGTGTGACTGAGCTTCTTGCGCTGGTGAAGGAGGAAGATTTTACTTCAAAATTGTTGCCAAATTACACGTCTGACAACTCTGCTGATATGATTTCATGTATTCGTCTCTGTTGAATAAACAGGGGCTAGTTTAATTTCAAGTATTCTAGATTTCATGAAACTCATAACATATACGGTTTTAGTCGTTTTGGACAAACGGCTCCACCTTAGCCGATTCTTACATACAATACCTTAAACGACGCTTAATTAATGTACCTATCTAAAACCAAAAATACAGGCTGAGTTTTCAAAGTCAAAAACTTCCGACAAAATACCGCAAAAAATGATCAAATTCGAATTGGAAAGCTCAATACCTTCCAGACGGTAAGCTGCAGCTCGAAAATTAGATGTTTCCATTTTTGTTACATACGTTTTTTACATCTGTCTTTTCTATATGTCAAATTCTAATTCCTACATATACATACACGGCTGTGAGCGAGTGAGAGAGGGAATGAGTCTGCGCTTGGAAGGCCACTGAAACTTCATTTGTTCCTTCTGGCCATACTAATGATCCGATCTGATCCAGATTAAAAATTCTGATAGATATTTTCATTTTCTATGATTCGGTTTTTTTTTGGTTTTACCGTATCTTCAAAATTGAAGATTTTCGTCCTTTGTGGGGGCGGAAGGGGGCGTGTCCAAATTTTGAAACAAACTCGTCTCGGTTTGATATCACAGGAGCTTGGATAGAAAGTTTGGTTGATTTAGCTCTTATAGCAGGGGTGCCCAGGCCTATGCTCTTGGGCTCGCTTTGTTTTTGTTTTTACTCTTGGGATAGGAACTCACAGAACGTATACATGAACGGCACCAAGAATAAAAAAACCTAACACATGCAAAAATTATATGTGTGTATGCTATGCGTGGAACCGAAACCGTTTCTGTTTGCTTGTGTGGGTCGTCGTTGCTCGCGAACGCAAACTGACCAACAACAATTTCGATGCTTTTGTTGTTTTCTTACTCATTTTGCTTCTGCCTTATCTTCGAGCTTGCACTGAAAAAAACCTTTTTTGTGTCCAACCTGCCGGCAAAATGTTTAATAGCGCATGTTTGAGTACATTTTTTTTCGCTCAAAACTATTGTTGCGAATAGCAGTGCATTATATATCCTACAAAATTGATTTTGAATACAAAATTGAATCATTTGATAAACCTTATTTTTCACATAAGTGAAAATGTATGCAAACATTTTTCTTCCAGTGCACAAATTGAAATGCAAAAAATCGGATGCCTCTTGGTATTAGTGTTTTTCTTTGTTAGTGTTGGTGATTGCTCTTCCGTATGCTGGCTTTGGACACCCCTGTCTTATAGTCTCTGAGATCTAGGCGTCAAAAAATTCGATCAGGCATAGCGCCCACCCCGGTGTGTGAGAGAGAGCGAGAGGGAACGATGCATTTCGAAAAGATTTTCTTCATTGTGGCTATATTTATGATCTGATCTGATCCAGATTCAACATTCTGATAGATATGGTCATTTTCTATGATTCTGCGTTTTTGGTTTTCTCATATCTTAAAAATTGTGCATGCCACAGATTTTCGTCCATTGTGGGGGCGGAAAGGGGCGTGTCCAAATTTTGTTTCTATATTTATGATCTGATCTGATCGCATCGTTCTTTTTACTGTGCCTAACTTTCCACTTGTTTTTCTGGTAGAGATAACGAAAAAGCTATACTAAAATTTGCTTTTGCTTTTTTCTTTTCCTTCTGCCTGAAAATATTTATTTGCGTGTGTGCCTTTGTGTGGCTGTATGTGTGTGTCATGGCCCCAGTCGGACTTTGTAGAACCGATTCCCAAAAGAATTTTTTTTCCATGCGACTCGATCGTTGGTTTTTTTCTCGAACCGCTTATACTTTTTTAATGCATTCTAATTTGAGTGATTAGTTAGCTCTCATTGCATTAGGTCTTGTTTTTGTTTTGTGACTTCATCACTGTTCCACCTTCCACTGTTGCCCAGTGGGATATGCCGTGACCGCTAACCGGATGGAACCGCGCACCAAGGCTCATGCTGTCAAATTTGCAACCTCCACCTGCGATTTTGAAATTGTCATTCTAGATAAATCTTGGCTCAACGAAAATTTGTTCGACAACGATTACATCGGTCCTAGCCTGGTCCACGTATTTAGTAAGTTAAATGCGTTTCTATTATTTTTTCCAGGCCCAAAATTAAAAAATACATTTTTGTTAGTTTAATTTTTTCGAAAATGATTATTTTGTTTTCTTTTCATGCGTTACTCCATAGACTTTCAAGTAAAATTATAAAGCTTAAAAAAAAAAAACAATTTTCACTGAAAAGAATTTGTAAGAATACGAAAAATATATGCCGTTTCTATTATATTTTCCACCACTGTATATATGGTAAGATGGGGACCTTAGCTAACATCTGGCGATTAAACTAAATTTATTCTGTCCACTATAAAGATGTTAAATATTTAGTAAAGTGGCTTTTTTGCCAAAAAAAATTCGATAAAGCCCTGAAATATATACAAAGTTAAAGTTTATTTATTTATTGAAATTATTCAATATTATTCTTTATAAATATTCTCTTCTACGTCCTCACCAAAGACGAGCGAGCCTTGACGAAATTTTTACTGCAGTGTTCTTTGAGCGCTTAGCCGTCAGTTCGGCTGAAATAGTTGGTAATCCGCGCTTAACCGCTGATTTGGCTGGTATAGTAGCCTTGGCTTCTTTCTTCGCTTCCTTGGTCGTTTTTATTCGCTTGAAGCTCATGTTCTTTATTTTTCAATTCATTCAGCACGCTTTTGAAAGTGAGCATTGCGCTCTTTATTGTCTTACGTCCACAGGTTGCAGGTTCTGTCTTAAAATACTTGTGCTTCATAAATTCGAATACGCAACGCCTCAAAACAAAAACATAACGCATTTACGTTTCGACTGCTGCTCAAAATTATTATTATTATTACCCCCAGTTTTAAAGCTACTACTAAACTGTTTAAAACGATTAATAATCTTTAGTCATTTTTGTATTAAAAAATATTGAGTATTTATATTAGAAAAGGTCTGCTATCTCAAACAAAAAATGTCAATAAATTTAGGGCCAATATCTCGACTTCGGGCTAACACGAATCGGAACGTTAAAGTGTCTGATAACAAAAATTTGTTCTCTCAAGGGGTCATGTCAGGGGTAATTTCCAACCGGCAGCTGAAATCCGGTTAACTTCCAACCAGCGGTCAGCTGACCGATTGAAAATTTGACAGCTGAAAATATTGACAGCTGATTACCTGAGTGGTTTTGAGGGGCGAATTGTTCCACTTTTTGCAGCAAATTTTTCGGCAAGCCGATTCCACGCTTCCATTTTCTCTTTCCATGTTATGGCATCACTCTTTTTATTTTCTAATATGTCTTTGAAGCTCTCAACGAGATCAACGAGGATATTCTCCTCCGGCTGGGAAAAGTTTTTCCCTCGAACTTTATCTTTAGATAAAAAAAAAGGATAAAAAGCTGATTCAATAATCAAAGCATTCCTGTGTTTAGCGCTGTGCAGCACATTTTGCGCTGTACAGCCCTTTTTTCGTTCTGGTTGTCAAACGGATTTCGAAAGAACGAATTTTTTTACCGACCAGTTTATCAGGTGGTCAGCTTTATCCTCACTTTCAAAAACCGGCACTGTAACCCGAAGTCGAGATACCGACCCTTAGTTAAATTACTCTATAAACTATTCTTCCATCGAAAAATTTGTAACAATATGCATTTTTGACGAAATGGCACACAGTCAAAATTTTTGTGACGATTTTCACAAAAAATCTGGTAGATTTTTTGGATATAAAATAAAATGTAACTATTAAAGACTAGATTTCCATGTGTTAAATAAGCCTGTAAGATTTCAGAAAGATCGGTTCAGTAGTTTTCAAGTTATTTTGGTCACCGAGTCAAAAATGCCATTTCGAGAAAAACGCGTTTTAAGGTAGTCTACTATTAAACTTTTAGCAACGAATTCTTTTCTTTCAATACTCATATCTATTAGATAGTTATAATTCAAAAATATGCAAAACAATTTTTTAAAATTCATTGTTACAAGTGGGGGTAACCTCTTAAATCTCAGCCTCACGTATAGAACAAAAGAGCTGTTGAATCTAATAGGCTTTTTACACTGCCGCATCATTGTCGAAGGTGCGGAAAAATGATGCGAGGCGTTTACACCTAACTCGCATCTTTCCCGCCTCATTTTGCCAGCTGTTCGGGCTGCTAAAGTAAACAGTTGTTAACAAAGTAATTACAGGTCCTTTTTGTTTCCCGCAATCCCATTTCGGCAGTTGTACCTGCAAACTGCCGATCGGTACTTTTCAGTTAAAATACTGTTTTAGTCGTTTTGGACAAACGGCTCCACCTTAGCCGATTCTTACATACAATACCTTAAACGACGCTTAATTGATGTACCTATCTAAAACCAAAAATACAGGCCAAGAAATAATTTTTTTCGACTTTTCCTGTGTTTTCAAGAAATTATCAAATTCGAATTGCAAAGCTCAATACCTTCCAGACGGTAAGCTGCAGCTCGAAAATTAGATGTTTCCATTTTTGTTACATACGTTTCTTACATCTGTCTTTTCTATATGTCAAATTCTAATTCCTACATATACATACACGGCTGTGAGCGAGTGAGAGAGGGAGAGAGAAACTTCATTTGTTCCTTCTGGCCATACTAATGATCCGATCTGATCCAGATTAAAAATTCTGATAGATATTTTCATTTTCTATGATTCGGTTTTTTTTGGTTTTACCGTATCTTCAAAATTGTAGATTTTCGTCCTTTGTGGGGGTGGAGGGCGGCTTGTCCAAATTTTGAAACAAACTCGTCTCGGTTTGATATCACAGGAGCTTGGATAGAAAGTTTGGTTGATCTAGCTCTTATAGTCTCTGAGATCTAGGCGTCAAAAAATTCGATCAGGCATAGCGCCCACCCCGGTGTGTGAGAGAGAGAGAGGGAACGAAGCATTTCGAAAATATTTTCTTCATTGTGGCTATATTTATGATCTGATCTGATCCAGAATCAACACTCTGATAGATATGGTCATTCTCTATGATTGTGCGTTTTTAGTTTTCTCGTAACTTAAAAATTGTGCATGCCACAGCTTTTCTTCTTTTGTATGGTCGGAAAGGGGCGGGGCGAAATTTTGAAATACACTCGTAACAGTGTGATAGGACAGGAGTCTGGATACAAAATTGTGTTCCTCTAGCTTTTACAGTCTCTGAGCTGTAGGCGCTAATGAAGACGGACGGACGGACGGACGGACGGACGGACAGACGGGCGGACAGACAGACAGACTATATCGACTCGGCTATTGATGGTGATCAAGAATATATATACTTTATGGGGTCGGAAACGCTTCCTTCTGGGTGATACACACATCCATTTTTTCAACAAATCTAATATACCCCTTTAGTCCTCGAGTACCGGGTGTAAAAATTGATAAAAAACACGTACCTCTACGTGGGTACAGACTATTTCGGCAATCAACCGTACCTGATATATTGACCAATCCTTATCTAGACGCCGTAGTAAATACTAACCGTGATAATAGCTTTAGATTTATGTGTGTGATTCCGTGTGATGTCCTGAGCTCCGTTCTTAAAATTAAGTCAAACGCTGTTGATATGGATAATTTGCATCCGAAATGTATCAAAATTATTTTACCAAAGATAATTATATAACTCATATATGCAACACTGTCCATTTTGTTTCTCCGATCTTTGGAAATTGGCCAAAGTGACCCCTGTTCCTAAGGGAAAGGATGAATACAGACCAATTTCTATTCTGCCTTTTGTATCAAAGGTATTTGAAAAACGTATGGCACAACACATTTATAATTACCTAGCACAAAATTCATTGTTGTGTAATAAGCAATCGGGCTTCCGTAAAAACTACAGCCATACTTGATGTTGCTGAAAACATTAGAGACCAACTAGACAATAGTAATGTTACATTTCTGTCGCTGCTAGATTTTAGCAATGAATTTGACACGGTAGACAATAATATCTTATGTCCTAAGTTACACACATTCTTTAACTTTACAAAAACTGCTGTAACACTGGTATCGTCTTATCTTAATGGAAGAAGCCAAGCTGTGATAACTGACAGGGGACGATCAACGTTTCTGCCTGTAAGACGTGGAGTACCCCAAGGTTCAATCCTTGGTCCACTTCTGTTCTCATTGTATATTAATGATCTACCGGACTCGCTGTCCAACTGTAATGGTCACATGTATGCTGATGATGTCCAAATGCATGTTAGTTGTCCGTTAGATAGAATAAATGAGTGTGTAACTTTATGTAATGTTGAATTGTCAAACGTTAGTAAATGGGCTAAGTGTAATAGTTTGTCACTAAACTCTGTCAAGTCTAAATGTATTATAATATACAAAAAGTTGCTGAGTACCGAAAATATGCCTAAGCTATCGCTTAATAATACGCTAATCGAATACGTGGATCAAGCTCGTAATCTCGGTATACCGTGTATAATCTCGGTCAACAAAACGTTGACCTAGAGTGACCACGTATCTAGGGCTGCGGGAAAAACTTATGGCTTACTAAGGCAACTTTCGTTGACTCAGCAATTTTTGCCCATTGACGGTAGACTCTTAATTGCTAAAACATACTTGATACCCACACTTTGTTATGGAATAGACATTTTTGGAAACTGTGATAGTGAAATTTGAAACGGGTAAGCTCCCGATCTTTAATTATGTTGCATAAAATTGTATACACAAAAGAACCCAGCTACTTATTTGAAAAATTTCGCTTTAGTGTCTCCTCAAGAACCAATAATATAAATAATATTCGACACAAGCTTGTCTGCTCGTCTGTGGAATTAACTACCACAATACTTAAAGAAAATTAGTAGTGCATCGCAATTTATGGAAAAATTAAACTTGTATTTAAAAATAAAGAACTAAAACTTGAAAATGTTCTAAGTATAAAAAAATCAATTCTATGCCCTTATTACTGTGCTTATGCTAGGCTCATTTCATGAAATCAATAGGGAAATGCAATAGGGAAAAAAATGTGTTTTATGCACCATTTCATGTATTCGTTAACACACAAAAGTTGACTATGAATTCAGACTGAATTCATGAAATGGAGTACAAATTAGGTGGCAACGATGGGCGAAAAAAGTAAATAAGTGACGACGAAACAAGAAGATTAATAGAAATGTGTGTGACTGAGCTTCTTGCGCTGGTGAAGGAGGAAGATTTTACTTCAAAATTGTTGCCAAATTACACGTCTGACAACTCTGCTGATATGATTTCATGTATTCGTCTCTGTTGAATAAACAGGGGCTAGTTTAATTTCAAGTATTCTAGATTTCATGAAACTCATAACATATACATAGTATATGTTAAGAAATTGTTAAATAGGTTAATCAAATCTTCCCTGAAATTGTCTTCATGATTATGTTATGTGACTAGTGCTTTAATTTATTAGAATTTAATTTCTTGTCGCACTAGGAAATAAGTTAAATAAATTCTAAATTCTAAAAATTCTGTGGAATTTTTTTCTAAAATGGCAATATTGTGCAGAGTTCCGCATGCAACTATTACTGCCATTGCCGTATTAATTGAAATACGCATTCCCATAGCCAATACAGGAAATCGCCTCTTCATTACCCCAAAACAACGCTCAATCGTATTTCGAGTTCGTATTTGAGACTCATTATAAAGTCTTTCAGCTTCAGTTCTAGTATTCAAAAATGGAGTCATCATTATTCTGTTGTCTTGTATCCGCTGTCTCCAAAAATATAATAATTTTTGATTTCTCCGTTGTCTAGTCGAAACTTTAGGCGACTGTTATTAAAAATGTTGCTATCATGCGAAGATCCAGGCCATCTGGCTACCAAGTTTGTTAGCATAAGCTTGGCATTGCACACAGCCTCGACATTTAATGAAAAGTAGCCATATCTGTTCCGAAATAGTTCGGAGTTATCTCCACCCAGCGACTGTATACGGACATGCGTGCAATCTATGGCCCCAATAACTTTTGGGAATCTTGCTATGTTATCTTCCACCGTGGTATCTTCCTTGCTTGGCAATTCGAAATTTATATATTCTTTGTTGAGCATTGCAATCGCTTCAGAGACTTCCTTTACTGCTCGGGATGCTGAAGAAACGCTGACCCCACTGAAGTCTCCTGCCGATATGAGGAAGCTTACACTTGCATAAAAGCGCAAGGCTAACAAAAATTTCGTCTCCGATTTTAACGCATAAGTTCTGCCAATGCATATGTTATTAATAGTATTTTAGATTAATATGTACATATAACGGGCCGTAATCGGCCTATGTGTGGTGGGCTCCTGGCGAGCCTGGCAACCGCTTCTTCTACTTAAGGATATTACCGGTTAGCTAATGAGGATATTTTATTGCTTAAATTTGGGTTATACTATTTTGCAAGTTGCTTTGTTCAGCCGGAATCGTTGCACAAAGCTCACCTCGTCCAAATCAGCAAAAAAATGCGGTCCTTCTTTAAATACCTTTTCACTGTTAAAGCTGACCTCGCCTCCTACTTCTTCCAACTCGAGCTCTCTCTCCACGTTATAAAAAACTCTTTTATTTATCGGCTTTCGATCAATTTTCAGTCGGGTCAGCCGACCGCCGATTGGAAGTTAACCGGATCTCAGCCGCCGGTTGGAAGTTAACTCTGATATGACCCCTTTAGAGAACAAATATATTTTATCCGTCACTTTACTGTTCCGATTCAGGTTAACCCGAAATCGAGATGTAGGCCCTAAATCAAATTTCTAAATCGATGGAAAGAGCCAACACATGGCGACGGTGACAGTAATGCGAAATTGACTTGTGATTTAAAAAAAAAAACACTCTTATTTATTTTGATACGTCATACAACTACTAGATATGCTGGATTGAAGTTTTGCTGGCCGTAAATGCAAAGTACCAAAAACACCCAAAAAATCCTCAATACATATAATCAAAACCGCATCTCACGACCGTAACCCATAACCGGTATGACCGTGTAAAATCCGACAAACTTCTACTCAAGGAGTGTAATGCCAAAATTACAAAAATAAAAAATGTATACAAAAATGACCTGTGCGAAGACCAGCACCGGCACCACCTGAGCCCATAGGCCCCAGAAGATAGGCCGCGGCTAAGGCCGCAGTTCTACTTTATATCCGGTACTCAGTCAGTACATATGTATGTGAGCTTACAATATATGTAATTTATTACATGTTCGCAAAAAATTTAATAATTGCCAAAAAGGGAAATTTAGAGACAAAAATAAGGTCGAACCCTTTCCATTTCTTTTAAATTTGTTTTTTACATCTGTCTTCTCTACATTTCTACATCCACATACGTCTTAACTACGATTCGTGGAGATGTGTGCGAGAGAGAGTTAAAATGAAAAAGCGCTTGGAAAGCCACTGAAATTTCATTTGTTCCTTCTGGCTATATTTATGATCCGACCTGATCCAGATTCAAAACACTGATAGATGTGGTCATTCTCTATGATTCTGCGTTTTTAGATTCCTCGTATCTTTAAAATTGTGCATGCCACAGATTTTCGTCCTTTGTCGGGGAGAAATTTTGAAATACACTTGTAACAGTGTGATATCATAAGAGTCTGGATGAAAAGTTTGGTTGATCTAGCTCTTATAGTCTCTGAGATATAAACGCTCATGAAGACGGACGGTCGGACAGACGGACGGACAGACAGACATAGCTATATCGACTTGGCTAATTATGCTGATCAAGAATATATACACTTAATGGGGTAGGAAACGCTTCATTCTTCATCCATTTTTTCAACAAATCTAATATACCTGTTAAGAGTTTAAAAGAAAAGTCGAAACACTTGAGAGTTGAGTTGTAAATTCAAACTGTTTTATTTTCAAAACTTATGCACTATATATGGGAAAATATAAGGTAATTAAAACTAAGACCAACGCTAAGAAAAGGAGGGATGTGCGGCACTTGTTTCCACGCTCAGCCCTTCTAATGACACCTACTACATGCAAACAACATGTGTTAATAGATTTGGGTTCGACGTACCCATGTATGTGATTTTATGGTCGAACTCTATGTATCCTTTTTCTCAAGTGTCCTCCTTCAAGTGGACTGTATTGTTTATTGGTTGGCCTTTGTCGGTTCCTATTCATGTTTTATGAACACACACCCTAGCAGTCATTAATTACTTATTTTATGTACGTTCCTCAGTTATATATAGATCAGTTCAGTGTGATACAATAATTATGTTCTGCTTGAACATTCTGCAAAGGGGCCGGAAGTGGCATGGTTTTGTTTTTATTTTACATTTGTATATATTTTCTTTATAGTTATAATTACAATTACCGATGATCATTTTAAAGTAAATTACAGTGGATAGGGTGTGCTATTGTTTGCAGTCTTCGCGCTACCTAAATTCTTCTTATGGCATCGATTATTAAAATTAACATCATTATTATTCCGATAATCAAGGCTGCATGTCCAGATACATAATGGAGCTTAAGTCCTTTTAATTCATGATGACCTTCTCTTAACAATTTTAATTCGTTTTTCAACTTATCAATTTCTTCAGTATGGTTAAATACATTCAAAGGTGTTTGTAGGAGGGCGGATCGGATGATAGATTCCAACGATGAGTACGGAGAAATAAAAAGTCGGGGGCAGTGATTTTTCTAGTATATATGTAATGTATTTGGAGCGGCTTAATTATGCACCAATGTACATATGTATGTCTCGAAACGGGAGTGGAAACGTAACTGACTAGCTTACAATCAATGCTTACACGGTTAATGCCGTGTGGATCGTGGGAACGACCGTGAGAGCGCGAGAGCCCCCACGAGCGCGCGAGAGTGAGTTTGGACCGGATCGCACTCTTCTGCACAGTGCGCGGAAACAATCTGCTGCTACTCTGAACATCCTCCCCCCCCTTGCAGGATTGCAAAGAATAATGGGGGCTAAGGCCTATGATCGCGGTGTCTCGAAGTTTTCGGAACCCGCATCCAGGACCACCAGCGCCGTCTGGAGGAGATTGAGGCTTGTAGAAGGGAGTCTACGGATGGCGCCGGCGCCACATACCTTGCACAACCCGCCACTGCGACAGTCCCTGCCGGAGTGCTGATGCGCCAGGCAGTTCGCGCTGTATTTGTTGATGAGGACGGCTCGGAGTCTCTTCACGGGGCTCAACCGGAGGAAATGGTGGCAGGTCCGTAGCGGATGCACCCTTGGGCAGACTCGGCACCGGTAGGAACTCAGATTGCGAGCGCGTCAGCTCTCCATGATGCGGTCGGCGCGTGAACGTGGGCCCATGTCTGGATGCGAAAAGAAACTAGAAGGGGATAAAAGTCAAATAGCATTAGTGAAGAGCTACAAGCGGATTAAATTCACATTCACGTTATTGTGGGACGGATAGACACGACCTTGGATAGATACGGAAAGCGGATACGACCTTTGGGACGAATTAGGTTTGTGGTATGTTAGCTGCGATGGAATGTAGACGGAGTTTTGAGTAATTGTAACGGAATAGCACGAAAAGATATATCACAGGATAGTGTATCTATTGAACTTGATTTATTAACGGCAACTTAGATTGCTTGGGTTTGCGTGTATGTATGTTGGCGCATATGTTAACAACGCAAGCTGGGCTTTTGGCTGGAAGATGTGTTAACATTCACCAAATTAAGCACAGGATAGTGATGATAATATAAACATACATGCATACATAGACATGCAGGCAGGGACTGGTTTATAAGCGGACCGTAGGAGCTAGCTCGGATCGAATTAAACCTTTGGAAATGTAGGGGGCCGGAGTCGGCCGAACGAAGTATTGTTTAATTCGGAGCTAGACGTCGCCGTAAATGCCAACGCATGCGTCTATATATGGAGAAGCGTGGGTGGTATGTCTGTGGATCTAGGGATGCGGGGCAACGAAAGCTGGGCTTTTGGCTGGAATACGTGTTATTTATCACCAATTTAATCACAGGATAGTGTCTTAATTGGCAGCGTAATGATAATTTATATATATATATATATATATATACAGACACATATAGGTAGGGACTTGTTTATAGGCGGACCGTAGGAGCTAGCTTGGATCAAATTAAACCTTTGGAAATGTAGGGGGCCGGAGTCGGCAGAACGAAGTAATGTTCAATTCGGAGCTAGACGTCGCCGTAAATGCCTACGAATGAGTGAATGTACATATATATGCAGAAGCGTACGTCTGTCTGTGGATCTAGGTATACGGGGCTGGATGCGGGCCAACGAAAGCTCAGCTTTTAGCTGGAATACGTATTCTTGATCACCAAATTAATCACAGGATAGTGTCTTAATTGGCAGCGAAATGATACTATATATCTTTACATAGACATGTAGGTAGGGATTAGTTTATGGGCGGACCGTAGGAGCTAGCTCGGATCGAATTAAACTTTGGGAAATGTAAGGGGCCGGTGTCGGCAGAACGAAGTAATGTTCAATTCGGAGCTAGACGTCGCCGTAAATGCCTACACATGCGTGTATGTATATATATAGTCGAAATCGTACGTATATGAAAATTCCGAACGATATATGGCTCGCTAGTGGCGTGGTATTCGTCCTTACGGAGGGCTATGGCGATAGTTCACCCGATAGTGGCTGGAATATATAGATGTACTACGCTAAATAAATGGTTAACCCAGCACGACAATCGAGGCTGAATAATAATATTGGATGTCGAGCCTCGAAGTATCAATCGAGTCGGTTGCAAATGACTACCGAAAACAATATACCTTCGGAATGGAGAAAAGCACGTCATGTGGCAAAGCAAACTCAAAAACAATATACCTTCGGATTGCAGGGTAGCGCGTTATTGGCGCTCCGTTAATTTCAAGAGCGGCACCGGTAATTTATTCTCCCAACAAATACAACGCGAGCAGCGGTGGAGAAGCGAAAGCGAGAAAAAGAGTGCACCGCTACTGCTGCTTGTATGTATGTTGGCGTATCTAAGTGTTCTGTACCGCGGCTTGGGTTAACGAAATTCAGACGAGATGGTAACGGGGCGACGAAGATTAACGCTCATATCTAACGCTCAAATATGTAAATTTGTATGTAGGTACGTGTATTTTCGGATATATGTACATACTTATATGTATGTGCAAGAGTATGCAGTTTTTATATGTATATATGTAAAATTTTTATGTAGATATGTAAGTGTATTGTCGGAGATATATACATATGTGCAAGAATATGCAGTTGTTATGTATACATATGTACGTACCGGCGATTTAGTTTTTAGGTTCCCGCTGGCGGATGCGTAGGCACAAACAAACGGAACTGGAAGAATTAGCGGATCACTTGAATGTACATATGTCCGCAGATGGGAACGGAAGAGCGGAGAACGGCCGGAATGGCCGATAATATGCCGTCATCGGAAAGGGCATGCGAAAAGAAACAAGAGTGGATGACCCTTGCCGTATATGTATGGGTATATATATATATATATATATATATGTCGCGGAAGCTCGGGTTTGGATGCGGAAAACTTTCCCAAATCACTGCACTGGTGTCGGGCACCCGGAGCGTGGTACTTATCTTGGAAACTCTTTGATGATCCGCCGATGCGTGCTGGGATGGACTTCTCCTTCTGTTGATGGCGAAGATCCGGCTCGAAGGACCAATGTTTGTAGGAGGGCGGATCGGATGATAGATTCCAACGATGAGTACGGAGAAATAAAAAGTCGGGGGCCAGTGATTTTTCTAGTATATATGTAATGTATTTGGAGCGGCTTGATTATGCACCAATGTACATATGTATTTCTCGAAACGGGGGTGGAAACGTAACTGACTAGCTTACAATCCATGCTTACACGGTTAATGCCGTGTGGATCGTGGGAGCGACCGTGAGAGCGCGAGAGCCCCCACGAGCGCGCGAGAGTGAGTTTGGACCGGATCGCACTCTTCTGCACAGTGCGCGGCAACAATCTGCTGCTACTCTGAACAAAAGGATTCCAAACAATTTTTTTGGTATTTTACTTATATGAATTATATAAGAGGATGAAATTGTCTCGTAGGTTTCTGTATGAAGTCTATGATGAGGTACTAATATTTTATCATCGGTTCGCACAGTGCATCCATTTATTATTGTTAAAAATCCTTGTTGAGGGAGATCAATTTACTCTTGATTTGAGTTACTACATTGAATTCTAGCATTAGTGTTGACTGGAACTTTGAAGAGCCAACTACCTTTCTTTTCTAATTCGACCCAAAATGACCTTGTCTCTGATATCTTTTTATAAACACAATTTGAATGACTATTTGGTTTGAATGGAGTTATTTCACAAGAATTGTTGTTTGCGCTGCTCCAAGGCCAATTACCTTCACATACTCTTTTATTTGCTTGCCATTTTTGACATTTGTTTAAAGTAGCTTCAGTCATCGAATGATAGGAATCAATTTCTAAGTACCTAGAGCTCAACTCTGCCTTGACCAATTCCCTTTCGTGCTCATTTGGCATTGGAATAATCCTAAACAAATGGGATGGGTGTCTACCAAACAGTGGAATCTTCACATTAAAAATTAATTTGTTATCCACGAAAATCCCTTTCGCGGTTAATAGGCTATAAATTTCCTTCAATTCCGTAGCTGTTTCCTGCTTTTTCCTGGAAGAACTAATGTTTCTAATAACCCATCCTTTATTTATGATATCTCTGCTCTTAACTGCATAGGTTTAAAAATATTTGGATTCAGTCTACCATGATTAATATCTATCAGTAGACTTATTACTCCTGCTCGGATTTTCTCGCATTCATCAATCAATGAACTTAGTTTCTTTGTTACCATAAAGAAGTTTATAGATTCTTTGTATACATAGTAACTTTCCTTTAACACTACAGTTATGTTTTCTATTCTAGTGCTCATACTACTAAAATTTACGTTTATTTCCTCGGTAGTTCTTTTGAGAATATTTACCGTTGACTCTACTACTGACGTTTGCCTTTTAATTAAATCGTCTATATTATGTTGGTTTTCTAACAAATTTTTCATATTTCCTTCCAAAGGTCTTTTAATCGACCCATCTTGATGTTTGATGGTGACTACTCTAACTCTATCGTCCCTACCTTTATGTATTTCTTCTATTTTCCCCAACGGCCATCTAGCTGGATGACAGTTTTCATCTTTTATTAAAACTATCTGTCCTTTTTTAATATTCTGTATTCCTATTTTCCATTTATTTCTTTGTTGAAGAGTTTGTAAACTATCTTCTTTCCATTTAATCCAGAAGTCTCTCTCTTTATTTTTTTAATTAATTTCCACCTATCCAGATTTCCAATTTTTTCATCTGACACTGTTTCAATGGGGCCGAATATTGGCCTTCCAATAATAAAATGACCTGGTGTTAATACATCCAAATCGTCAATATCATTTGAAGCGGTATACAACGGGCGTGAATTTAGTACAGCTTCAATTTGACATAAGAGGGTTGCCATTTCCTCGTAGGTTAAATTATTGTCCCCAATCACTCTTTTTAAGTGATATTTCACCGATTTTACCCCAGCTTCCCAAATACCTCCAAAGTGAGGTGCTGCCGGGGGAAAAAGTGCCACTCGATTTGTTTTCTTTCTAATATAGGAACAACTTTTATATTGTCCTTAAGGGCTCTCTGGTATTCTTCGTCTAATTTACGCGAAGCTCCCACAAAATTGGTTCCATTATCCGAAAAGATTTTTGCACATTTTCCTACAATTGTAACTGGAGACAAGCAGCCTAAAGGGTCATACATCTTTGTTAATGTAGATAAAACTATTCTTTTGTTAGTTTTTTTAGTGGGTTCATAATGGAAGTTGAACCTAAACTCGTCTTTAACTGGCTCCAATTGAAGTCCTAATGTTTTGACGGACTCATTATCTTCAATGGTTAATACTTTATTTTCTTCGTTATTTCTAACGTCCTTAACAATTTCTGGGATATTTATTATCCACTTTCTTAAGTTAAACCCAACCTTATCAAACTCCTGGGTAACTTCCTTTACATGCCTTTTGGCATCTAATGTGGAATCAGCACCTGTCATCAGGTCGTCCACATAAAAATCATTTTTTATGATTTCTCTAATTGGTTAATTTCTGCAATTATCTTCTATTGCAACAAGCACCATAGTAGCTAAGTAGGGTGCTGAAGCTGTACCATACGTAACGGTTGTTAGTTTAAATTCTTTTAATTTTTCGTTTGGATCGTCTCTCCAGAATTTATGCAAATAATGCTGATCTTCTTCATCAACATTAATTTGCCGGTACATTTTTTCAATGTCCGCTGATACTACAAATGGCCACTTTCACCATTTTACCATAATATCGAATATATCTTTTTGGACTCTTGGTCATATCATATATGATATCATTTCAGCTTTTATTATTTGCGGTTTTTGCTGACGCATCAAAAACCACCCTGAGTTTTGTCGTTAGACTGGAATCTCTTATGACTCTCTGATGGGGTAAATAATATTTTCCCCCTTTCTTGGACTCTACCATATATCCTAAATTTTTATATTCATGGATGAACTTTATGTAATTTTTTTTTTTTTTTGTATTTTTGCTGAGTTTCTTTTCTAAATTATAAAATCGCGCCATAGCTTGTGCCTTTTAATCTCCTAGATCCTTACCTTTTTTGAATGGTATTTTCACCACATACCTTCCATTTTCATCTCTTTTTGTAGTTTCCAAGAAATGCTTCTCACAAACATCTTCTTCCACGTCAGTACTTTCGTTTTCCATTTCCCAGAAACGCTCTAAGTCCCCGACTTCAATTGTTGTCGCTACAATCAATTTATCACCTTTTGACTTGGTGCAACCGGATATAATCCATCCGAATTCTGTATTTTGACCAAGTAGTCCATCTATTTTCACTACTCCGTCTTTTACAATATGGGCTTACAAATCTACTCCAATTATTATATCCACCCTACTCGGTTAATTAAAGTTAGGGTCAGCCAACACATAATCTTTCCATTCGATTTATCAATCTTGAACGACTTTACAGGTAAAGCCTTCATCAGTTTTGGGAGAATGATTGCTTCAATATCAAGAAGTTTTTTATCGGCATCCCGAGTTTTTACCGTTAAAGTTACCATATACTTTGAAGTGGAAGAGTCTGTCGATGATATTCCACTCACCTCGGTGTTTTCCCTTTTGCGCGCCACTTTTAATATTTTTGCTGCTTCCTCTGAAATGATAGTACATTGTGACCTACAATCAATTAGAGCTCTAAGGTTTTCATAGCAACCATTCACCACTCTTACTTTTATAAGAGCTGTGGCTAAAAACGAATTTTCCCTTTTTTCATAGGGAATATGGAGCATCGTGTGATGGGATTTTTTACAAATCCCACAAAACATTTCCGAGGAGCATTTCTTATACATGTCGTGCCTACAGCATCTTTTGCACAGGCGTTGCTTTTGAATAACCTGGCCTCTCTCTATCGGACTCATTCTCTTAAACCTATAGCATTGCATTATTGCATGGCCTGCCATTTTACACAGCAGACAACTTTCTTTAATGCTGCTATATTGCACCACTTTTTTCAACGGCTTTTTCTCTGCATCCTACGATGAGTATAGAGAAGTATACCGTTGTTCCAGAAATTCCATTACATCGGGCAATGTTTGAATCTCTTTTGTCCTTTTTATATGACTTTCAAATAATTGAAGGGCATCTTTATTAAATTTTCTCAAAATTGTGTGGCCAAAAATCACATCAACTTCTTCTGTTTATTGTGACATTAAGTTTATTAAATGTATTGACTCATTTATCGAGTCAGAAAACAATTTAATATGTTTTGCTGAATCGTTGTCTAGCATTGGCAAATCTAGCAACCGATTCAGCTGATCTGGAAATATTTTTCTTTTATTTTCATACCGCTTGGTCAGCAATTCCCAAGCGGCATTTCCAATGGCCCCGTTAATAAGTGAGCAACCATACTCCTTGCTTCACCCTTTATTGCCATTTTTAAATAATTGAATTTTAGAGATGTACTGAGCCCATCTCTATTATGAATTATTTTACAAAACAATTGTCAAAACGTGTCCCTCTTTTTCTTCTCCCGAAAATGTGGGTACTTCTGCCTTTGGTAGAACCGGAAAATCGTCATCTTCCTTCTTTGCTACTGACGCTTTACTAACGCTAGCTTTTTCCTCCATAACTTCCTTCATCCTTATTTCTAAGTTGCTTAACGTGTTCTGAATATCAAAGTCTAGCTCGGCGATCTGCTCGTCAAAGCTGTCATTTGATTCATAAACATTATAGAATTCCTCAAATTTTGTTTAGTCTTTTACTAAAGAATTTTTGGCTTTTCTTAGGTTACACTCCCTTGTTTTAGCCTGCTCTAACCTCTCTATACTTTCTTTTAAATACGTTCTTAGATTTTCCACAAATGTATCGATACTGTACGATATTTTCTCAAGACTCTGGTCAATTTTTGGCTCCATATCTTCTTTCAAAGTTCCAGTCACCACTGGTTCTAACTTTGCTTTTTCTACTTTCCCTTTCATCGAAGTTTCAGTAGTAGTTTCATCATAGCTCTTTTCTATGTCCTCTATATTTTTCATAATTTTAACAAATTGATTTTTCTTGTAGTAGTCATGATCGACTACTCCACATGGATATAATGCAGTGTTATTTGCTGCAGCCTTTTTTTTAAGCTCTCCTAGCCTACAGATTACGTCACTGGTCAATATACCAGCTTCAATCCCCTTAACTTAATTTGCTACTACGGCCTGAGCCTCTAGTAGCTTAATGATTTTATCCGAAAACATCTTATTAAGTAAATTAGAAGTAATCTATATATAAAAAAAAATGTCTGACTTAACTGAGGACATCTTCTTCTGCTGGTGCTGCTGCCGCTGCCGCTGCTGAATCTGCTGCTGCTTGATGCCGTAGTTGACGCTGCCGGGGATGCTGCTGTTGGTCGCTGCCGTCGTTGTTGATGCCGCTGCTGCTGTTGTTTGCCACTATTACCTCTGCTGTCTCTGCTGCTACTTGATGCCGTAGTTGACTGCCGTGGATGCTTTTGGTCGCTGCCGTCGTTGTTGCTTTTTTGGTTTTGTTGTGGCTTTATTTTGAAACACACACAAAATGTTTTTTATACCAGATACTCGAAGAGTAAAGGGCTATATTAGATTTGTTGAAAAAATGGATGTGTGTAACACCCAGAAGGAAGCGTTTCCGACCCTATAAAGTATATATATTCTTGATCAGCATCAACAGCCGAGTCGATATAGCTATGTCTGTCTGTCAGTCCGTCTGTCCGACCGTCTTCATTTGCGCCTATAGCTCAGAGACTATAAAAGCTAGAGGAACACAATTTAGCTTACCCTGTTACAAGTGTATTTCAGAATTTCGCCGCGCCCCTTTCCGCCCACTCAAAGGACGAACATCTGTGGCATGCACAATTTTAAAGATACGAAAAAACTAAAAACGCAGAATCGTTGAAAATGGCCATATCTACCAGGGTGTCGAATTTAAATCAAATCGGATCATTATTAAGCCAAAATGAAGAAAACCATTTAGAATGGCTACATAGATACATATGTATGCGTTCGCTCTCTCTCTCTTACACTCTTCCTCGTCTGCTTTGCTCTGCAATGAGTAATAGCGATCCCCATCAATCCAAGCTGCTATAGGATCCTATACTAGCTGCTGGCAGGCGTTCTCTCTTTCTCTTTTCCCCCTTACACCTTCTGACCAACACCCCCTCTCCAACAAACAAGCGTGATGCGCTTTCTGCTAGTCCATATCCCTTCAATCTGTCCCTTTCCCCACAAAGAGAGACAAAAGAAAGAGAGAGAGAACATGCCTAGCAATATCACATGTCCAAAACAATTTGCACATACATACATATGTGTGTATGTATGTATTTTAAAACGAATGGACATATATACATACATAGTAAATATACATAATATAGTATGGGTATATGCTGTTTGAATAAGCCGTCATAGTTAAGGAGTGGGAGGGGTACCTGCGATGCCATTTCTTGACTCTATGAAAAGAAAGGGAATTGTCCATAAAAAACTGCGAAATCAAAACACTATCGGCTGGAAAGCACGAGCGCTCTCTGTTCCCCCCTTCCATCTTATGACCAAGAGCCCCTCTCTCGTCAAACAAGACGGATGCACGATGCGCTGTAAATCTGCTTTTTAAATGTTTTAGCTATATCCCCCCACCCTCTTCCACCCGGTAAACAATTTTTGAACCGTTACAGTATGGGGAGGGGGAACACAATTATTTTCACTCTAAAAATGCGTATCAAAGGAGTGAGAAAAAAGACGTTACGTTTCTTTGAGTTTTTCTCTCTATCTCTCTCTTTCCACTCGAGAACTCTCTGCCCCATTCAGACAAGTGCTCTCTCAACAGAGAAACTGTATATTTATTCTCATCCGTATGTCTCCAAGATGAATTAAGTAATAAGGTGACAACACCTGCGTCATAACATCTGCTGTCTTTCGAGAACCCTCCGTTTGTCGTATGCTGAGCGCCGAAAAAGAGTTCATGGTCCTCTCCACAACGGACGACGTCACCTCATTATTTAATTCACTTTGCATGTCTCATTTGCTAATAGCGTCAATAAGATAGAGAGAGAGAGAGAGAGTGCTTCGCAACATCATATGTTTGAAACCAAAACATTAACCTCCTACCACCCCACGCAATCGAATTAGAAGGAGTATGTATGTTAGCACATATATGTACCATATGTGTGTGCATAGAATCGGCTCCGATGGATATATTCCTGTAAAAATGTAATTTTCCGTTAATGGTTTGACTCCATTCGTTCTCTTGCTCCAAATTGCTATATTCTGTTCTCTCTTGAGTGACTCTCGCGGAAAAAACGGCGGAATTTCAGTAGGCATTGTTTTATTATGACCAGTCGATATCGAGCCAAGGAGAGCGATAGAGACTATCCGATTTCCGATCGCGATAAAATACGTTTAATAATCCCATTCAAGCTAGTTTAGCTCTTAACTTATTAAATACAAGTAGTGCTTGCAAATTAAGATATAGGGCTTTAGTTTTTCTGTGCCGATCGTCAGCTAGAAGCTATTAACAGTTGCTAACTGCGTCGGTGCTTCGCGCGCTTTTCGGTGCCGCTGCTGACGTCGCTGCTGATGCCGCTGCTGACGCCGCTGCTTTTCTGGAGACTGCGGCCAAACGTCGCTGCTTCTATAGCGGCTGAGCACGGATGTCGCCGCTCTCGCCAGAGGACGTCGATAGATTGCTTCGATAAAAGTCGTATATTTTATTATTTCTTTTTCCTTCTTTTGTAGTTTTTAGAGCAGGGGTGCCCAAAGCCAGCATACGGAAGAGCAATCACCAACACTAACAAAGAAAAACACTAATACCAAGAGGCATCCGATTTTTTGCATTTCAATTTGTGCACTGGAAGAAAAATGTTTGCATACATTTTCACTTATGTGAAAAATAAGGTTTATCAAATGATTCAATTTTGTATTCAAAATCAATTTTGTAGGATATATAATGCACTGCTATTCGCAACAATAGTTTTGAGCGAAAAAAAATGTACTCAAACATGCGCTATTAAACATTTTGCCGGCAGGTTGGACACAAAAAAGGTTTTTTTCAGTGCAAGCTCGAAGATAAGGCAGAAGCAAAATGAGTAAGAAAACAACAAAAGCATCGAAATTGTTGTTGGTCAGTTTGCGTTCGCGAGCAACGACGACCCACACAAGCAAACAGAAACGGTTTGCTTTCCACGCATAGCATACACACATATAATTTTTGCATGTGTTAGGTTTTTTTATTCTTGGTGCCGTTCATGTATACGTTCTGTGAGTTCCTATCCCAAGAGTAAAAACAAAAACAAAGCGTGCCCAAGAGCATAGGCCTGGGCACCCCTGTTTTAGAGCGTATTATTCTTATATAATTATATATAATAATTTCTTTTATTTTATGTAATTATATATAATCAATAATAACTTTTATTAATAATATTAATTCATTCATTATTTTATTAATATCTAATTATTGATTTTATAATAATTTATAATATACTTTTATTTTATTAGATATTTGTCCTTCTATTAGTTTTCTATTATTTTATTATCTCTTTATCTTATTATATATTATATATTTTATTATGCCTCGAAAGACTAGGATATCTGCTTCTCAACAGTCTCAGAGACGAAAATTGAGATACAGATAAAATAGAGTTGAAAATTTAGAAAATTTAGAAATTGTTCAAAACAGGGAAGTTTTAATAAGTGCAGACCCTGAGTTCGTTGAACCGGTTAGGAACCAGCAGCTGATCCTAGATATTGACTCGGAAGAGTTATCCTTTCCCACTATTTAGGCAGGAGTCAAGAGACAATCTTCAGAAAGTTTTACAACTATTGTTAGATCAGAGCTTCGAAATGTAGATAGGAGAGGTTGTAGAACTGATAAACTTTTCTTTAATTACAAAAAGTAAGAACTCATTAAGATTCGAAATAATATTTCTATCTGCTCACGTATGCGGAGCACTTCCAGTGCAGTAACGGCAGCTAACGCTCTAAATGAGAATTTCATAGGGGGACTTATTAACCACGATGAGGGATACAGGGTTCTTCGAGATATTCGTTCGTCTCCGGTTCATTGGGAGGATGAAAAGAAGAAGGTTATGGCCATGATTCGTCAGTTCGGCCTGCCGACTTTTTTCATCACTCTGTCCGCTGCTGAAACGCGGTGGCCAGAGTTGCTTGTTTTGCTCAAAAGCAACGTAGATAGAGAGATCATTAGCGAAGAAACGGCAATGAATCTACACTATAACGAAAAGGAGCGTCTCATCAAGGCAGATCCAGTCACTTGTGCTAGGTATTTTGATCATAGGTATCGTGAGCTTTTAAAAGTTATGAGGAATCCGCAGGAGAAAACTTCGTCATCAAATTTTATTAGCATGTTGAATTTCAACAAAGAGGTTCCCCTCACATTCACGGTATGTTTTGGCTGAAAGATGCCCCAGAAGTGGACTTAGCCAGTACTGAGTCAATTTCAACAGTTGTAGCCTTCATTAATACACATATTACAGTAGATGTCACAGACTCAGAATTAGCTCCGTATCTTGAATACCAAAAGCATAGGCATACAAACATGACATGTCTTAAAAAAGTCAATAAAAGTGGAAAAAAAGCTTGTAGATTCGGTATTCCATACCCTCCAATGCCCCAAACGGAGATATTGTGTCCACTGCCGGAGTAAACTCCAAACCTTGATTTTCACCAAGGAAATTTTAAGAAAATTCATGACCTACTAAATTCTGATCAATCCTCTGATATGATTGATCACTTGAGTAAAATATGCAATATGTTCTAGTTTGAAAAAACAAAAAATTTTTCTAAACAGGTCATTTGCTGGGATTTGCGTTAATGCTTATAATAAACAGATTCTTTCAATGCAAAGGGCCAATATGGATATCCTTACCTTATGCATGCTGTAGCTATATAATAAATTATATAACTAAATCCCAAAGGGGCATTTCAAAGCTTATGCGCGAGGCGGTAAGGGAAGTGCAAGGAGGCAATTACACGATTAGGCAAAAGCTACAGCACATTGGTCACAAATTCATTTCTGGCACTGAGATATCTGCTCAGGAAGCCGTATATTGTTGTCTAGGCATTCCGTTGTCCGGAACTAGCAACAAATGTGTTTTATCTGAACACTCTCCCTCCAGAGCAACGAGTTCGAATGCTCAAATCCACAAGCATCCTAAAAAATATGAATCAGGAGTCCACTGACATATTCGTTAAAGGATTGCTGGAGCGGTATGAACAAAGACCAACCGATCTTCAGGGCCTGTGTTTAGCCGATTTTGCAGAAAATTATGAAGTTTCCAAAAGCGGGAAAAGAGCTGGCCAGAATAGCGATAATGAAGAGGACGAAGAAAATGAGGCACTAGTAGAAGTGTTTATGCCTCTCCGCGATAATAGTGGTTATATTAGGGAACGGATCAAGCCATCAATTTTAAAATATATGAGGTTTAATATAAATACAGATAGCATTAGTTATGCTATTTTATCCGTGGACAGATGAAGAAATAGATTTAGTGAACGAAAATTGCGAGGAAGTTTATAACATTAATCAGGATTTAGTTATTTCAAATTTTAAAAAATACAATGCGTTAGCAGACTTAGAAGACGTGCTTAGGAGGGCCATGGAAGCTGAAGCCAATGGGGAGGAAAATTTAGGTGAAGAGGCAGCTGATGAGGCAATTGATGAGGAGTTTAGGGCTTTAGCGATTCCCGAAATAAGTTCTCAAATAAATGTTCTGAACTTGAATGACCAGGCAACGGATCAAGATAGGAGTATTCGATTAATTAAGCTTCCTCCGATTGTTTCCCTAACTTTGTCAGCCAATTTAATTAGATCGCTTAATTTGAAGCAAAAAGCTTATCTCACCCATGTTCTGCATAATGTGAGAAATAAGGCAGTTTTTTATGAGTTTGTAGGTGGCGGCGCAGGCGTCGGCAAGAGTAGAACAATATCTACAATTTTTCAGACCATTTCCCAGGAGTTTAATCGTAGACCAGGATCTAACCCAGAAACTGTTAAAGTTCTTCTGTGTGCTCCCACAGGAAAGGCTGCCTTTGGTATTGGAGGTGCCACACTTCATTCCATGTTTTCTTTACCTCTCAATCAGTCTAACCATGCCTTTAAACAGTTGGGTCCAGATTTGTTAAACACCTTGCGTACAAGATTTATTGATCTTAATATTCTTATAATTGACGAAATTTCTATGGTCGGTGAAAAAATGTTTTCATATTTGGATAGGCGCTTAAAAACAAATATTTTCAAGGCCCGAGAGTCCTTTTGGTGGCATTTCTGTTATCGTGTTCGGCGATCTAAGGCAGTTATTTCCAGTAGGTGATCGTTGGATATTTAAATCCTCATCAGGAGCGCATAATCCATACAGTGCGATAGTTGGCTCCAGTCTCTGGGATGGCTTCAAGTTTTTCGAACATACAGAGATAATGCGACAGCGAGATGATCAAGCTTTTGCAACCGCACTAAATAACATGGCATCGGCCGAAATGACGTCGGAAGATAGTGAATTGCTTAGGAACCGAATAGTTGACGGCAGTCAAGCTCCAAGAGATGCGATCCACTTATTTTATATCAATAGCGAGACAGATAAGTACAATAAGGAGAAGCTATCATCGATAATGACTGCAGAATATACTTCAATAGCTTTAGACTGCATCAAAGCCGAACATCTTAACGAAGAAATCAAAAAAAAATATCTGGACTCTGTTAAGAGTTTCAAAACTTCGAATACACAAGGTTTGTGTACTTATTTGGTTCTCAAAACCACGGCTAAATATATGATGACAGTCAATGTAGACACATCAGATGGTCTTGTTAACGGATCCACTGGTTTTTTAATGCAGATAGATCTCAGCTCAACCAATACTCCCGAAATTCTTTGGATACATTTTCTCGAGTAAAGCGTAGGAGTTAACGCACGGTCGAAACGCAGCCATAGTAACGAAGCCATGGACGCCAATTCAGAAAACTACAAAAAGTTTTCAATACCATCAAAACGAACAAGTTACTATTGACCGAAAACAGTTTCCGATTGTAGCTGAAGAAGCTATACCCATTCATAAGAGTCAGGGAGCTACATACAGCAAAGTGGTCGTCTACACTTCATCCAATATGCAAAGAGAAGCGCTGTATGTAGCTTGAAGTAGGGCCACCAGTGCGAATGGACTTTATATCGTTGGACAATTCATTCCTCCGAAACCCAAGCGGGACTGTTCTGTCGCGAAGGAGATGGAGAACTTACGTTCCGCTAAGTTACTTCACACCCACTTCGATTGTTTACTCAATCCGTCCGACCTCAATATTTTCATCCATAATACGGAAAGCTTGCACTGCCATCTTACCGATGTCCGTTCTGATCAGCTAATGCTCAAGTCTTCTATTTTGTGCTTCGTTGAGGCTTCCACTTACTCAAATGAAGCTTACATTATTCCTGGCTTTTCCACTGCAGTGCGATTAGATTGCCCGTCCGTAGCCAGCGGAGCGAGACCGAAAAGAGGCATGTTAATATTTATTAGGAATGAACTTTTAGATCATTGTAGTAATTTTGAAAGTGGTCGATTTTATGCAAATTCCGGAAGCTTAGCATCTCCAGTGTTCGAGTATGCTTTGTTTAGGTACAAATCTGTAGGTTTTATTGTTATTTATAGAACCCCCACGTATCCGTTGTCAAAGTTCAAAGCTGAGTTTCAGGACTTATTTCAAAGAAATCAGCTTGTAAATAGAAATTGCTTAGTGTTTTGCTTCATAAAATTTCAGGCTGCTGTAAGGAAATATATGAATTCCTTTTAGAAAGGAATTTTAGTTCATTGTTAGGTTTGGACTCGTCCACAACCAATTGCGACACGCATATTGACTGGGCGTTTTCAAACATTTCCGATAGCAGGGCCACCGCGCGCACCTATGAGACCATCTATAGTTACCATAGTGGAATTTTAGTTAATGTTAGGGAGGCAGAAAACTCGATTTTGCTATAGGTATCTACCGCCCGCCCCCGTACGAACCGTAAGCCCGCTTGGCAGGAACCTGCAGGGGACGCGTATTCTTAATTATATTATTACGTTAAACTTTTATTTTGTCTAAACTTTTTTTTGTTTTTTTTTTCGTTTTTTTTATGCGTTTTATTTTGTTTTTCGTTTTTTTATGCGTTTTAATTAAATCGTCTATATTATGTTGGTTTTCTAACAAAATTTTCATTTCTTTCCAAAGTTTCCCTATCTTCGGCGTCCATTATTCCGAACAATATATGATAAAGGGAGCCCATAAACTCGAAGGGTGTTCGTTTCTTTCTTTTGTTATCTTGAGTCATAAAAAGTTTATTATTTTCTTCTAGATCTGCAATTTGTCTGTCAGTGTTATCTAACACATTGTTGCATTGCTCCTCAAAAGTGTAAAGTTTACCGCACAATACTCTCATTTTCCCAATTAATTCTTTTCCCTTTTTTATCATTTGAAAATACGGGTCCATATTATAATAAACTATTAGATCCCAAGATGAGGCGACTATTTCTACGTCTCCCATCGGGTCCAAATGTATTGAAATGGATCTATTTATTTTTTTCAATTGACCACTTCTCTTTTCCTCTGGCAGCTATGCTTGCATTTGACACTTGGAAAAATAACATAAGCATTAACATTACTGCCATGTGTCCTAGTTTGGGTATTCGAGGTCTACCGCGAGTACTTCTGGCTTCTTTTGGAGGCGTTTCTGAGTCCTTTTCTTCAGACTCAATTCCAGCTAATGGACAAACTTTAGTAATCGGTCTTTTAATCGACCCATCTTGATGTTTGATGGTGACTACTCTGACTCTATCGTCCCTACCTTTATGTATTTCTTCTATTTTCCCCAACGGCCATCTAGCTGGATGACAGTTTTCATCTTTTATTAAAACTATCTGTCCTTTTTTAATATTCTGTATTCCTATTTTCCATTTATTTCTTTGGCCGAATATTGGCCTTCCAATAATAAAATGACCTGGTGTTAATACATCCAAATCGTCAAAATCATTTGAAGCGGTATACAACGGGCGTGAATTTAGTACAGCTTCAATTTGACATAAGAGGGTTGCCATTTCCTCGTAGGTTAAATTATTGTCCCCAATCACTCTTTTTAAGTGATATTTCACCGATTTTACCCCAGCTTCCCAAATACCTCCAAAGTGAGGTGCTGCCGGGGGAAAAAGTGCCACTCGATTTGTTTTCTTTCTAATATAGGAACAACTTTTATATTGTCCTTAAGGGCTCTCTGGTATTCTTCGTCTAATTTACGCGAAGCTCCCACAAAATTGGTTCCATTATCCGAAAAGATTTTTGCACATTTTCCTACAATTGTAACTGGAGACAAGCAGCCTAAAGGGTCATACATCTTTGCTAATGTAGATAAATCTATTCTTTTGTTAGTTTTTTTAGTGGGTTCATAAAGGAAGTTGAACCTAAACTCGTCTTTAACTGGATCCAATTGAAGTCCTAATGTTTTGACGGACTCATTCTCTTCAATGGTTAATACTTTATTTTCTTCGTTATTTCTAACATCCTTAACAATTTCTGGGATATTAATTATCCACTTTCTTAAGTTAAACCCAACCTTATCAAACTCCTGGGTAACTTCCTTTACATGCCTTTTGGCATCTAATGTGGAATCAGCACCTGTCATCAGGTCGTCCACATAAAAATCATTTTTTATGATTTCTCTAATTGGTTAATTTCTGCAATTATCTTCTATTGCAACAAGCACCATAGTAGCTAAGTAGGGTGCTGAAGCTGTACCATACGTAACGGTTGTTAGTTTAAATTCTTTTAATTTTTCGTTTGGATCGTCTCTCCAGAATTTATGCAAATAATGCTGATCTTCTTCATCAACATTAATTTGCCGGTACATTTTTTCAATGTCCGCTGATACTACAAATGGCCACATTCACCATTTTACCATAATATCGAATATATCTTTTTGGACTCTTTGTCCCACATACATGATATCATTTCAGCTTTTATTATTTGCGGTTTTTGCTGACGCATCAAAAACCACCCTGAGTTTTGTCGTTAGACTGGAATCTCTTATGACTCCCTGATGGGGAAAATAATATTTTCCCCCTTTCTTGGACTCTACCATATATCCTAAATTTTTATATTCATGGATGAACTTTATGTAATTTTTTTTTAATTTTGTATTTTTGCTGAGTTTCTTTTCTAAATTATAAAATCGCGCCATAGCTTGTGCCTTTTAATCTCCTAGATCCTTATCTTTTTTGAATGGTATTTTCACCACATACCTTCCATTTTCATCTCTTTTTGTAGTTTCCAAGAAATGCTTCTCACAAACATCTTCTTCCACGTCAGTACTTTCGTTTTCCATTTCCCAGAAACGCTCTAAGTCCCCGACTTCAATTGTTGTCGCTACAATCAATTTATCACCTTTTGACTTGGTGCAACTGGATATAATCCTGACCAAGTAGTCCATCTATTTTCACTACTCCGTCTTTTACAATATGGGCTTACAAATCTACTCCAATTATTATATCCACGCAGCGGCGCCAACTTGTGGATGGCCCGCCGGAACTCTGCTCCGTCACTCCTCCTTAGGTCAACGACCCTGACCATGCCGTCTTCCCCTGCGTGCGTGGCGATGATCCTCCCGACGAGCCACTTCTGCGGCGGAAGATTGTCCTCGGCCACGAGGACGAGGTCTCCTTCCTCTGGGTTGGGCTGCTGCTGGTGCCATTTGCCCCGAATGTGGAGCCCCAGGACATATTCGCGGGACCATCGCCGCCAAAACGCTTGCCTGACTGACGAGACAAGTCGCCATCGCCTGGTCCGGAGTCCGCAGTGCTGGGGGGGCGATGAGCGACCCGCCTATCAGCAGGTGCCCGGGCGTTAGTGCCTCGCCGTCGCTTGGGTCCTGGCTGAGAGCTCCCAGCGGCCTGCAGTTCATTGCCGCTTCGATCCCGACGAGGACTGTGGCGAGCTCTTCGGCGTTTAGGAGCGCGCTGCCTACCGCCCGTAGGAGTAGGCTCATTGCAGTTTTTACACCTGCCTCCCAAAGGCCTCCCATGTGAGGCGCTCGTGGCGGTATGAACGCAAATTCGCATCCGCTTTTTGATGCGAATTCGCGAACTGCGTCCCCCTGCTCCTCTATTCTCATCCGTAGAGCGCTGAGGTGGCGGCTGGCTCCGACGAAGTTCGTCGCGTTGTCGCAGTGCACGATTTGGGGATATCCTCGGCGCCCGACGAACCTTTGAAAAGCCAATAAAAAATAGTCAGTGGACAGATCTAATACAACTTCTAGGTGAACCGCTTTGGACGCAAAACAAACAAAAAGCGCGATGTATGACTTTTATGGGGGCCTTCCTCGAATTTTCAATGTCGTATATACTGGTCCACTAAAATGCACGCCGCAAATTGCAAATGGGCGGAGAGCACGGAGTCGATCTGCGGGTAAATTCCCCATAAGTTGAGTCAGCAATCAAGGCTTGCATTTAAAGCAGCGCATACATGATGAGACGGTCTGACTGCAGACCTCCTGAGCCTTCACTATCCAAACACTCTGTCGGAGGATGCTCACCAGTGCTCGTGGGTCGACATGAAAATTCGCATGGTACAGATGACGCACGTAGCTCCGCACAAATTGGGAGCGCTTTGTCAAAAGCAAAGGAAACTTGGCATCATATGATATAGGAGCTTAAGCTAGTCGCCCCCCTACTCGCAACAACGAAAAAGTACACCAAGTACCTGTGTCTTCATGGATGAATGGGTTCAACCGCTGAAGACTAGGACCAACTCTAGATCCTTTCCGAACCTTTTCGATTTCTTCTTTATACTCGTGATGTTGTATAATCTCAACAATTTTATGGAAAGCTTCATTATATTCGGTCGGTGAAACAATTTTTCCAAACTTTATAGTTGGGTCTTTGCATTTTCTTATGAAGCGGAACATATATGCAAACACTCTAAGCAACTTGAGGTGTGACGAAAAGCCCTCGATGACATCTACCAGCTCTGAACTTTGCACAGCGGCGGTCAGTCCGACCGCAGCCTTCCTCTTCTCCAGCTGAGCGTCTTCTGGAAGCTCGAAATGAGAGTTTTTGGGCCAGTTTTCTTCGTCATCCTTCAAAAATAATGGTCCTTCGAACCAGATTGACTGGACGATTTCGTTGACGTCACAACCTCTAGAGACAATATCTGCTGGGTTCTGTTTCGTGGGTACATGCCGCCACGTAGCTTCATCTGACCACTCTTGAATCTCAGCCACTCTGTTTGAAACGAACGTCGACAACGAGGATGGATGAGATCGAATCCAATGAAGAGTTACTTCGGAATCCGACCAACGAACAGTTCGTTCGATAGGGACCTTTAATAGGGGCTTGATTCTGTGACAGAGATCTGCGAGAAGGTGAGCGGCACATAACTCAAGCCTTGGGAGCGTTTTGGTCTTGAGCGGCGCTACTTTGGACTTGGAAGTCAATAACGATATTTTAAAACCTTCTGCAGTTTTGCTACGTATATAGACGCACGCTCCATAAGCTCTCATGGAGGCGTCAGCAAAGGCATGTATTTGCACTGGTGACATCGGATCGGTAAACACGAACCGAGGTATGGATATCTCTTCCAAGTGATACAATGTGTTTTTCAACATATTCCATGCTGTTTCTAAATGCAGCGGAATCGACTCGTCCCAATCTAATTTGTTAAGCCAAAGTTCCTGCAATAGGATCTTGCCTGTTATGATGATAGGGCTTAACAAACAAAGGGGGTCGAATAACTTCGATGTCACCGATAGAATGTTCCGTTTTGTCGCTCGGAGACCCATGACTGAATCGTCAAGTTTAAATTTGAAGGCATCTTCATTAGGCAACCATGAGATTCCTAACGCCTTAGTCGACTCTGAATCCGAGATCGTTATGGGCTTTGCTGTGCTCTCAGATCCGGTGATCTCAGGTGAGTTTGAAAACCACTTTGCCAACTCAAAACCTGCAGTCTGAAGAACCTGAGACACTTCGGACTTAATTGCCCTTAGCTCCTTTACGCATGCAGCACCAGTCAACATGTCATCGACGTAAAAGTCGGAACCGATAACGTCAGTAACATCGGCAGTCAGGGCAAACCTGTGCAGACGGAAGCGCAGCAGTGTCGAGTATAGCTCCTCTTGAATGGTAGGTCCGACCATCAGAATATCATTCAAGGCCACCTGAGAGGACGTCTTGGACGACGCATCGAAAACGACGCGAAGCTTGGTAGACGTACTTTGGGGCCTTAGAACACACTGATGTGGAAATACATAGTGTGGAGTTGAAGGTATCGTGTTATCGGTAGAAGACATATGGCCTAAGGAGAGGTACTCTTCCATAAATTCCTAGTACATTTTCTTCAACTCAGGGTCACGATGCAATCTTCTTTCAAGCGACAAAAACCGCCGCTTAGCAACCTCAAAAGAGTTGCCTAAAAAGATTGGATCTGATTTAAACGGCAGCCTTACTTCAAACCGATCTGATGGCAATACCTGAGTCGTCTTCCGATAGTGATCTTCACATAACTTGTGCTCAGGCGTAGCAACTTTCTTTTGAGATGGCATTTCTTCCAGTGACCAAAACTTTTGCAAGGTCCGATCGATAGACACTAGCAACTCTTCACTGCAACTCAAACTATTTTTAATTTGGGGAGCAGAACTTTTGGGAACATATCTTCCCGAAACAACCCAGCCAAGAAGGGTCTTCTGAAGAGTTGGATAGTCCGGACCTTGTTTAATTTGACCAACAGATAACAGTTCAAAGAATGATTCTGCTCCTATCAGCATGTCTATTCTTTGTGGCTTGTTGAAATATGGGTCTGCTAGAGGTAGGTTCTTTGGGATTCTCCAGTCACTCACATTCACTGACTGGTCAGGATGATAACCTGAAATCGATTTCAAAATCCAAAAATCGAAGGAGAACTCACTACCATTTAATCGCGACTTCACCACCGTATGTATTTTATCTTTAACTTAAGAATTGGATTCACCAATACCAAGCAAGCTAATACATGACTCCTCTTTACGGATCTGTAAGCGGTGAGCAAGGTCCTCTGTTATGAAATTGGTTTGAGATCCAGAGTCCAGAAGAGCTCTGGCCAGAATGTGATCACCGCTCTTCGTTCGGACACTTACGATCGACTTAGCCAGAAGTACCCTATCCATCGATGTCGCATGCAGAGCATGGGACGTGGAAGGTTGATCCTGGTTTGAAGGAGGAGAGGCACTCTCTTGGGGTGGTGGCAACGCGAGACTATTAGCAGACACTGTGTATCGATGCAATAAGGTGTGATGTGAGCGGCCGCACACTCGACATTTATTGGCCTTGCATCTTACAACAGCGTGGCCTTTTTGAAGACAATTAATGCATAAGGGTGCAGATTTAGCGAACTCAAACCTTTGCATGACCGAGAGTCGCAAAAATGGAGTACATTTCGACACTACATGGTCGTCCGAATTGCAATAGCTGCAAGTTCGCTGAACTCTGTTGGTGGAATGAGAAGAACAAGCAAATGAGCTACGATTATGCTGCTTGATTGGTACAACCTTGTCCGGCTTTTGCTTCGTCGACTCTTCAGCAGACAAATACTGGTATCGACGATTCAAAACTTTCTCAAGGTCGGACCAAAGCGGCAACTTTTCGTAAGTCAGTTGTTCATCCCACTTTTGTTTAGTCACTGGGTCGACTCTGTTCAAAACGAGATGAATGAGCATTGCATTCGAGATTTTGGTATCGTCTCCTATCGACAGTAATGAACCATAAATCGATGAAACAGTATCGATGAGGTTCCTGAGGGACGATGCGGACTGCTGCGAGATTTTTGGCAGATTAAACAATGTGGAAATATTGTTTGTAAAAATCAGATACTCGTTATCATATACTCGTTTGAGACTATCCATGGCCTTTTCATAGTTGGCTTCGGTGACTTGGAACGCCTTAATTGTTCCTAATGCTTCATCCGAGAGGCACGAAATTAAATGATTAAATTTCTCGATCACCGGTATACTTGCGTCGCTATGGACTAGAGTCTCAAAAAGGCTGATGAAATTTTTAAACTCCGAGTGCTTACCACTAAATTTCGGTAATGCCAACTTCGGAAGTCGAGCATGAGTTGGGGCACCAGAGGCTGATACTGTCAGCGTCGTATCGCTTGTTAAATCAAAGGCGCTGATAAGCGACATTACCTTTGCCTTAGTTACGATACATAACTCTTCCAACTCGGCTGCGAATTCATCGTCGCCATCTATTTCTTCTATTTTTTCTTGTAATTGTTTAGCCTTTTGGATTGACTCATTCAAGGAATCGAGCCTACATTGTAGCTCTGTCAATTGTATGGGAATCGAACCTTCATCTAATCGGACTTCTAAGCGGCGAATGCTTTTAACTTGACTTTGGAGCTTAGATTTCAAGTTTTTAAGAACTGACTTATTGTCTTCTGCCATATTTTTATATTTATAATATGCTCAAAAAAAGAAAACAAACAAATAAATAAATGTTCAAAGCAAGAACGGCAATAGAAAACAAATAATAATTTAACTGCGAGGCACGAGGTATCAATATATAATATGGTTGCAAGTGACAGCCGAAAACCATATACCCTCGAAAAGCAGGGTAGCGCGTCACTGGTAAGTAACACCCAAAAACAATATACCCTCGAAAAACAGTGATTGCAGTAAACAATAAATAACGGTTGCATCCAACTAGCGGTTCACATAGGTTATGATATATGTATATATGATATATGTTATGATATAATGTATGTCAATAAATATGTATGTGCGTATATTGTTGCTGTTATATGTGTATATATTTGCAAGAATATTATAGTCTAAATGCATGCAATTCAAGCTCTACTATATCATACGTCTGTGCCAAGAATTGAAAGCGAGGTGCAATTTTTCCAGCACAAGACAATTTAAAAAAGATTATATCTGTCTTCAGCTCTAGCTTTCAATTATTGCACAAATACCTCTGGCTCTGCGGTTGGATCTTTACGTCCAGCTGCTACTTTCCTCTTGCAGTCCGTGCAGGGCATCCCCCGGCGGTAGCAGAAACGAACGGCGAAGATTAGGCTGGGTATTTCGCGACCGACACGATTGCTTAAGCAAGGTTTTAATTGCTGTTTTTTGTTAACACACAACAACACGACGCGGGCAACGATATGCTTGATTCTAATAAATAGAATTATGTATTTGCATATATATGTTTGTGTCTTAAACCACTGTTTTACTTTGTATGCACTTTTCTATGTGTCACTGTCACTTTTATTGTTGCCTTTATTAACTTTACAGTCCACCCGGGGGCGCCATGAAAATTTAGAATAGTTTTTCTAAATGCGAAACCGGAAAAAACTTGGGTGGCTGTAATTTTATTAAGAGGCGGGACGAAAGGAATAATACGTGCGCTCGATCAAATCAATTTCAACGAATGTATAATTCAAATTTATCTCTAGCCTAACTAACCTACGTTGGCAAAGCGGGGCGAATTCGCCAAGAGCGAGAGAGTAAGCTTTTATTGCGCTCCCGCCTTGCCCTAAACTAACATACACTAGACTTCAAACAATTCAAAACAAACAGACGAGAAACGACGAAACAGCCTTCATAAGTTTTGGGAGAATGATTGCTTCAATATTAAGAGGTTTTTTATCGGCATCCCGAGTTTTTACCGTTAAAGTTACCTTATACTTTGAAGTGGAAGAGTCTGTCGATGATATTCCACTCACCTCGGTGTTTTCCCTTTTGCGCGCCACTTTTAATATTTTTGCTGCTTCCTCTGAAATGATGGTACATTGTGACCTACAATCAATTAGAGCTCTAAGGTTTTCATAGCCACCATTCACCGCTCTTACTTTTATAAGTGCTGTGGCTAAAAACGAATTTTCCCTTTTTTCATAGGGAATATGGAGCATCGTGTGATGGGATTTTTTACAAATCCCACAAAACATTTCCGAGGAGCATTTCTTATACATGTCGTGCCTACAGCATCTTTTGCACAGGCGTTGCTTTTGAATAACCTGGCCTCTCTCTATCGGACTCATTCTCTTAAACCTATAGCATTGCATTATTGTATGGCCTGCCATTTTACACAGCGGAAAACTTTCTTTAATGCTGCTATATTGCACCACTTTTTTCAACGGTTTTTTCTCTGCATCCTGCGATGAGTATAGAGAAGTATACCGTTGTTCCAGAAATTCCATTACATCGGGCAATGTTTGAATCTCTTTTTTATGACTTTCAAATAATTGAAGGGCATCTTTATTAAATTTTCTCAAAATTGTGTGGCCAAAAATCACATCAACTTCTTCTGTTAATTGTTACTTTAACTTTATTAAATGTATTGACTCATTTATCGAGTCAGAAAACAATTTAATATGTTTTGCTGAATCGTTGTCTAGCATTGGCAAATCTAGCAACCGATTCAGCTGATCTGAAAATATTTTTTATGCCCGGTACTCGAAGAGTAAAGGGGTATTAGATTTGTGCAAAAAGTGGACGTGTGTAACACCCAGAAGGAAGCGTTTCCGACCCCATAAAGTATATATATTCTTGATCAGCATCAACAGCCGAGTCGATATAGCTATGTCTGTCTGTCCGTCCTACTGTCCGTCTTCATTAGCGCCTATAGCACAAAGACCATTGTTGAGCTACTGAGATTCTTCAGCAGCGTAATTGTCAACTATTTATTTAAACACAATTGTTTTCTATTTAAGATGATTTATTTGCCATGCAAGGCGATTGTTGCGAGAGCTTAAGTCGAGATTTACATGTATACAACGACGACGACGATTCGAGACGAGATGCTAGGTGAAGACTGTTTACATGTATATAACGACGACGACGATACGAGACGAGATGCTAGTTGCAGACTGTTTCCAAGGGCAGGCGGGCCGATTGCCCGTGCCCAAATGCAAGTGAGAGCGAGCGATGCATCGAGGAAGCGATAGAGGTGGCGAAAGATCGAGAGAGCAATATAGAAGACGACAGATCGAGAGAGCGATGTAGAAGGCGAAGTAAAGAAAGAAGACGAGAGAGAACGGCTGGATAGGCTGCTGCCGTGCGGGAGCTTATATATGTATGACAATATGTAGACAATGTGGTACAGTGGGCAGTATCAACGATGAACAATAATAGAATTTACTCTACTGCTGCACCACTGACTAAGACTATGTTTTAGGAGCAAGTTTGGGCTGCGTAACCCAACAACCATAAAAGCTAGAGGAACACAATTTTGTATCCAGACTTCTGTCCTATCGCACTGTTACAAGTGTATTTCAAAATTTCACCACGCCCCTTTCCGCCCACTTCAAGGACGAAAATCAGTGGCACAATTTTAAAGAAACAAGAAAACTAAAAACGCAGAATCATAGAAAACAAGCATATCTATCAGATTGTTGAATCTGGATCAGATCAGATGATAAATATAGCCACAATAAAGAAAACCATTTCGAAATGCATCGTTCCCTCTCGCTCTCTCTCACACACAGGGGTAGGCGCAATGCCTGATCGAATTTGTTGACGCCTAGTTCTCAGATACTATAAGAGCTAGATAAACCAAACTTTCTATCCAAGATCCTGTGATATCAAACCGAGACGAGTTTGTTTTAAAATTTAACCACGCCCCCTTCCGCCCCCACAAAAGATGAAAATCTACAATTTTGAAGATACGGGAAAACCAAAAACGCAGAATCACAGAATCTCTCGCACACAGCCTTGTATGTATATGTAGGAAGTAGAGAAGGACATGTAGAGATGGCAGATGTAAAAAATGTATGTAAACAAATATGGAAACATCTAATAGATCTAAATCTCCGAAAAGGTTCGACTTAATTTTTTTTTTTGGCTAAAATTAAATTTTTGCGAATATGTAATAAATTACAACAAGCTCACATACATATATACTGACTGAGTACCGGGTATAAAGTAGAGCCGCGGCGTAGACGCGGCTCACAACGTTCCCCTTCGTTTTCTTTTATTTTCATACCGCTTGGTCAGCAATTCCCAATGGCCCCGTTAATAAGTGAGCAACCATACTCCTTGCTTCACCCTTTATTGCCATTTTTAAATAATTGAATTTTAGAGATTTACTCAGCCCATCTCTATTATGAATTATTTTACAAAACAATTGTGAAAACATGTCACACTCTTTTTCTTCTCCCGAAAATGTGGGTACTTCTGCCTTTGGTAGAACCGGAAAATCGTCATCTTCCTTCTTTGCTACTGACGCTTTACTAACGCTAGCTTTTTCCTCCATAACTTCCTGCATCCTTATTTCTAAGTTGCTTAACGTGTTCTGAATATCAAAGTCTAGCTCGGCGATCTGTTCGTCAAAGCTGTCATTTAATTTATAAACATTATAGAATTCCTCAAATTTTGTTTAGTCTTTTACTAAAGAATTTTTGGCTTTTCTTAGGTTACACTCCCTTGTTGTAGCCTGCTCTAACCTCTATATACTTTCTTATTTGCTGCAGCCTTTTTTTAAGCTCTCCTAGCCTACAGATTTCGTCACTGGTCAATATACCAGCTTCAATCCCTTTAACTTAATTTGCTACTACGGCCTGAGCTTCTAGTAGCTTAATGATTTTATCCGACAACATCTTATTAAGTAAATTAGAAGTAATATCTATATATATAAAAAAAAAATGTTTCGTCGTTCTCGCTAAGCATCTTTGCCATTATAATTTGAATGGTTATGAAGTCTATTGTAAGTTAGTTTAGGGCAAGGCGGGAGCGCAATAAAAGCTCTCTCTCGCTCTTGGCGAATTCGCCCCGCTTTGCCAACGTAGGTTAGTTAGGCTAGAACTAAATTGAAATTATATATTCTATAAAATTGATTATGATCGAGCGCACACATTTATTTTCTCGTCCCGCTTTTAATAAAAACTACAGCCACCCAAAGTCTTCGGGTTTGCTTTAGAAAACTATTTTAAATTTCATGGCGCCCCCGGGTGGACTGTAAAGTTAACCCTCTAAGCCTACTTTCAAGAATAATGAAGGAAACGAATTCAAATAATTTTTTCTAAAATGAATTGGGGCTCTTGAACTTAAATATGTACTCAGAAAAAGTGCAAAAGCTTTCGCTTACCTTCAAGGTGAGAAAAAGTGTCTCAAGACACTCTTGGGGCTCCGAGTGTACAAAAATTTCATTTCCAAATTACGAAGTTGAGTTTTATTTATTTTTATGACAATTTTTTTTTTATGTGCAACACAAATGCAGTTTACATTTTGTGCAAATGCACTGCGTTTGAGAGAGGATGATGACTTTGTTGTCCGCCCTGATAGAGAGGATGGAGACTGGGTTGCCCATTTGCCCATGTTCTCTCTTTCCTTTTCTATACGCCTATATAAAACATAAGCGTTTGTTGCTGCCATATCAATCAAGTGGTAAAAAATTCGAGTGGCAGCATCCCGAGTTTTAGCTCTGATATGATAGCGGCCCATCCATTAGGTCTACGCCACCCATGTGAGCGTTATATTCGCGAATAATTTGTGGGCAATCAACTTCGATGTTTCGCTTAGATTTCCTGTCGTAACGAGCAGTCTTTGCTATTCCTTCATGCGAATTAGCCCTTTCAAATGGCTGAACAACCACATAAGTCGACAAAAAGCGAACTGCCTTGTTGTGTTTCCACAGCACATTACTTATTTCAACTCCATATGAAGAGCCTACGTACTCGGTCGAAAAACCCCTTGGTTTGTTTTTGATAATACTATCGTTTGGAAGCTTGCAATTAGGGATACAATTTACGCACTGTACCAAGGCTATAAATACCATCAAAGGCAGCGACGTATAAAAGTTATCAAAGAAAATAATGTGGTGCTTGAAAGTTTGTACTGTTTTTGTTAAACGTACAACAATGTTGGCCGAAGCACCAAAATCTGGGTGACCAGGCAAGATCACGTTATCACCTGCGCCGCTGTATATCTCAAAGCGGTATGCATAGCCAAAAAAATCGCACAAAAAAAATAGCTTTATACCCCACTTGTGTGGCTTATTGGGCATATATTGCCTCAAGTGGTGATTCATTTTGGTACTGCACATTTGCTCGTCAACACAAAGGCGGGCTTGCTTTGGAACGGAGTCTAACCTTTGGTTAAGACAGTCGACAAGTTTTCGCGTGCGGAACAGTGGATCGTATCCTGGCTCACCCTTTTTGATCCGCTCGCTCTCGTCTCGCAGTGAGAAGTACTGTTTAATTCCCTCGAATTCGGTTCGGGTCATGCACGTTTGTATAGGTCCAAACGCGTCTTTTGCCCAGTAGCTTTTCAGATTTGGATAGCGATAATGGACATATACATCAAAATACCGATGTAACGGTGGATATCATTACTGTTAATTTTGAACTTATTAAATATATTATTCGAAAACAAAAAGATAGCTTGGAGCCCCAAAAGAGCCTCCAGACACTTATCACTATTTCTCAGCTACTACACACATCTTTATTATATTTGAGTGCCTGTAACTTGATTTTAAAAGCTAAGAAGCATACCTTTCACGAACAAAAATAATGAGCTCGATTTGTTTTATATATACTTTTATTACCACAAGAAAACATGAAATGCATCAGCTCAAAATTTACGCGCGAAATAACACATGTTCTGTGCACATGAACAAAAAAGCATAGCTTAAAGCTTTTGTGAGCTTTCAAAGCTTCTGCACGTAATTTCGTGTTTGTTGTTAACAGAAAAACAATATTCAAATGACGTAAAAGCTCTTAGTTTTTTAGATAATGTCAATAATATGATGTGGAGATGGAATCAGTAGAGTCAGTCTTGATCTTGGATCTGAACGGAAAAGTCGACCTAAAACTAAAGTCGCCAAAATCGCGCCGATACCTATCCGGTTGAACAATTTACCTCGAAAGTGAAATTCTTTAAGTCTTATTAAGCTCAATAAATTTGTGAAATAAAGTTAAACAATTTTACTTTTTAAAAACACAAATCGCCACCGCGAATGCTTAATTGGCGCCCAACGTGGGGCCACGCGTAAAGCACCGAAAAACAAAAGTGTTGCGTGGGCTCGAACCCAAAGAAGGACAATTAATTAATGCAATAAAACCTTCAATAGAACGCGTTGTAACGGAGTGTTAAGACAACAAAAAAAGAAAAGTGAGGAAATTAAATAACCAACCGGAAGGCTTGGCGCGTAACAAACAATTCAACAATATCTAATATCAATATTTAATTGTTTGAATTGAATACGAAAAAACCAACCAACCAACCAAACCAACCAAAAAACCATACTAAAACCAAGGAAGAGCTGTAGGGAGGACCCTCGCTGCTATCATCAAGGAAGATATCAAGTTAATCAAAAGAAGGACGACCTCTTTTGGAAAAATTCGTGAGAATCAGAAAAAATTCAATTTAAGAAACAGATAAATAAATATAAGTAGGGATATAAGTAAAAATATTAATATTATAGAGTACAACATTTAAAACTAAAAAACACTGGATAACTAAATTTCGGATTTTCAAAAATTAAAAACGAAGGAAAACGTTATGAGCCGCGTCTGCGCCGCGGCTCTACTTTATACCCGGTACTCAGTCAGTATGTATGTATGTGAGCTTGTTGTAATTTATTACATGTTCGCAAAAGGAAAAAATTTAATTTTAGCCAAAAAAAACAATTTAAGTCGAACCTTTTCGGAGATTTTGATCTATTAGATGTTTCCATATTTGTTTACATAAATTTTTTACATCTGCCATTTCTACATGTTTTTATCTGCTTCCTACATATACATACACGGCTGTGTGCGAGAGAGAGAGGGAATCAGTCTGCGCTTGGGAGGCCACTGAAATTTCATTTGTTCCTTCTGACTATATTTATGATCCGATCTGATCCAAATTCTATACTCTGATAAATATAGTCATTTTCTATTATTCTGCGTTTTTGGTTTTCCCGTATCTTCAAAATTGTAGATTTTCATCTTTTGTGGGGGCGGAAAACAAACTCGTCTCGGTTTGATATCACAGGAGCTTGGATAGAAAGTTTGGTGGTTCTAGCTCTTATAGTCTCTGAGAACTAGGCGTCAAAAAATTCGATCAGGCATTGCGCCTACCCCTGTGTGTGAGAGAGAGCGAGAGGGAACGATGCATTTCGAAATGGTTTTCTTCATTGTGGCTATATTTATTATCCGATCTGATCCAGATTCTACAATCTGATAGATAAGGTCAGTGTCTATGATTCTACGTTTTTAGTTTTCTCGTATCTTTAAAATTGTGCATGCCACAGATTTTCGTCCTTAGAGTGGGCGGAAGGGGGCGGGGCAAAATTTTGAAATACACTTGTAACAGTGCGATTGGACAGGAGTCTGGATACAAAATAGTGTTCCTCTAGCTTTTATGGTCTTTGAGCTATAGGCGCTAATGAAGACGGACAGACGGACAGACGGACGGACGGACAGACGGACGGACAGACAGACATAGCTATATCGACTCGGCTATTGATGCTGATTAAGAATATATATACTTTATGGCGTCGGAAACGCTTCCTTCTGGGTGTTACACACATCCATTTTTTGCACAAATCTAATATACCCCTTTACTCTTCGAGTACCGGGTATAAAAAGGACTACAGAATCAAGTACTGAACTGACCGCCGATCTGGTCAAGCAGTTGATAGATTTCAGATTTCACAAGTGAAAGAGCAAATAACACAATTAAAACAACATTTAGAAACAACCTCAGATCAGGTAGTAGATTATCAGGCTGAAAAAATTGATGAAAAAATTAAAGATGAAACCACCTTAAAGGTAATAGGACTTAATCAATACGTAGGATGGAGAGAGGCTGCGGAAACAGCTATGCAGTTGTATAAAAGGGGAAGCAAGCAATACTTTATTGCTTTGACCATTTAAAAAATAAAATCACAGGGCTAGCGCATGATGCACTAACTAATCATGGAACCGTTTTAAACTTTGATGCTATACTAGCACAACTCGACTTTGTGTACAGTTGCAAACGACTAATATACATCATAGAACAAGAATTAAGCGTTCTCCGACAAGGGAACCTTTCAATAATAGACTTTTATAATGAGGTTAATAAATAGGTGACATTGCTAATTAACAAAACAATCATGACTTATAGTAAGGACAGTGAGGTAACCAAAGAAACAAATAACAAAATTAGAGAGAATGCCTTACGCATTTTCATGACTGGTCTCAAAGGCGGTATTTCCGAATTACTTTTTTCATTGAATCCACCAGACCTACCAAATGCATTGGCCAAGGTGCAAGAACTATAAGCTAATAACAGACGGGCACAATTTGCCTACCAATTCAATAACCCAACAAAGATACCAGGAAATACCCAAAATACCTTGAGGTTCCACCAGAGACAACCAAGAGCCTACAACGGACCTTTCGAACAGAAAAACAACTTCCAGAAAAATAATATGTCTTGGGGACAACCTTGTTTTCTAAATAACAAACAACAAAATCAGGCCCCCGAAGCAATGGAGTTGGACGAATCTTTGCAAATACAAAACCGACCAAATAGTAATCCCTACAAGGGAAATCATAATACTAACTATAACCGAGGTTATAATACTAATAATTATTATCAGAGAAATAACAACAATTATAACCATGCCCAACAGAATAGAGCCAACACTGGACAGAACAATCAGTTTAGCCCAAACGAAAACCAACTGACTCGTTAAATCAACCTCAACCGGCAAATAAAGCCATGAGGGTGAACAATATTGAAAAGGATTTTTTTTTAGAAGTAGGTCTGCCCTACTTAATAAGAACTGACAAAAAATTAAATAAAAATTTTAAGGTCTTAATAGATACGGGAGCAACATCCTGTTACATAAAAAAGGGAATTTATAAGAATAAAAAAGAATTGCCAATTTATAAGAGAGTTGCCACTGTAAATGGGTTTTCAAATATCAAATATTTTCATATCATAACCATATTTAATACAAAACAAGTATTTTACGAAATAGAGGGTATGGAAACAGATTTACTTATAGGATTTAATCTACTAAAAAAGATAGAAGCGGTAGTTGATACCGAAAAGGGAATTTTAAGATATAATAATAACGAAGAGCAGATCATTTTCGATGAGAGCGTTTCTCTAAATAAAATATCCCTTACAGAAGGGAAAATTATCCTTCCGTTAAAAGAATTTATAATGAAAAAATATTTTGAAGCAGGAAAGGCAGAAAGAACCGATTCAGAACAGGTAGAAGGAAGTTTATACAGCTTGGGATCAAGGAATCCTGAGCATGCCGACGTAGAATTATCCGTCAATACAAGAGAAAATAGCTTAGGATGCAAATATCCTGAGCACGCCGACGTAGAAATATCCGTAAATACAAAAGCAAATAGTTTGGGATGCAAATATCCTGAACATGCCGCGGTAGAAATATCAGACTTAAATAAACATATAAATTCTGAATCGGAAATGAGAATAACACACTCACTCATGAAGCGGAAAATTTAGAGAAACTCAGGGAAAGAATGATAGATATACTACAAAAGGACCATGCAAATATAGATTTGCAGTTACCGTTTAGAACGGATATAAAAGGAGAAATAAATACTGAACATGATAGGCCGGTATATAGTAAGCAATATCCATATGCTTATTCGGTTAACGATTTCGTTAATAAAGAAATAAGTAAAATGTTAGACGATGGTATAATTAAACCTAGTAGGAGCCCATATAATTCGCCAGTGTTAGTTGTACCAAAAAAAGGAGTAAATGAAGATGGAACTCCGAAACATAGGTTAGTAATAGACTTTAAAAAATTAAATCATAATACAATACCAGACAGGTACCCCATGCAGGATCCTTCTGTAATTCTTTCCAATTTGGGGAAGGTAAAGTATTTCTCTGGTATTGATTTAGAATCGGGATTCTATCAGATATTGATGAAAGAATCAGACATAGAAAAAACATAATTTTCCATAAATAATGGTAAATATGAATTTTTAAGAATGCCAATGGGTTTGACAAACGCACCCAGAATCTTCCAAAGGGCAATGTACGATATACTTAGAGAACAAGTAGGGAAGACCTGCCATAACTATATGGATGACATAATAATATTTTCAAAAACTATTAATCAGCACTATACAGATATAATTAGAATAATACAGATTTTACAGAATGTTAACATGCTAATTTCCCCTTGAAAAGTCTAAATTTTTTCAACTAGAGACTAAATTCCTGGGATACATCGTTTCCCATAATTTCATAAAAACAGACCCGGAAAAAATAGATACAATACAGAAATATCCAATTCCGAAAAATGTCCGAGAGCTACGCAGTTTCCTAGGATTAACAGGGAATTATAGAAAATTCGTCCGGAACTATGCGACAATTGCTAATCCACTCACAAAGTATTTTTAAGTGGAGTCAATGGGTAGATTTCAAAAAGAGCATCCAAAAAAGCCTTGATACAGCTAGATGAAACAGCAGTGGAAGCATTTAATATTCTAAAAGATAGTTTAATTGCACATATAGAATTAGTACAACCTGATTACAATAAAAAATTCACTCTAACCACAGATGCATCAAACATAGCAACATAACATTTATTTCCAAAACCCCAAACAAAACTGAGCAACTTTATGCCGCAAACAAAAAAGAATTATTAGCAATAGTGTGGGCACTGAAGAATATAAGAAGTTATTTATACGGAGTTAGTGGAATTGAAATTCAAACAGATCACCAACCATTCTGCTTTACCATGTCACAGAACAATCCAAATATAGAAATGAAACAGTGGTACTACTTTATTGAAAGTTTTGCACCAAAGATCATATATAAACCAGGCTCAACCAATATATTAGCAGACGCTTTATCTCGAATTCAAATAAATCATATAACAGACAGTGATGATGAAAAGTGGGATTAGATTCAGATTTAAATACCCAACATTCAGCAGAAAGCTGTTTTGAAAACATTCTTCAAGAAACCAGGAAGCCATTAAATCAGTTTAAGCAACAGTTACTCATAGCAAAAGCTAGAATCACAGTTCATGAGCTAGTAAGAATTCAAGAAAATACCCGACATAGAATTGAATTTGACACAGTTGAGAACTTACTGCATATTTTAAAAGAATATATTCAGCCAAACTTAAACACTATAATACATTGCACATTAGAAGATCTATATGTTATTCAAAAAGTACTAAAGGCTAATTTCATAAACAAATTTCTCTTCACGAAGAAATTCCTCCAAGATATTGAGAATCCAGAAGACAAAGCCGTAATTATAGAAGAAACACATTGCAGAGCACACAGAGGTTTAGATGAAAACTACAAACAGATAACTAAATTGTATTATTGGCCAAACTTATACAAAAAATTAAAAGAATATATCAAAGGTTGTGAGATATGTAACAAGAATAAATATAATAGACATCCTGTAAAAATTCCAATAGGTGAAGCTCCCATTCCGACAAGAGAAGGTGAGCAATTACATATACACATATTCTATGCCCAAAATCTGACATTTATAACCTGTATTGATTCCTATTCAAAATACTTGGTGGTAAAAGAGATTCAAAATAAACTAAATATTGAACATAAGGTATTGGAATTATTGCAACATTTTCCTTTAGCGACATCAATAATGACAGATAACGAACCAAGTCTTACTTCAGCACAATTTAGATCATTCATCATTAATTTAACCATTTTTTATGCTGATCCCAGGCATAGCACTTCCAATGGACAGGTAGAAAGAGTGCATTCCACATTAACAGAAATAGCACGATGTATTAAAGAGGAACTAAACTTAACAAGCTATACAGAAATAATATTGAGGGCAGCGCAAAAATATAACCTCACAATAAATTCAACAATAAACAAAATGCCCTTTGACATCTTATTTAATAAAACCGAACACGCAAATGTTCCATTATTACTTAAAGCAGCTCAAAATAAAATGCTTGAGGTACACAATAAGGATAGGAGAGGAAAAGACTATACAGTAGGTGAAGTAGTTTATGAAAAAAAATTCGGTTAAAAAAACAAACTACAACCCCGTTACAAAAAACAAGTAGTTAAGGAAAATCATAACAACAAAATCATGATCAATAATAGAAACCGAAAAATACATAAAGACAATATAAAACACAAAGAATATATTTTTTATTTTTTGCAGAAAATGTATGTAAGTATAATAAGACTGGCCCTCGTTTTGTATACGACTTCCGAAGTCATTGACTATACGCACAGTGATTACTTTTTACTTAGAGACGACAGGAACGTTTACACTTATGAATCCTACGCTGACCTCTATCACATTACTAACTTAAGTTTTTATAAGGAGATAATAAATATAGAATCAAAATATGTTAATAAATCCATAAATTCGGACGATGAATGGGAAATTAAAACGGAAATTAACTTATTAAATTTGGCGATTTCAGAATTAGCCCCAAAGAGAAATAGAAGGGGAATTAATGAGTTGGGTACCATTTGGAAATGGGTAGCAGGTACCCCTGATCATGAGGATTTTATAAAAACTCAGAATAAAGTAAACGAATTGATTGAAAATAATAATAAGCAGTTTATAATGAATTCAACATTTTTTAAGGAAATTGAATTGCTATAATTTAATAATTATTTATATAAAATACCCCCAAATTAATAATATTTGTAAACTATACCATGCAAGAGCCATCTCACAACATGATGGAAAATTAGTTATAAGCAAAAATATTTGCGAATGCGGGGGACGTTATTATCTTATGAATAATTTCAAAACAGAAACATTTAACAATTATGCGAAAATAATTTTAAAAAATAATTGTTTTACGAATTTACTAAATGGCCTTAAGGCCAACTGCTCGAAAATAAGAGAAAAAAACAAAGAAATAGATTTCGTGGAAAATGGTGCCATATTAGTGTCAGGCACCAATAACGTAAACAACACTAAGCTGTTAGGTTCTTATCTTCTCATATTCAACGATACAATTATAATAAATAACAAAACCTATGTAAATGAGAAGAATAAAATTTGGGAATACGTATCGCAACATAGATATAGTAATTTTAATTTAGTTGATTATGAACAATCCACTGATAAGTTACTTTCCTTTGACAATGTTAAATTTTAAATTTATAAAATTCGGGAATACTGGATTACCATTAACATTAATATTCTTATTAGTACCGTTTTATTGCGGCTACAAATTAACCATATTAATCCACTCTAAAGCATTCATGAAACCCACACAAGATATAATTGAAAACAATATATTGCAATTATCAGAAGAAATCAGAGTTCTATCAGAACCCCAAAATGTATCGGGACGACACATTTAAGAACGGGGGGAGTTAACATACCCAATTACATTGGTCCCTTATACGAGTTATAAACAATCTTTGGTGTCCCCAGATTCAATCTCGATCTTTGGATTTCAATCTTTGGCTCCCAAATAATTTATAAACAATCTTTTCTCACACTCCACCTAAAGTGGAAAACAAACTTTTCTCACACCCGCCTTAATTGAAAAACAATCTCAGCCCACTCTCGGCCCACGCCCGGCTTTCGGGTAAACAATCGAACACCCGGGTTTCAAGTAAACAATTGAACACCCGGCTTTCTGCAGTTTCTGCATTTTTGGTATTTCACAATTCCAGATCTGGATAACCAATCCGAGTCAGTCCCTTTGTTTATAGGAAAATGGTATCGAGAAGAGAACCATTGGGGTTTCATGATGTGGAGATGGAATGAGTAGAGTCAGTCTTGATCTTGGATCTGAACGGAAAAGTCGACCTAAAACTAAAGTCGCCAAAATCGCGCCGATACCTATCCTTAAATTCTTTAAGTCTTATTAAGCTCAATAAATTTGTGAAATAAAGTTAAACAATTTTACTTTTTAAAAACACAAATCGCCACCGCGAATGTTTAATTTGCATATACATAATTTTATTTATTAGAATCAAGCATATCGTTGCCCGCGTCGTGTTGTTGTGTTATAATAAAAACAGCAATTAAAAATTTGCTCAAAAATCGAGTCGGTCGCGAAATACCCCAGCCTAATCTTTGTTCTTCGTTTCTGCTACCGCCGAGGGATGCCCTGCACGGACTGCGAGAGGAAAGTAGCAGCTGGACGTAAAGATCCAAAAGCAGAGCCAGAGGTATTTGTGCAATAATTAAAAGCTAGAGCTGAAGACATAACTTTCCTTAGATTGTCTTGTGCTGGAAAAATTGCACCTCGCTTTCAATTCTTGGCACTGGCAAGTACATACATATAAGACCAAAATATACGCACTTACATATGTACTTATTGACATACATTATAGATACATACATATATCATAACCCTTGTGAACCGCTATTTGGATGCAACAGTTATTTATCGCTTACTGCAATCACTGTCGCCCCCCCCCCCCTTACCCTTCTCGTTGTTTGAAAAGTTTGTTCGTTAACCCAAGTCGCGGCGTATAACACTTACCTCCAGACATACATACAAGCAGCAGTATCGGTGCACTCTCTCGTTTTCGCTTTCACCTTTCCACCGTTGCTTACGTTGTAGTTGTTGGGAGAATATTTTCGTTTGCCGCGCTTGATCTTAACGGAGCGCCCCGTGACGCGCTACCCTGTTTTTCGAGGGTATATTGGTTTTGAGTGTTACTTGCCAGTGACGCGCTACCCTGCTTTTCGAGGGTATATTGGTTTTCGGCTGTCACTTGCCACCATCTTTATGTATTTATAACTCGTGCCTCTACATTCAATATTATTATTCCTTTTCGTTTCTCATTTTCGTTGTCCGAAATATATAGTTGGGTCATTGGCCAAGAACGCATACCAATACGCAGCTGTAGCGGTGAATTTTCGTTTCGCTTTCGCACCCCACCGTTGCTTATCGCTGTTCTTTTCGTTTGGCGCGCTTGATCCAAACCGAACACCAAGTGACGCGCTATCCTGTATTCGTCGGGTGTATTCGTTTGGTATCAGTAGGATCCAACTAATAATCGGAGCAAATCGTACTTCGCCAATTAATATTGGATTCAGTATTTAATCGACGATCAGTGTGTACCATTGCACACGTATACAAGCACACGCCATACATACTTCAGAACTACAGCGGTGAATTTTTTCGTTTTCGCTTTCGCTTGTCACCATTGCTGTTCGTTGTTGTTGTGTGGTTTTCGTTTGCGCGCTTAAGCCAAGCAACGCTATACCCTACATTTGTCGGGTGTATAGTTTTTTAAACTCGTTTGGGTATATTCGCATGCCACCATACAACGCGATCACTAAGTGACGTGATACCCTACCTTAGTCGGGTATATTTATTTTTCCCTCGTTTGGGTACAAACACCTGATTACCTTTCGTTATCAGTTGCTTGTGTTGAGAGTCAATATGACCCCAAAAGCCGATAAAAGCCCCTCCTTGAAGAACTTAAGAAGAAGCGCAGAGGCCGTGTCAAAAAAATTAAAAGATTACCGGACCCTTTAGAAGCTGGCGATGATCCGCTGATACTGACGGAGCTCGAGTGCAGGCTGCAAAAGCTAATAGAAAAAATTGACACGGCAAGCCAACTTCAAGAGGAGATCGAGCAACTAGAAGAAGTAGATAGCGACGATGACTTTGCAGCCGAGTTGGAAGAGTTATGTATCGTAACTAAGGCAAAGGTAATGTCGCTTATCAGCGCCTTTGATTTAACAAGCGATACGACGCTGACAGTATCAGCCTCTGGTGCCCCAACTCGTGCTCGACTTCCGAAGTTGGCATTACCGAAATTTAGTGGTAAGCACTCGGAGTTTAAAAATTTCATCAGCCTTTTTGAGACTCTAGTCCATAGCGACGCAAGTATACCGGTGATCGAGAAATTTAATCATTTAATTTCGTGCCTCTCGGATGAAGCATTAGGAACAATTAAGGCGTTCCAAGTCACCGAAGCCAACTATGAAAAGGCCATGAATAGCCTCAAACGAGTATATGACAACGAGTACCTGATTTTCACAAACAATATTTCCACATTGTTCAATCTCCCGAAAATCTCGCAGCAGTCTGCATCGTCCCTCAGAAACCTCATCGATACTGTTTCATCGATTTATGGTTCATTACTATCGATAGGAGACGATACCAAAATCTCAAATGCAATGCTCATTCATCTCGTTTTAAACAGAGTCGACCCATTGACTAAACAAAAGTGGGACGAACAACTGACTTATGAGAAGTTGGCGCTTTGGTCTGACCTTGAGAAAGTTTTAAATCGTCGATACCAGTATTTGTCTGCTGAAGAGTCGACGAAGCCAAAACAAGACAAGGTTGTACCAAGCAAGCAGCACAATCGCAGTTCATTTGCTGGTTCGTCCCATTCCACCAACAGAGCTCAGCAAACTTGCAGCTATTGCAATTCGGGAGACCATGTAGTCTCGAAATGCACTCCATTTTTGCGTCACTCGGTCATGCAAAGGTTCGAGTTCGCTAAGTCTGCACCCTTATGCATTAACTGTCTGCAAAAAGGCCACGCTGTTGTAAAATGCAAGGCCAATAAATGTCGAGTGTGCGGCCGCTCACATCACACCTTATTGAATCGACACACAGTGTCTGCTAATAGTCTCGCGTTGCCACCGCCTCAAGAGAGGGCCGCTCCTCCGTCAAATCAGGATCAACCTTCTACGTCCCATGCTCTGCATGCGACATCGTTGGACAGGGTACTTTTGGCTAAGTCGATCGTAAGTGTCCGAACGTAGAGCGGTGACCACATTCTGGCCAGAGCTCTGCTAGACTCTGGATCGCAAACCAATTTTATTACAGAGGACCTTGCTCACCGCTTACAGATCCGTAGAGAGGAGTCATGTATTAGCTTGCTTGGCATTGGTGAATCCAATTCTCAAGTTAAAGATAAAATACATACGGTGGTGAAGTCGCCATTAAATGGTAGTGAGTTCTCCTTCGATTTTTGGATTCTGAAATCAATTTCAGGTTATCATCCTGACCAGTCAGTGAATGTGAGTGACTAGAGAATCCCAAAGAACCTACCTTTAGCAGACCCCTATTTCTACAAGCCACAAAGAATAGATATGCTGATAGGAGCAGAATCATTCTGTGAACTGTTATCTGTTGGTCAAATTAAACAAGGTCCGGACTATCCAACTCTTCAGAAGACCCTTCTTGGTTGGGTTGTTTCGGGAAGATATGTTCCCAAAAGTTCTGCTCCCCAAATTAAAAATAGTTTGAGTTGCAGTGAAGAGTTGCTAGTGTCTATTGATAGGACCTTGCAAAAGTTTTGGTCACTGGAAGAAATGCCATCTCAAAAGAAAGCTGCTACGCCTGAGCACAAGTTATGTGAAGATCACTATCGTAAGATGACTCAGGTATTGCCATCAGGTCGGTTTGAAGTAAGGCTGCCGTTTAGATCAGATCCAATCTGTTTAGGCAACTCTTTTGAGGTTGCTAAACGGCGGTTTTTGTCGCTTGAAAGAAGATTGCATCGTGACCCTGAGTTGAAGAAAATGTACTAGGAATTTATGGAAGAGTACCTCTCCTTAGGCCATATGTCTCCTACCGACAATACGATACATTCAACTCCACACTATGTAATTCCACATCAGTGTGTTCTAAGGCCCCAAAGTACGTCTACCAAGCTTCGCGTCGTTTTCGATGCGTCGTCCAAGACGTCCTCTCAGGTGGCCTTGAATGATATTCTGATGGTCGGACCTACCATTCAAGAGGAGCTATACTCGACACTGCTGCGCTTCCGTCTGCACAGGTTTGCCCTGACTGTACAAGCTTAACACCGTAACTTATGGGACTGGACCAGCCCCATTTTTGGCTATCCGGTGTTTAAAAAGGTTGAGTGAGTCTGCAAAGCTCTCATTCCCTAAAGCTGCTGACGTTATCGGGTCCGACTTTTACGTCGATGACATGTTGATTGGTGCTGCATGCGTAAAGGAGCTTAGGGCAATTAAGTCCGAAGTGTTTCAGGTTCTTCAGACCGCATGGTTTGAGTTGGCAAAGTGGTTTGCATACTCACCTGAGATCACCGCATCTGAGAGCACAGCAAAGCCCATAACGATCTCGGATTCAGAGTCGACAAAGGCGTTAGGAATCTCATGGTTGCCTAATGAAGATGCCTTCAAATTTAAAATTGACAATTCAGTCATGGGTCTCCGAGCGGAGAACGGAACATTTTATCGGTGACATCGAAGTTATTCAACCCCCTTGGTTTGCTAAGTCCTATCATCATAACAGGCAATATCATATTGCAGGAACTTTGGCTTAACAAATTAGATTGGGACGAGTCGATTCCGCTGCATTTAGAAACAGCATGGAATATTTTGAAAAACACATTGTCTCACTTGGAAGAGATATCCATACCTCGGTTCGTGTTTACCGATCCGATGTCACCAGTGCAAATACATGCCTTTGCTGACGCCTCCATGAGAGCTTATGGAGCGTGCGTCTATATACGTAGCAAAACTGCAGAAGGTTTTAAAATATCGTTATTGACTTCCAAGTCTAAAATAGCGCCGCTCAAGACCAAAACGCTCCCAAGGCTTGAGTTATGTGCCGCTCACCTTCTCGCAGATCTCTGTCACAGAATCAAGCCCCTATTAAAGGTCCCTATCGAACGAACTGTTCGTTGGTCGGATTCCGAAGTAACTCTTCATTGGATTCGATCTCATCCATCCTCGTTGTCGACGTTCGTTTCAAACAGAGTGGCTGAGATTCAAGAGTGGTCAGATGAAGCTACGTGGCGGCATGTACCCACGAAACAGAACCCAGCAGATATTGTCTCTAGAGGTTGTGACGTCAACGAAATAGTCCAGTCAATCTGGTTCGAAGGACCATTATTTTTGAAGCATGACGAAAAAACTGGATCAAAAACTCTCATTTCGAGCTTCCAGAAGACGCTAAGCTGGAGAAGAGGAAGATTGCGGTCGGACTGACCGCTGATGTGCAAAGTCCGGAGCTGGTAGATGTCATCGAGGGCTTTTCGTCACACCTCAAGTTGCTTAGAGTGTTTGCATATATGTTCCGCTTCATAAGAAAATGCAAAGACCCAACTATAAAGTTTGAAAAAATTGTCAAACCGACCAAATATAATGAGCTTTCCATAAAATTGTTGAGATTAAACAACATCACGAGTATAAAGAAGAAATCGAAAAGGTTCGGAAAGGATTTAGAGTTGGTCCTAGTCTTCAGCGGTTGAACCCATTCATCCATGAAGACACAGGTACTGGGTGTACTTTTTCGTTGTTAAGAGTAAAGAGGCGACTAGCCAAAGCTCCTTTATCATATGATGCCCATATCATCTGCACCATTTGAATTTTCATGTCGGCGCCCGAGCACTGGTGAGTATCCTCCGACAGAGTGTTTGGATAGTGAACGCTCAGGAGGTCTGCAGTCAGACAGTCAGATCATGTGTGCGCTGCTTTAAATGCAAGCCTCGATTGCTGACTCAACTTATGGGGAATTTACCGCCCATTTGCAATTTGCGGCGTGGATTTTTGTGGACCAGTATATACGACATTGAAAATTCGAGGAAGGCCACCATATAAGTCATACATCGCACTTTTTGTTTTGCGTCAAAAGCGGTTCACCTAGAAGTTGTTTCAGATTTGTCCACTGACTCTTTCTTATTGGCTTTCCAAAGGTTCGTCGGGCGCCGAGGATATCCCCAAGTCGTGCACTGCGACAACGCGATGAACTTCGTCGGAGCCAGCCGCCACTTCAGCGCTCTGCGGATGAGACTCGAGGAGCAGGGGGAGGCAGATCGGGAATTCGCATCAAAAGGCGGATGCGAATTTGCATTCATACCGCCGCGAGCTCCTCACATTGGAGGCCTTTGGGAGGCAGGTGTAAAAACTGCAAAGAGCCTACTCCTGCGGGCGGTAGGCAGCGCGTTCCGAAACGCCGAAGAGCTCGCCACAGTCCTCGTCGGGATCGAGGCGGCAATGAACTCCAGACCGCTGGGAGCTCTCAGCCAGGACCCAAGCGACGGCGAGGTACTAACGCCCGGGCACCCGCTGATAGGCGGTTCGCTCGTCGCCCCCCCAGCACTGCGGACTCCGGACCAGGAGAGTCTCAGCTGCTTGCGGCGATGGCGACTTGTCTCGTCAGTCAGGCAAGCGTTTTGGCGGTGATGGTCCTGCGAGTATGTCCTGGGCCTCCGAATTCGGGGCAAATGGCACCAGCAGCAGCCCAACCCAGAGGAAGGAGACCTCGTCCTCGTTGCCGAGGACAATCTTCCGCCGCAGGAGTGGCTCGTCGGGGGGATCATCGCCACGAACGCAGGGGAGGACGGCATGGTCAGGGTCGTCGACCTCAGGAGGAGTGACGGAGCAGAATTTAGGCGCAATAAAAGCTCTCTCTCGCTCTTGGCAAATTCGCCCCGCTTTGCCAACGTAGGTTAGTTAGGCTAGAACTAAATTGAAATTATACATTCGTTAAAATTGATTATGATCGAGCGCACACATTTATTTTCTTGTCCCGCTTTTAATAAAAATTACAGCTACCCAAAGTCTTCGGTTTTTCTTTAGAAAACTATTCTAAATTTTCAAAATGTCTGACTTAACTGAGGACTGGTGCTGCTGCTGCTGTCTCTGCTGCTACTTGATGCCGTAGTTGACGCTGCCGTGGATGCTTTTGTTCGCTGCCGTCGTTGTTGCTTTTTTGGTTTTGTTGTGGCTTTATTTTTGAAACACACACAAAATGTTTTTTTTTTTGCACTCAGTTAGTCGTTTTTTTATTATTTTTTTTTATTATTCGGCCGTTTGCGGTTTTTTGTTTTTTTATATTGCTGGCCTCCACTTCACCGAGCACTTCCGATGTTGGATTTATATATATATATATATATATATATATATATATATATATATTTTTAAATTTTTGTTCGATATTTCGGGCCTCGAACACGCCACTTTCGCGTAATATTTTGTTTCACACGACAAAAAAATAGATATTTTTATTATATATTAAAAATACTGCCTGTATAGCATGTATTCTTGTTTATTAATTGAAACTTACGTTTCATTAATTTTATACTCGGTTTCTTATTACAAGAATGAAAACCAGAGTTTTTAATTTGTCCTACCTTTAGCTGTAGGTGTACTTGACACTTCTGCAGTCTTTAAGAAGCTGGTTTAACTCCGTGCTCTTACCACAGGGGGGAAACAACGGAGAGTCTCGAAGGACCAAAATGTTAAGACCTTAAAAGAAAAGTCGAAACACTTGCGAGTTGAGTTGTAAATTCAAACTGTTTTATTTTCAAAACTTATGCACTATATAAAGGAAAATATAAGGTCATTAAAATTAAGACCAACGCTAAGAAAAGGAGGGATGTGCGGCACTTGTTCCCACGCTCATCCCTTCTAATGACACCTACTACATGCAAACAACATGTGTTAATATATTTGGGTTCGACGTGCTCATGTATGTGATTTTATGGTCGAACTCTATGTGTCCTTTTTCTCAAGTGGCCTCCTTCAAGTGGACTGTATTGTTTATTGGTTGGCCTTTGTCGGTTCCAGTTCATGTTTTATGAACACACACCCTAGCAGTCATAAATTACTTATTTTATGTACGTTCCTCAGTTATATATAGATCAGTTCAGTGTGATACAATAATTACGTTCTGCTTGAACACCTACCCCCCAGGCGCTGCGTGAAAACCCTGCTTGAAAAATACTAAAATCTGTTAGGCTTTCTTTAATAAAACCATATGAACCGTATTGTTTTACATAGAGCCCAATACTGTAAACCGGTCATATGCAAAGACCAACACACAATATATTTCCTCATATGAATGTACAGGAGTAGATTTCGATTTTGAAAAATTTGTTAAAAATATAAGAACAATTTTTAGCCAATCAATGGTCAGAATTACTCAAATTATTCCCCAATCAAATCAGTACAGAACTAGAACAAAATGGGTTGGTTCGGATCTGACGATAGTCAGACCAAAGACAATACATCCAACATGGTCAACAATGTCAAAATAATAGACCACACAGATAGCATTCCAGCCCTATGGGTGTTACTTTTGATTTTGACTATTTTTAACATTTTACAATTTCTTTTATCGTTATATGTAAAACACAATAAAATCATAAAAAAAGATATAAGAGCAGGGCAAACGATCTAAATAGTGTTTAGAATAGAAACACATATCAACACAATAAATAAAAGTATATCTAATAATAAAACTGAAAGAAAGCAAATATTTACATGGAGTGGAAGAATATATGTGCTAAAGTACTAGAACTCAGAACAGAGTTCTCTAAATCGTACAAAAGCCTCACCCAAAACAGGCCAGCTCAACCGAGCACTATAAACAAACACACTATTAATTTAATGACTATTTTTAACGAGATCAGGAAATATTTGCTCGCAAATAAATCGAAATTAAATGATCTCCAGTGGACCCAAGCTTCTGACGTTTTAAAACGCCTTCGGGACAGATTGGGCTCTGTTAAAAATAGGTTCAACCTAGATTTATATCTACCCACTGTGTTAACCAGTGTAGTAACGTTTGTACCTATTATTGCACATGGTTAAAGACCAATAAGTCCACGACCAACACAGCCTATTTCCACATAGTCTCAGAGGATGCCGCAGTAAGCCCTCAGAATAATAGCACCCCCAAAGCCACAGCATCTAAAGAACAAAAACATCCAAACATGACGGACTACTCAAATGCCCAGAGTGCACACATAAGGGAAACTGCAAGGCATAACAGCCGAGAATACTGACCTTCTCAGCGTCAAAACGGTACTGGAATCAGGTGCCTGAACAACAATGAATGCAGCCATCAACGCCTACATTCGTACCAGTACCAGGGTTACCGGTAGCGTGAATACAGTAATTTATTCCCAAAGAGGTAACAGTTATCGTGGTAATAACTTAAGAAGTTATTACCGAGGTAGAGGCAACGGCACATATCGAAAATATTCATATGGAAATTATCGTAATTACTACCATAATAATACCAATGGTAGTACCTACAATAACAATAATAATAGAAGCCGTAGAGGCTAAAGGGGAAATAGTGGAAACTATAGAGCAAACCACCGCCAAGCCGAATATTATAACAACAATAACCGAAATGGCACCACAAGCAATAATAGACAAAACAATCAAGTCCGACAGGTTCAAACCTCGCCGGAAAACAAAGAAGAACCCTTAAGAAAACACACACAGTGAAACAAACGGTACACACTATCAATCTTAATTATAATCTTTTCGTTTCATTACAAAATGAAAAAACTCACAGGGAATATACCTTATTAGTGGATACTGGTGCAGATACATCCTTAATGAAAGAAAATTCAGATACATTTTGAAACGTAGAATACTCAAAAATTACACAAATATCAGGTATTGATGAAGGCACAACAAATTCTAAAGGATTAGCATTCATACAACTTTTTTCAGAAAAATATGCCATTCCCCATAATTCTAATATAGTAAAATCCGACTTCTCCAGTACCGTGTGATGGAATAATAGGAACAGATTTCATGAAAAAGTTCAATTGCCAAAAAGATTTAAGCACAGACAATGATTGGCTCATCCTGAGACCAAACAATCTCCGATTTCCCATAAATATTCCAATATAATTCCAATATTAATTCAATTAAATACAATAAAATTTAAAGCATTAGATGACTAAAACATAGTGCGATACAATCCGAGCACAACAAAAAAAAAAATTTAGACAAAATTATATACAAATTTCCCTCCACAATTCAAAACAATGATTACCGAATTATGCACCAAATACAGCGATATATTCGGAGCAGAAACCGAATCAGTATCAACTAATAATTTCTAGAAACAATAGATAAGATTGAAAGATAGAATCCCCCACAGTCAAAAAGAGGAAGTAATAAAACAGTTAGAAATACTAATTAAAAACAAAATAGTGGAACCCTCAGTCTCAGAGTACAACAGTCCATTATTAATCGTCCCAAAGAAATCATTAACGAATTCAGATAGCAAAAGATGGCGCCTAGCAATTGACTACCCCCAAATAAATAAAAAAGTTTTATCAGACAAATTTCCTCTACGCAGAATAGATGATATTCTGACCAATTAGGTAGAGCTCCATACTTTCCATGCCTAGATCTTATGTCTGGTTTTCATCAAATAAAACTCAAAGAAATGGCTCCTATCGCCTCACGCGATTACGCGATTACCATTGTTTAAAAAAAGCGCCCATTCTTTTCAAATAATGATGACAATTGCATTTTCAGGTTGTTCCGAAATTGATTAAAAACCTTACTAAGGTTTTTGACCTATGAAGAAAACACAACCTTAAATTGAACCCTGAAAAGTGCTCATTTTTCAGACACGAAGTATCCTTTTTAGGTTATAAGATATTTTACCAGACGACAAGAAATATGACGTCATAGAAAAATACCCAGTCCAAACGGACGCAGACAGCGCTAGAAGATTCATTGCATTTTACAATTATTATGGACGTTTTATAAAAAACTTTTCTGATCATTCACGCCAATAACAAGATTATGTAAAAAGAATGTCAGCTTCGAATGGACAGAAAAAAAGAATTGATGAAACCAACTTTACTACAATATTCCGAATTTAACAAAGAACAAAGAATTCGGATGCAAGTAAAAAAGCATGTGGAGCTGTACTAACACAAAACCATAATGGAGCGCAGCTACAAGTAGCGTACGCATCAAGATCTTTCACAAAGGCCGAAAGTAATAAAAACACAACAGAACAAGAATTAGCGGCAATACATTGGGCAAAAACTCATTTTCGACACATATATTTATGGCACATACGTCATCGTCAAAACAGACCATAGGCCGCTTACTTATTTATTTTCAATGGTTAACCCTAGCTCAAAACAAACGCGAATGAGTCTAGATTTGGAGGAATATGATTTTACTGTGGAGTATCTTAAGAGAATAGACAATCAAATCGCAGATGCGTTATCAAGAATAACCATCACAGCTTCAAAGCCCAACGCATATAAAGTCATCAACAATGACAAAGTACGTAAAGTATTGACCTTGCATGTAAAAAATATGACATGTTTTTTCAAACATGGAAAAAAAATTACTGCAAGATATGATGTTAGCGATCTGTATACTAATGGAATTTTTGACTTAGGTCAATTCTTCCAAAGGCTTGAAACGCAAGCCGGTGAACATGAAATCAGCCACCTCCGGGGCCCCGGGGGAAAACATCTTTGAATACATTTCAATAGATAGTTTTAAAAAATATGGGCAATAAATTATTAAAATCATTGAGAGTAGCGCTACTCCACCCGGTGACCCTAATAACAAATGAAAAAAAGAAGCAGTTTTGTCTACATTACATGAAGATCCAATACAAGGGGCACATACAGGCATAACAAAAACTTTGGCCAAAGAAGACATCATTTTTGGAAAAATATGACTCAAGAAATAACTAAGTACATACGCAAATGTCAAAAATGCCCAAAGTCTAAAACGACAAGAAAAAACCAAACCCCATTAACTACTACAGAAACACCATACATGGCATTTGATAGGGTGATAGTGGATACGATCGGTCCACTTCCCAAATCAGAACAAGGAAACAAATATGCAGTCGCTTTAATCTGCGACTTAACAAAATACCATGTTGCCATACAAATAAATAACAAAAGTGCAAAAACAGTAGCTACAGGTATTTTTGAAAACTTTATTCTAAAGTACGATCCAATGAAGACGTGATCCAATGAATAACGGACATGGGAACAGAATATAACAATTCAATAATTGATTATTTATGTAGACTTATGAACATCCAAAACAAAACATCCACTGCACATCATCATCAAACTGTAGGAACCGTGGAGCGAAGCCACAGAACTTTTAATGAGTTCATACGCTCATACATCTCAACTGATAAAACAGATTGGGATGTATGGCTTCAATACTTTATGCTCGGATTATAATTCCCTCTACCATATTATATCGGCAACTAATTCCCTTCCTCTTCTTAAATTACTAATACTCACATACCTTTCTCGTAGTTAGTAATTGTAGTTGTGGAGTACGATAGTTTTAATGCATGATTAATTACTTTAGTAAGATTAGTTCCAATTTTCCTCGAATACTAGTCTAACATCTATCTTTCCTGCATGATCGCGATCGGTTCGGTTAACGAGTCGCGCGTTTTGCGGCAGCGTCCCTCGGTCGGTTGGGTGGGAGGAGGGCTGCGTTTCGGCCTGGGATTCGCGCGTAACAGCATTCGGCTGGTGTCCCATGGGCCACTTGATGGTGCAGTCATTGCACGTCAACGTCCAAACATCAGGTTGGATAAGCGAGAGGTTCAAATACCCCTCCTTGTCTTACCAAATATGCTGGAACAAGTCATTCTGGGCATGGACTTCCTATGTGCAATCGAAACAATGATTCAATGTGGTACCACTCTCCTACAACTCCGAGGTTGTCGTCCCATAGCAAGCCCTCCGGTGGTCACTGCTAGCCAAGTCCACGCCCTGAACCCAGGAAACTGGACAGTCCGAACAGCCACACCCGACACGAATATCCAGGAAACGACCACGAACGTAAGGATCACAGAAGATGCGCGGGTTACAATTCAAGAGGTCACAACGTTACCTTCTACGAAGAAGGTGGAAATCAAAGAGTCTTCTCACAAGACAACTCCTCCCCAGTCGCAACGATCACCTAACGGCCGAGCGCCAAAGGAAGCGAATACCGTAGTCCCCGTAGGCACAAGAAAGCATCGCTTCATCTCCCCGACGGGTATAACTACCAAAGTACTTACCGCAAGTACCTCCGCACCAACCATCACCGATCATAGGGAACCCAACCTGGACAACCCCCTATTTGGGATCCCTATATATCCCCAAGCCACGCCTAGTACCACGTCTCAAACGTTCGTCACCCGAACGAGGCGTTAGTCTAGAACCACAGGCGTCGTCGAGACCCACACGATGTTCCACCAGGCCGAGTACCACTCCGGCCCAACATTCAATCAGACCTTCACGAATGACCCTCTCTCTGAACCGACGATTCCCCTATCGTCGCCAACATAAGTGAGTACGCTCAAGAGACGGAGCCACCGAGTGCGTTTGATACGACTATCCTCCCCGAGGGATCAAACCGAATCTCCGACTTACGGATCGAGGAGTCAATGGAGGACGAGGTGGAACGAACCAACGACCCGTGGCCACCTGATCTCGCACCACACATTCAGGAATTCCTAGATGAGAACTGCCAAAGTTCGAAAACATCAAGTGTACGACAGACCTCACAGAGTATACCATCATTATGCGGGACAACCGACCCATAAGACATAGGTACTACCCTAAGAACCCAGCTATGCGGCGAATTATCGACAAACAAGTCGACGAATTGATAGCCGAAGGACTCATTGAACCTTCTCGAAGCCCTCATAGTGCTCCGATTGTCCCCGTTTGTAAAAAGAACGGAAGTGGCATATGTGCGTAGACTATCGACAACTCAATCAACTACATCTTAGAGCGTCTCAGATCTGAAAACGGATATTGGCAAGTACCCATGGCCCTCGACAGTAGGGAAGCCACGGCTTTCACGGTTCCCGGAAGAGGCCTCTACCAATGGAAAGTAATGCCCTTCGGACTACATTCCGCATCGGCCACTTTCCAACGTACGCTGGACGGTCATCAGTGCAGATATGGAACCCTTCGCATTTGCTTATTTAGACGATATTGTCACCATCGGAAAGGATTATACGGAGCACCTGAACAACGTGAAAGAAGTCTTCTCAAGACTGATTAAAGCAAACCTACTTATCAACGCAGAAAAGTGAGTTTTTTTTCAACGGAGGATAAAGTATTTGAGATACGTAATCAGCGCGGAAGGTATCCATACCGACCCCAACAAAGTAGCCGCCGTAAAAGACTTGAGACCACCCACCAATCAGAAAGAACTAAGACATTGCATCGGCATGGCGTCATGGTATCGCAGATTTTTCCCGAATTTCGCCACTGTGGTCCAGGCAATGTCCCAATTGTTGAAGAAAGGACAGACATAGACGTGGACGCAAGAACAGCAAAACGCTTTCGATGAGTTGAAAGAACTACTGACCACCGCCCCGGTACTCGCTTGCCCAGACTTTAATGTGAAGTTCTGTTTACAAACCGACGCCAGCAATGTAGGAGTGGGCGCAGTCCTTACTCAGGAGATAGACGGGAAAGAACAAGTCATAGCATATGTCAGCCGACACCTGAACAAAGCAGAGGAGAATTACTCCGCTACCGACAAGGAATGTCTAGCCGTCATATGGGCGATACGGAAATTGCGGTGCTACCTAGAGGGTTGCCGTTTCGATGTGGTAACTGACCATCTCGCTTTGAAATGGTTGAATACTCTGGAAAGTCCATGCGGTAGAGTAGCGAGATGGGCGCTCGAACTCCAGCAATATCAATACGACGTACATTATCACGCCTGAAACCAGAACGTGGTCGCGGATGCATTATCCCGACAGCCGTTTAAAACAATCGCACGTATTGAGGAGCAGAATACCGCCTGCCCTTGGCTACAACGTCGGATACAGCAGGTCCATGACGAACCGGAAAAGTATCCAGACTACACCTACGAGAATGTCCAACTCTATCGGAATTTAGGCCACGGACCCGACGGAACAGAATTATGGAAACTCTGCGTTCCGAAAGACCATCGGATAAGTGTATTGAACGAATGCCATGACCAACCAACAGCCGGACACCTCGGGATACGGAAAACCATCACCAGGATCTCTCAACGGTATTACTGGCCCGGTTTCCACAGAGACGCCAGACGCTATATTCGGAACTGTGTAAGTTGCCAAAAGTTTAAGGCCACGCAACGCAAACCAGTGGGTCGGATGCTCACTCGCAGGGCATTCGCAACTCTATGCGCCGGACCACTACCACGGTCCAAACGGGGAAACACTATGCTACTAGTATTTTTCGACACTTTTTCCAAGTGGGTCGAGCTGATACCTCTCAAGAAGGCATCCACAGCTAACCTCGAACAGGCGTTCCGCGAACGGATCCTCAGCAGTTTCGGCGTACCGAAACTTTTCGTCTGCGACAACGGCACTCAATTTACCATCCGGTCCTTTAAAACATTCCTCCAAACTGCAGGCGTCGAACTGCAACATACCGCCCCTTACTGTCCCCAGGAAAATCCAACGGAAAGAGCGAATAGGACGGTGAAGACGATGATCGCCCAATTCGTCGACGACCATCAGAAGACTTGGGACGAGCTCTTACCCGAGATTACACTGGCCATAAACTCGAGCGTCTCAGAAACCACCGGATTTAGCCCCGCTTTTCTCCTCCACGGAAGAGAACCTAGGTTGCCTGGCGCTTTGTACGACGAAGTCACACCCGGTACCGGAAGCACCCCAGAGGCGGCCACAGATAAAGCCTCAAGGCTAAAAGAAGTGTTCGCCATCGTACGTAGTAATATCCAAAGGAACAGCCAGGAACAGGCGCGGAACTACAATTTCCGCCCCGCGATCGGCTCATTGATCCTCGTCCGGCAACATCATTTGTCGAACGCAGCCGAAGGTTTTGCAGCTAAACTAGCTCCCAAGTTCGACGGACCATACCGAGTCAAAAGTTTCCCGTCACCAAATATCGCAATAGTACAACACCTCGGTAACAGGAAACAAAAGGTCGTAAACATCAACGACCTGAAAGAGTTCCACGACGAAGAATTCAACGATTCTGCCGACGATGTGAACGTCACCACAAATGCAACGCAAGCGTAATATGTGGACCCTACCCAAGACACGTGCGCCAATCAGAATGCGACCTCAGCATTATTTGCCGCAGGGGAGCCCTATAAATCAACGTTCGAACGTTCTTCGATCAGTACGCCCTCGTCCCTCCAACGAAGCAGTCAAGACCACCTCCATCCAGCGAAAACAATTCCGGCCAACGATAAAACCACTATCAGTAAGCAAGGACAACTCCAAGTGAGGACAGAATCGACTTCCACTCCAATTAGGATTATTCCAACCCAGGATAGAGCCAGTATATCACCCGTCGACCCATCGAAGAACAAACCGGCTTAAAATCAACGAAACCTTCTTGACGCTACACTCCACCAAAGAAACAACCCCGAAATCCGTTCGTTCATCGTCGTCAATACCTTCTACGCATCATGTCCGCCCTGATAGTTATACTCGTTCTGTGCGCCTCGACGCAGTCAAGTTAAACGATTATACGAACGCGGACTATATCCCGATCGTGGATGGCGACATCGTAGTCTGGGAGAATCCTGGATATCTACATCACACCACGAACGTCACGTCATACGAGGTCTACATCGACCAGACTGAGCAGGTCGCCGAACTATTCACGGTCGCACGTATGGCTCAAGTGTTAACAACCGACTTGGAACACATCCGTAATTTGGTGGCCATTCTCAAAGTCCACCACAGAGAAGCCAGGAGTATAAATCTACTCGGAACAGCGTTAAAAGTTTTAGCAGGAACACCCGACTTCAACGATTGCACTATGTGGAATTTCGCCACTTTTTGGGGCATTAATTAATAGATTCCAAACGAAACAATATTTTTTGGTTTGGTTTTTGATATGAGTTTGTAATAGCAATAGAAAGAAATGGGCGTTCAGCCCTTTTTATACCCGGTACTCGAGAGTACCGTCTTTATGAGCGGCTAGATCTCGAAGACTATAAAAGCTAGAGCAACACAATTTTGTATCCAGACTCCTGTCCTATAACACTATTCCAAGTTTATTTCAAAATTTCGTCCCGCCCCCTTCCGCCCACTCAAAGGACGAACATCTGTGGCATGCACAATTTTAAAGTTACGAGAAAACTAAAAACGCGGAACCATTAAGAATGAGCATATCGATCAGAGCCTTGAATCTGGATCAGATCGGATCATAATCATGGCCGCATGGGAAATAACTCTGAATTTGACAAACTGAAAATATCAAATTTCAGAGAAAGTGCGCAAAAGTGCAAATTAATATGATATGCATTTAAAAGAGAATTGAATTCTCTACAATATGTATTAAATCTTATGGTTGGAATAGGTTGGACTCATTTTGTACGCCTCTTGAAAGACTAATATTTTCCACAAAATTATACCCGTAAACGATTAACAATTACAGGAAATATAAGGAGTATTTGTACAGTTAAAAAAAAAAATACATATTACACACCTTTTCGATTCGAATCTATTGTAAAAATCGCACTTAAATTGGTCAGTTACCAACTTTTTAGCTCTTTCAACTTAGAGAAAAATTACTCGTTGTATAAAAACTTGCACATCGCTAGCAAACAGCTGTTTTTGACAGCTGTTAACTTAACAGTGGTTCGCTCTGTTAAAATTTCGACTATATAACATTGATACCTAAAGTTATTCTGGTACATAGCGGTTAAAAATATTTCATTTTAACGACTTTTTAAAAATGGTTTTTGTCTAGAAAAAGTGGCAAAATTCCCCATAGTGGATTGGGAGCAGGTTAGATTCAAACAGGGACAACTGATCGAATCAGAACGCCAACAGATGGAGATCGACTCCAAGACACAACAGAGACTTAACGAACTGACCCAATTCATGAACGTGATATATAATATATAAATCAAACGACTCTGAGAGGATCCAACTAGTAGAAACAATCCTCGCTAAGAATAGAATCATTATAACCGATCTGGAAAACCTTATCCTGGAATTAACGTTAGCCAAGGAAAATATGATCAGTCCGGCCCTCTTAGACAGTACAGATATCGGAGAGTTGAACGACATGCAATTGGCTAATATAACGCTAGTAGAACTTTTAGAAGTCTCCAACATTATTGTCTTCCAGACTCCAGATCTGCTTCATTTCCTCATAAAATTTCCCCAACCTAAACTAAATTGCAGAAAATTAATCATCTTCCCAGTACAACATCAAAATAAAATCTTAGATTTCAGTCAAGGAGATATGGTGGCAGAATGTGGGTCCCAGATACTCAACATCAGGACTTGCGAGTCAACCGTAGGTGCCACATTCTGTAAAGAGCAAGAGGGGATCACCTGTGCACAACAGATGGTAACTGGATCCGTCGCACACTGCGCTACCCAACCGGGCCATTCGGACCCTATAGTCACGATAGATCACGGTACTCTCGTCATCAACGACGCTAACTTAACCGTTATTGACGATGTAGGGGTTAGCCAACAAATTTCGGGAACGTACCTTGTAACGTATTCCCACCGGGTCTCACTTAATGGGACCTGGTATATTAATCACACAAGTTAACGTCACGGCTCACCACGAAAGACTCAGCCTACCCTTCGTGCGGGAGTTGAGTTTGAGAAACCTCAACCAAATTGACAATCTAAACGATATGCTAACCTTAAAGAGCACGGTCTCTTATCTACTCACTCTCGGCGTCGCGTTACCTCTCTGTTCCATTATATGGGTATTATACCGTCGCCTGAAAATGCAAGGCCAAAAGAACAAGAGTACTTCCCATGACATAGAAGCCGCGTCTCCCAAACCCGACACTGGCGCCAAACCGGTCGAAGTACTGACCATGGCCGACAACAAATCTCATTCACACGCCGCCGTCGCTTGGTAGTATGCACCGGCATAAGGCAATAAAAGACCCGGGCAGTGTAGGGATATATCGCAATACACAATTGCACCGCCGAAGATAGACACCTGAAATCGTCGACAAAGACATTGTCAAAGTTGGGAAAACAAACTTACAATGAATACATGGGAAACATCGGAACCAATCGAGATCGTAGATCTCAGCGACTGTACGGACGAAGAGTCGGGATCCCAAAGTTCGGACGGGGAAACCGAAACGTCGACCTCCGAAACCGAAGATCCACGGGATAGCCCACGGCTATTTTCCCGACGGCCGTCCAAGTTCCGGCGGGAGAACTTATGGTCACCCCCACTATTCCACCGTAGGGCTGTGTACCACTCTCCCGAGCACGAGTCACCCTCGTTCGTCCCGACGTTCGAACAAGACTTCCAGCGTCGTGACCCTCGAACGGGCCGAGGCGTCTATAGATCCACAAGGAATCTGGAACGATATATCCCGGAACCCCACGAATCTCTCTACGACGATGAAGAAAGCGAAGCGGAGGAACCATTCTTCAAACAATTCGTCTTCGAAACGGAGACTTTCCAGAGTCCGGAGTCACTACTTGGCCGTGGACTTCTTCGCGCCACCAGGACATAACGTCAACACGTTCTTCAGGACGTATCAGGAGGCTGCGGAACCCATCAGTCATCGGCCGGCAAACCCAGCCGTGGAAATCGTCGAAATCCCCGTGGCACAACCGGCCACAACAACTCGGCGTTGAAAGTATCCCGAATCTCCAATGGTTCCCAACGTCTCGGAAGAATCAACCATGACTACGCCAAAACGTGCCAAGATACACCGTACGGAGGCAGAAACATCGGAAGTGGACGATCTTACCTATAACACCGTCGCCGTCGCTGAAGCCAAAGAAATCTTTCCAGTTCAGCAAGCGGAGCTGACCGAACAAACGGAGAGATGGGAAATGGCACCGGAGAGCGAATATCCTACCCTCACTTTGCGAAAGGTGAAGGTTGGACAACGGGAACGACGGGACTAATTCAAGTCCACCTCCTCCCGGAAGAAATAAAAATATATAAATATGAAACATATAAAATAAATCTTTTCTTCATTAAAATTCCTTTGCTGTTCCGAATATATATAAATTCTTATGTAAGAGTCCCGACGAGTGTCTTATTCGACACCGTGGGACCGATGTCGAAATCGGACACTTAATAATATTTAATCCAATAGAACCTTTCCAGTTAATTCCTTTGTTTTTCCCCAAATATATATATTATATGAGAATTCCGGTGAATTCGACACCGTGGGAGCATATGTAAACTGCAGCATTAAATTCTTTTTGCCATAGCCATATATATATATATACATTACATAAGAACCTCGACACCTGCGTCGACCACCCGATATCATCATTTAACTCCACCTCCTCCTTTGCGCACCTCCCCAATGAGAATTCCTGCTCTCACATTACGATCACGCAACGTGACCACTTTGAGCTGCGACAGCACATTTTTCCGCACGTTAAATCACCGATCGATAGTCTCGAAGTTTCGATCGAGACCTTATATAAGGATATAGAAATCAAGAGGAGGGGACTTAGCTGAGAACCTCATACAAAGATAGTCGTGCTCCACACAGCAACTCCCTCTTAAAGAAAAGTGCAATACACACACGAAAACGAAATTCAGCAAGTTAAGGAAAAACAAATATACAACGTAACGAGATAAGTCGAGGTAAAAGTAACGAACGTTTAATAAAGAAAATTCGTCCTACTAAAACGAACATTAACAAAGTGTAGTCATTCGCAAACCGGGGATAACAACGAGCAAACATAATTATATCCTACAGCCTCATATCTCTGACTTTCATCTATCCTTCTTCCTTTCGTTCTCAAATTGAACTGAGATCGGTTACCTAGTTCTTCTGAGAGGTTCCTGCAGACTACAAATTTCTTGTAGTAGAATCCTGGACGAGCTGAGCCCACCTCGGCCTGAGATAGGAACGTTACACCAGGTACTGCGCCGAGTCTCTGCGTGGACCGTTGCTCAAACTTTTCACTTTGTACATTAACTCTTCATGCTTCCCCTCAATATGGAAGGAGTCAATTATAATTCCTCTATTCCTAGGGTGCTTGAGAAAATTTTAACTCTGCACCTGCAGCATCTTTGCAGCCCACTTATATCATCTGTTCAGCATTAATTTATAAGGCGGAGATCAACTACCACGAATTTATTGGAATTCACCTCCTTCATCATTAAAGACTTTCAAAGTAATCTACAGATGGATGTCATTTGCATAGAATTCAGTAAAGCATTCGACTTTATAAACCACTCTCTCCTTGCACAAAAACCTTACCTTTTTGGGTTTCCGCCCAATCTCTTGAGTTGGATTTCTAGCTACCTTTTTGCCAGGTCTCAAAAGTTCCAGCTTTTCAAAAACTCCCTGAGGTGGATCTCTTGGTTGGTTGGTTGATGATCTTGGTGTTCTATTAGCACATTTGAGCACATTTTCACCATGGTAAATAAGGCCATGGGAGTGCTTGGGTTTATAAAGGGGTGGTCAAAAGAATTTGACGACCCCTATATAACAAAGACTCTCTATTTATCGCTTGTTCGTCCGATTTTAGAATATGGTTTTTCTGTATGGTGTCCTCAGTACAAAGTACACCAGGACCGTATAGAATCAGTCCAGAAAAACTTTTTAATTTTCGCTCTACGCGGCCTCAACTGGGATGCAAGTGTGAAATTGCCGTCTTACCCTAACAGATTGCTCTTAATAAGCCTTCCATATTTAGTTAATCGCAGAAAAACGCTTGGTTTGATTTTTGTGCGAAATTTGATCAAGGGTGATGTAGATAGTCCTGACTTGTTGAGTCAGTCATTTCTTGCATGAACCTTTTAGGGTTTTATGCCGTTATTATAATTCCCTCTACCACATCATATCTACTACTGATCCCTTCCTCTACCAAAATCACTAATACTCACAAAACTTTCTGGTAATTAGAAATTGTAAATGTATGATATTTTGAATGCAATTTAACGTAAACAATTACATTGGTCTCTTATACGAGTTGTAAACAATCTTTGGGGTCCCCAGATTCAATCTCGATCTTTGGACTTCGGACTTTTTCTCCCCCATAGTTAATAATACCCATATGACATTCGAATTTGAAGCTGGACTAACTTGAAAAATAGAGACAGCCTTATGCAAAAAGCATGCACTGAGAGCGATACAGATATATGCGTCCAGTTGTTTTTGCAGTTGAGCTGGGAGCAGCGCTGCGGCAGAGATTATCGATTGCTATAGTTTCTAGATACGATTTTACTGGCTTGGTGGCAATGTGTGTTGTATAATATCATAAATGCAGTGTTTATAATTCGTAAAAAGAGGAAGAAGAAGGTGCAAAAAATGTAAACAACTAACAAAATGGCAAGCATATTGGATTTAAACAGACGAAAAATGCTTTGTGCAGCTTTTTTAATAGTTCAAAATAATAATATGATTGCGTGTCACATGGTGCGACAGCAGAACAAAAAAAAGAGAAAGATTTGGTCGGCGAAAGGGCTATTGAAACGCGAGATAGAAGGTAAGTACATAAGATAAGTACAGGTAAGCCTGCTTTAGGTGTTTGATTTTATATCGGGTATGCGAAAAATCCCAAACGTGAGGGGAGTTCTTATCAAGATTTATAAGGAACACTGTAGCATCCTCCGTTCACAACATTTTTAGTAAAAATTTTTTTACAGTATACAAATGCTTCCCGGCGCAAAGCAAACCATATGTTCAACTACTGCGCGACGTTTACCAGCATTAATTTATAGATGTCTATCATGCTATCTCTCTCTTCGCAGCAAATTTAGCAAAGTCTAATGTCATATGGGCATAAACAATCTTTTCTCACACGCCACCTAAAGTAAAAAACAAACTTTTCTCACACCCGCCTAAATTGAAAAACAATCTCGGCCCACACCCGGCTTTCGGATAAACAATCAAACACCCGGCTTTCTGCAGATTCTGAATTTTTGGTATTTCACAATTATAGATCTGAATGACGAAATCGAGTCAATGGTATCGAAAGAGAGCCATAAAGGTTTCATGATGTGGAGATGGAATCAGAACGGAAAAGTTGACCAAAAACTAAAGTCGCAAAAATCGCGCCGATACGTATCCGCTTGAATAACTTACCTCGAAACTAAAATTCTATAAGTCTTGTAAAGCTCAATAACTTTTTCAAACAAAAGTAAATAATTTTATTTTTTAAAAATACAAATCGCCACCGCTAATGTTTAATTTGCATGCTTAGTTCCTTTAGTAAGATTAGTTCTAATTTTCTTCGAATATTAGTCTAACATCTATCTTTCCTGCATGATAGCGATCGGTTCGGTTAACGAGTCACGCGTTATGCGGCAGCTCCCCTCGGTCGATTGTCTGGGAGGAGGGCTGCGTTCCAGCCTGGGATTCGCGCGTAACAGCATTCGGCAGGTGTCACATGGGCCACTTGATGTTGCAGTCATTTCATATCAACGTCCAAATATAAAAAATAAAATACAAATACTAAATAACAGCTCAAATAACACAAAATGACCGCTTGGACTGTCCCCGCACCATGCGGGTAACAGAACAGACTGATGCTTACGCCAAATCTAATTCAAATTGTAAGTGCAACAAATTATTTATTTGACCATTAGCAATTGAATTTTTTACTTGCATGCTGTTTCTCACAGTTCATCAGACATAGTAAATGCATAGATGTTGCATCTAATAGGCTTTTTACACTACCGCACTACTGCGGAAAAACGCTTCGAGGCGTTTACACCAAAGCCGCATCTTTTTGAGCAGCATTTGTCAGCTGTTCGTTCTGCTAAAGTCAACAAACGGGGCAAGTAAGAAGAAGAGAGCAAAATAATTTGTATTGAAATTTAAAGAAATTATCAAAATAATGGGCGATTTACTTTTTAATGTAGAAAACGGTGCATTTGTTAGTTACACTACGAGCACCCAATCGTTGATGGAGCTTGTTAAGGAGGAGTCCGATGTATTTTGTTATTTGTTTGCTATCAGACTCATTTTAATTTAAATGTTTAGGAACGGTTTGGCGGTTATTGTTTGACAAAACCAGATGTTTGCTCTCGATACTCCGTCAATACCCCGAATAATTTCAGTATTTTGTAAAATTACTACACAGAACACGGTAACACTTGCCGATGATGCGCCGCAGCAGAAAATATGCGGCCGCAGCATTGTCTACAGGGCTCTTACCGGCAGCATTGTCCCAGTTTCCATTTAACGAAAAAATCCAATGCTGCGCCCCAGTGTAAAAAGGGTATAAGATGACTTGATCTTCTTAAATCGCGCCCATTCTATCGTTGTTTTGTTTCAAAAGAAGTAATTTAAAAAAAAACAATTTAATTCAATATTAATTCCACATTAATAATTATTTTACCATATTCTTATATAGGGGTGCCACAGATTGTCAAAGCCACCTAATTCCAACTGAGTTGGTTTTCTAGGTGTCACAGCAAGCTGTCTCGGATGATTTAAAACTCTCGTGCTATGACAAGAGATTTGGGTAAATTTACTGCAAAAGCACACTTTATTCATAAAAACTGATACAGTTCTGGATAGTTTACTATATTTATTACATATGTAACTGCATTATAAAATTTTTATATTTCACTTGTTTTAATGACATTATTCCTTTATTCCTTAAATGTGAGCAAAAGAATGAGGACATTGCAAAGGGCTTCACTCGTGGCGATAGAGTGACAGTGCCGGCTGGAGCTAAATGCCAATGGGCCTCCATGCAAGCTGGAAGAATATTGGAGTAGAGTAAAGCTGCGTTTACACTGGGGCTGCTTCTTGCTTCTCTGCTTCCCTTCTCTTCTTCCCAGAGACGCAGTTTTTATACCCGGTACTCGAAGAGTAAAGGGGTATATTAGATTTGTGCAAAAAATTAATGTGTGTAACACCCAGAAGGAAGCGTTTCCGACCCCATAAAGTATATATATTCTTGATCAGCATCAATAGCCGAGTCGATATAGCTATGTCTGTCTGTCCGTCCGTCTGTCCGTCTGTCCGTCTTCATTAGCGCCTACAGCTCAAAGACCATAAAAGCTAGAGGAACACTATTTTGTATCCAGACTCCTGTCCTATCGCACTGTTACAAGTGTATTTCAAAATTTCGCCCCGCCCCCTTCCGCCCACTCCAAGGACGAAAATCTGTGGCATGCACAATTTTAAAGATACGAGAAAACTAAAAACGCAGAATCGTAGAGAATGACAATATCTATCAGAGTGTTGAATCTGGATCAGATCGACTCATAAATATAGCCACAATGAAGAAAACAATTTCGAAATGCATCGTTCCCTCTCGCTCTCTCTCACACACAGGGGTAGGCGCTATGCCTGATCGAATTTTTTGACGCCTAGTTCTCAGAGACTATAAGAGCTAGAACCACCAAACTTTCTATCCAAGCTCCTGTGATATCAAACCGAGACGAGTTTGTTTTAAAATTTGGCCACGCCCCCTTCCGCCCCCACAAAAGATGAAAATCTACAATTTTGAAGATACGGGAAAACCAAAAACGCAGAATCATAGAAAATTACTATATCTATCAGAGTATTGAATTTGGATCAGATCGGATCATAAATATAGTCAGAAGGAACAAATGAAATTTCAGTGGCCTCCCAAGCGCAGACTGATTCCCTCTCTCTCTCGCACACAGCCGTGTATGTATATGTAGGAAGTAGATAAAAACATGTAGAAATGGCAGATGTAAAAAATTTATGTTAACCAATATGGAAACATCTAATAGATAAAAATCTCCGAAAAGGTTCGACTTAAATTGTTTTTTTTTGGCTAAAATTTAATTTTTTCCTTTTGCGAACATGTAATAAATTACAACAAGCTCACATACATATATACTGACTGAGTACCGGGTATAAAGTAGAGCCGCGGCGCAGACGCGGCTCATAACGTTCCCCCTCGTTTTACATAGGTTAAGCATATGGCCCTTGTGGTGGGGCATATACTCGTCAGCGAGTTCAGCAGTAACTTTCAGACAAAATTCCATCCATATCCCACACACAAAGGATTGTACACACCGAAAAGATTCCCTATTGTGCGATATTCCAAAGAAGATCCCAAGCAATATAGCGCTATGGCTATCCTTTTCTCCAAAGGGATTGTCTGTCGAAAATTCGTATCCTGATTTCGGAGATTAGGCAGCAGTCCCAAAAGAATGTCAAAAGTACTCCTCCTCATGCGGTGGTTGTCTTTAAAAAACGCGTCGGAGTTATTTACAACATCTTCATCCCAAAACGGACCACATCGTGGCTATTGCAATTTGAAATACAATTTTTAATTGAAAAGAGAACATTATCTGCCTTTATTTAATATTTGGACGTTGATATGCAATGACTGCTCCATCAAGTGGCCCATGGGACAACAGCCGAATGCTGTTACGTGCGAATCACAGGCCGGAACGCAACCCTCCTCCCACCCAACCGACCGAGGGGTGCTGCCGCATGACGCGCGACTCGTTACCCGAACCGATCGCGATCATGCAGGTAAGATAGATGTTAGACTAATATTCGAGGAAAATTAGAACTAATTTTACTAATAGAACTGCATGCACTAAAACTATCGTACACTTACAATTTCCAATTACGAGAAAGGTATGTGAGTAATAGTGTTTTAAGAAAAGGAAGGGAATTAGGGAATTAGTTGTAAATATGATATGGTATAGGGAATTATAATCCGAGCATAAAACTCTAAAAGGTTCATGCAAGGAATAATTCGATCTACAAATCGGAAGGAACAAGGGTATATAGTTTCTAGTGTTACTAACAGGAATAATGAAGTTTATGCGGATCAGCAAGTCCGGGCTATCTACGTCACCCTTGATCAAGTTGTGCACAAAAATCAAACCAAGCATTTTTCTACGGTTAACTAAGTATGGAAAGTTTATTAAAAGCAATCTACTGGAGTAAAACGGCAGTCTCACACTTGCATCCCTGTTGAGGCCGCGTAGAGCGAAAATTAAAAAGTTTTTCTGGACTGATTCTATACGGTCCTGGTGTACTTTGTACTGAGGACACCATACAGAAAAACCATATTCGAAAATCGTACGAACAAGCGATAAATAGAGAGTCTTTGTTATATATGGGTCGTCAAATTCTTTTGACCACCTCTTTATAAACCCAAGCACTCCCATGGCCTTATTTACCATGGTAGAAATGTGTTCAGAAAACTTTAACTTGGGATCTAAAAGAACACCAAGAGTATCAACTGGGGTAATTTTCTCAAGAGAACCCCCGCCTAGGGTGTAAGGAGCCAGAAAGGCGCTCGAGCGATGAAATGTCATTACTTTACATTTCGAATTATTAAGGTATAACGAATTTGCACAACACCATGACTGAAAGCTATTAAGATCGAATTGCAACCTGGATTGAGATAGGCCATCCTTGAACTGGACACACAGCTTAACATCATCCGCATACATAAGTACTCGAGAGTATGTTTATACCAAAGGCAGGTCATTAATAAAGAGTGTAAAGAGTAGGGGGCCTAGATGGCTGCCCTGCGGTACGCCCGAAGTAACCATAACTGGTGAAGATAGGGAGTTTTTGAAGAGGACTCTTTGGGACCTGGAACAAAGGTAGCTAGAAATCCATCTCAAGAGATTGGGTGGAAACCCTAAAAGGTCAAGTTTTTGTGCTAGGGGAGAGCGGTTTACATAGTCAAATGCTTTACTGAAATCTGTGTAAATGACACCCGTCTGTACATTACCTTGGAAGCCTTCAATGATGAAGGGGGTGAACTCCAATAAATTCGTGGTTGTTGATCTCTGCCTTATAAATCCATGCTGGGCTGGAGATATAAGTGATCTGCAAAGATGCTGCAGGTGCGGAGTTAAAATTTTCTCAAACACTTTAGGAATTGCGGATAACTTTGATATACCTCTGTAGTTCTTCGCGTCAGACCTTTCTTATGGAGAGGAATAATGAACGACTCCTTCCATATGGAGGGGAAGCATGAAGAGTTAATGGACAGGCTGAATAGTTTAAGCAACGGTCCACACAGAGACTCGGCGCAGTATCTAAGTACACAGCCGGGAACTCCGTCCGGACCCGGTGAAAACACCGGCTTAACTTTCCGGAGTTCAAGAAGCAGAGAGCTTTCATTAAGCAAGGGAATGAAAATGCCGTTCGACCTTGGTAAACCGTATGGGTACGGCTGACCGGACTAGCTTTCCTAAGAATAGGTTGTTTGGAAAAATTGGGCAAAAAGATCGGCAATTTCCTGATCATTATTTGCCGACGGCTTAAGAAAGGATAGCGAGGATGGATGTGCGGACGTTATACGCGTACTGTTTACGAAGCTGTAAAACTGCTTAGGGTCCTGAGAAAAACGTATCCTGCATCGAGATAGGTAGTTCTTATAGCACTGGGAATTAAGGACCGAAAAGCTTGTACGAGCCATTACATAGCGAGAGAGAGAAGAAGGAGATCCAACTTCTTGACATTTTTGTAAAGTCTTGATTTTAAATTTTTAAGACTAGATAACTCGTTGGTATACCAAGGGAGTTTATCAGATCTAATAGGACAGAAAAGCGGGACACAAGACTCAAAAAGTGAGTCAAGTGCATCGTGGAAAATGTTTGTGTTTCGTATCGTATCGTAACCTCAGTGCACAAATACAAAGCGGACCAGTCAAAATCCCTACTGAGGTTATTAAGCTTCGCAAACTCGGCTTTACGAAAGCAGCGGACACATCGAGGTAGCCAACCCGATCGATCCAATGCGGTTGGTCCTATATCGAGCGACACTTCGAAGGTAGGATGGTAGGCGTGTTCAGGTATAGTGAGCGGAGGGACTCGGGTTAACAACGCTATGGTCGGATCCGTTACAAAGCACGGATCAAGCAATCGACCCAATGAATTTTCCACATGGTTGACTTGAGACAGGGATAAGTAAGCCGTCTATAAAGTCATGTCGTGACATGGGCACTAGGTTATTAGACTCGGTTAACGAAGAGGAAACAGTTCCTGGCAAGTTTAAATCACCAAGAACTATCATATGATCTTTATCAGATATCGAGGAAGAAACAGCTTTTAAAGCGGACAAGTGCTCGGTCTCTAACCAGGTCTCGGTGAAAAAAATTACATTGGATGCAAATGCGACGCTATCCCGATACAGAGTACTGAGCTTACTACGCAAGCCTCTTACAATCTGGTAGGAGATTAAGAGAGAGGGAGTTAGTTTTTTGGACGGGTGGAGGTAGACTGGGAAGATGAGGATGGAGCACTGGCCTGACTAGTATTAAGAGTTATTGGGCGCCTACTCTTCTTCTTAGCCTTCAACTCCTTCACCACCATGTTCTCTGGCTAAAATTTGGCAGAGCAAATGGTGTCAAATTTAGTCGGGGAGATGCTTATCTTGAATGAAGCTATCTCCCTGGCATAAGAGAAGTTAAACTTCTCCACCTTTAAACCGACGGCTTTTATTTTGCTTTGAATAAAAGCAGTAACACCACTAATAGTGGAGTGAGGGGCCAGCCGTGAGACAAAAACTTGTCGTTTAGGTGGGATCACCACCAATCTTGGTTTTGGCCCCACAGGCCTCGTGCCTGTGACAGACTACAAGATAAGAGCGGGCTAAATTCACTACGAAAGAGATTATTTGATTCTTGATTTACAAGGGTCCAAACACGTGGAGGATATTGCAGTTTCAAGACAAATTATGACTTCTCTACAGATGAACCCGCCGCTTCCATGCATTGCAGAATTTTTTTCATTTTGCGCCACCGCAAAATGCTCATAATTAATTTTTTTTATACAATTTTTGCAACACAATTTGTGCTCTCGTCAGCTGTTCTCAAGACGCTTAGACGCGCGTCTGCCAATATAAACACCAATTCTGCTTCTCTGCGTCTTTGCCGATATCGATAGGAAACGCGCCCATTGTACATACTTTAATTATGTCCATTTCTACGTGCAGGTCTGGAAGGATTGGAAGCAAACAAGAAAGGGGAAATCAGCTGCAACCTAAGAGAAACCAGGGCAATGGGCGGAGGCCCGTAGAAGCAGGAGGCATTGACACCCACAGAGGACGCTCTGGCGACGGTCATCCAGCTGAAGCAGGCCGTAGGCGGAGTGTCAGGAGCCAAAGCGTTTGGCCTTGAGGGCCAAGGAGGATAGCGGCTGTCGAGGATGCTGCTGAAGACGGTAATTTTATGCATTTAAAACATAAATATGACCTAAATAAGTTTTTTTTTAATTGCAGCGAAGAAAAGTAATCTTAACACGGAAGAGGACAGTGTGGATGGAGTCAGAAGAACTGGAAGCACTGTGGCTGGTGGCAGCACCAAAAAGGGAAAGTCCTCACTAGCAACTCTAATTCAGACCGAGAATGCTGTCATGAATGAAATAGACGGGGAGATTCGGGCATTAAATGTCACCTCCAAGTCGGCAACTGAATCAATGTTGACCATGGACGAACGGATGCTTATGCAAATGGCAATTATTAGAATCTAAAAAATATAATTAGCTTTATAAATTTAACATTTAAATAACAGTTTTATTACATTGATATTTAATTTCATCGTTTTTGTATGCTACTGGCATCTGGTCTAATGAGCTAGTGAGGTGGCTCAAAAGGCCACAGAACGAAAAAAGTGTAAATCGCACAAATTTTCCGTACAGCGCGAAATGTGCTGCACAGCGCAAAACACAAGAATGCTTTGATTATTGCATCAGCTGTTTATGCTTTGTTTACTTCATTCGTGATTTGCAAAAATGTCTAAAGATAAAGTTCGAGGGAAAAACTTTTCCCAGCTGGAGGAGAATAGCGTGAAACCGGCTTGCCGGAAAAGTCTGGAAAGTCCTAGATGACCATTCCTTATCTGACCCCAGGTATATCGAGACGGCACTATCTCTCGAGATTCCGAAATCCACTGACTATATAAGTCCCAGAAAAGCCAACTGGGAAAAATATAGCGAACGCTCGGCAACCTCGATGGTGCACATCCTTACAAATCGGGACATTAGCTTGGCAATAAACAGCTTCAATCCGTTAAAATCTCCAGATCCGGATCGGATCATTCCGACCCAACTTCAAAAGTTTGAAGACACGACCATCAACTGGCTACAATGAATTTTCAGGAGGATACTAGTAGTGGGAAAAATACCACACGCCTGGCAATGATAGTCTGCATCCCCAAAGCGCGGAAAGCTTTGCATTCAACTCCAAAAAACTTAAGACCTCAGTCCATCGTCCTTTCTTCTCTAAACTTTTGAGAGTCTTGTCAGGCTGGGCTAGAAAGTTATGAAATACGCGGATGACATTGCAACAATAATTTCGGGAAAATAACCTGAAACACCCTGTGACTTAATGACCACAAAGCTCGCAAGACTGTCAGAATGGTTAGAATCTCGAGGACTGGGAGTTTATCCCTCGAAAAAGGAACTAGTGTTATTTACAAATAAATACAAGATTCTGCCTCTCGACCCCACCAACACTAAACGTATGCAGACTCTCCTTCAGCGACAGTGCCAGTTACTTAGGGTTGGTAATTGACAAGAACCTGAATACAAAAAAACAGAGTAAAAAAGGCAACGATAGCCCTCTATTTATGCAAAAAAAGCTATTGGCTTAAAGTGGGGCATGAACCCAAGCATAGTCCAATGGATATACCTAGCAATAGTTAGACCTAAACTACTCTATGGAGTTACAATGTGGTGGCCGGCTTGTCAAAAAGGAAGATCACCAAACAATTGGGCAAAGTTCAACAAACTGCTGCCATATGAATCAGTGGATCTCTTCGCACCACTCCGAATGATGCGCTAAATGCCATCCTATACCTCCAGAGCCTTGACCTTGCAGGAAAAGAGCGGGCAGAAATGGCAGTAATACGTTAGAGAGACTCCAACCAATGGGCACCACAGCACAACGATCACTCATCCATACTGAATAGCAGTACCGTTCCCACAATAACGTATTACTGGGAACACTCAGACACCCCTTTCAATATAATCATCCCCAACAGAGACGAATGGCTAGAGGGACCTCCAGGCCCACAAAAGGCCATAAGCATCTTCACAGATGGATCGAAGCATGACAACAAGGTGGGAGGAGGAACGAGATGGCTCAGCAATTTGCTATCAACCTTATATGGATCCCTACCAACCGGGACATCGATGGCAACTGTATAGCAAACGAGTTGGCTAGATTTGACACCACTATCCCCCTTCTACAAGATGAGGTGGATATTCGTATGCTAATCGACACTTGTAGGCCTATCATAAAATAGCAATATAAGCGACTAATAGACAACACGTGGCAATCAGTTCCACAATGTCGAATAACCCGGCAAACATATCCGACTATAGATAGGATGCGCCCCTCTGAGCCATGCAAGCTCGGCAGAAGAAGGTGCAGAGCTGTCATACGTTCCCTCACGGGACATTGGTTAATAGGTATCCACACAAATAGACTGGGCGCCCCTTATAATGATTTTTGCCGAGGCTGTAGAGATGAGGAAGAGGCGGAGTCGGTGGAACACCTGTTCTGCTCTTGTACAGCTCTCAGCAGAATAAGGCCACAACAAGCCCTTCATAGCAGAAATTTCAGAAATGTCCCAGAAAGATAGCAAACTTTATAAGTGCAGCGGGATGGGATAACTGATCACCTTCAGGTCTCACAACGCAGAAAAAAGGAAGATTCTATACGGTACATAACGGACCGAAACCGGCCTAAGTGTGACGGGCTCCTGGCGAGCCGAACAGCTGCCTTTGCCTAACCTAACCTATGCCACTGGCACTTTCATCGCGAAAACTAGCTGTGCTAACGGATGAGAAGTGGATCTATATTTTCATCAGAATATCCATTGTTATTGTTATTTTGTAGTGTGCGCATATATAGGGTACCCACTGTACTAAGGGTATATTAAGAATACACACTGTAACAGTCTGTTGCAGTGTTTACACAATCATAAAGTCCGAGGCATAACTGAGCGATCGTATTACGAACGCCCAAGTGTGCCTCTGACAACACAAGTGCAGCATCAGCATATTCCTATGACTCGACGGCACATGGTATGCATACATACATATCCCCTCGCGCTCCCGCTAACACCAGCGTCGAGCATATACATATACATAAGCTAATATACAATTCAGCCGCTGCGCTGCCGACTACACCGACAGCGCTGCTTCGGCTGCTTAGCCTCATGAAGGCATATGAAATATTGTAAGGAATTATTCAATAAACAGAGACGAGCAGACCTTTGGAGATACTACATGGCGACTGTGACCTAGGCCCTAGAGGACCTAGGATTTGCAGAAATGGATCCTGGAAGATCCAGGACCAGGCACCGTGAACAGTGATGCGAAATCGACCTGTAATTTAAAAAAAAAAACACCCAAAAAGAAAAGTGATATTCGTCCAAAGTACCAAAAAACACGCAACAAAACCCGCAATACATATAACAAAAACCGCATCTCACGAACGTAACCCGTAACCGAAACAACAATAATTAAAAGAAGATAAAGACCTGAAGAGGCACCGATAACGCTACAAAGAGCGTACATCAAGACAGTGGAATTAAAAAGGAAAAAGAGCCACCGACAACGCTACAAAGAGCGTGCATAATCTTAGAAAGACCTGTTTGATGACCAGCACCGGCACCGCCTGAGCCCATAGGTCCCTAGAAAAATAGAAATAACACAACTAAAATGAGTCTAATCGACACTAAAGTAGTCGACTCAACAGCGAATGTTTTCAACAAAGTTGAATTCGAAAAATTAGACTTGCATTTAATAAGTACATTATTGATCATTGTTGTATTAATGACAGCTAGTGTATTTTTCGAAATATAAAAGCTTCATAATAGATGCCTCAAGAAAAAATATTTGAGCCAGCCAAATGGTCTAGACAAGATCTAAAATGTTTATAAATAACAATGATGATTGAAACAATACATAGTAACGAGAAATAAAAAAAAAAATTTGTAAATAAAACAAACAAAAAACAATCAAAACAAAAAATAAAACACAAATAAATAAACAAAACAAGAATTATATATATATATTTGCACAATACGATCAATAACGAAGAACATCTACTGCTCATAGAACAGCATGGAGTGGAATCAAATATGCCCAACTAAAAGAAATTTGAAAATAATTTGATTGATTAAAGACCATTTTTAAAGATGGAATTATGCATCCTTGGAGTTTAGTGAGATTTTCATCAAGTTGCATGTTCCAGTCTCGTAAGTACTTTGACACTCTCAGCGGTGATTTGCACACGATTATTGAATATACGCAAACAAGCTATGCGGCGATCAGAATTCATGCGTATGTGATCTGACATTGCTCGCACCAGTTGAAAATTGGGGCGCATGGCGCCAGTAAGTTCCGTACCTTCATTAGCATTATTCATTTCGATATTGATAAGGTTCAAGTGTGGTCACAAATGCTTACTTTATTTTTAATGGGATAGTACTCGATAAAAATAACATTATTCCCATCGCTACAAAATGCGGATCTTGGCGTTTGTGTAGGATCCACATCGTTAATGCGGTATGTTTTATTATCATAACCTGTAAGAACAACCAAATCCAGAGCATTCACGCCAAAATCGTCTTGATAACGTGAAAAGTTATTTGATCAAAGTTTCAATATCTCATAAATAAAATGAAAAAACATAAAAATGAAAACAAAGAGAAAAGGAGAAATAATAACTGCATTAAACGCACAAGACCCCCCCTACGTGGGAGAATGCGTGCCTCCTTCAAGCGGAATTAGAATTCCTAAAAAAAGAAACGATTACTAAACGAAACCCAACACTTAAAAACTTAACAAAAAAAATTAAATCTCTGTCCAAAGAAGTAATAAAAACTAATAGTCAAACAGTAAAACAAGTGCCACAACCGAAGAACACTTGCCCGGGGGACTGCGAGGGACCACTGTACACACCAGCGTGTGAATACACCTGCATACACACACAGCAGAAAATGACCAGACCTAGCACTTTCAAGCAAAACGCGTGAGTCTGCGTTTGACGCAATTCCAACACACTTTATGAGATTTTGTAGTCAATTCCCATTTTCGATTGTCAAAACAACACATCTGAATCCTTCTCAGATAGCCAGATCCCAAAATATTAGTCTGACTTGCCAGTATGCCCATACTCACATGTATATTTGCCAGCTCAGGCTCAGAAAAATTATATGGTATTGAACTATACGACATATAGAACAAACGATTACAACGACTTGCACACAGTCGAAAAAACTAGCAAAATGGCGCACATAAGTATCGAGTTCGTTAATACAGCATCAATGATTACACCAAATTTCGATGGTGAATACGAAATCCTTAGAAGTTTAGAGATAGATGCATTAGAGATAATAGATATGATTAAGGGAGCACAGGAATATTTAGCTGTCTTACTAATAAAACTAAAACTTAAAGGACACGCCAGGGATCTGATAGATTCAGAAACAACAATATCAGATGTCGCCCGTAAACTCAAAAATTACATAAACGGCGAGTCCGTAGAGATACTGCACGCTAAAATACTAAACGTTCAGCAGAACAACAAAACTGTAGCCGTTTATACTCACGAAATCCAGAAATTGACTAGGGTGCTAGAAAGGGCATACGTTGCGGATGGAGTTCCATTTGACACAGCCCAAAAATACAGCACCCAACTCGCTGTAAAATCAATGATAAAGAATCCTTCCATCGATAGGGTAAATCTTATAATGGAAGCTGGCCAATTCAACAACTTCAACGAGGCCATTTCCTAGTTTTCCATTAGCAGCATTAAAGCAACTGGTCAATCAAATACAATTTTGTATAACAGAGACCAGCAAACAAATTTTCATGGAAATTCTAATACACATGGTAATGCTAACCAAAGGTTTCATGGGAATCAAAGATCAAGAGGTATTACAAGCTATCGCGGTAGAAATAACTATCGAGGTAGACAGAACTACCAAGATACCAGAAACAGAATCAACAATGTCATAAACAGTAATGTTTGAATTACGCAAACTAATTCGGAAATCAAACAGAATCCCTTAAAAATCTAAAGAAAAAAATTCCAAAGATACACCGTCAATCCTCATTTCAATATCTTAAAACCGTTAAATAAAAATATCTCCTATACAAAATAATGTTTCAATTTCAAATCAAGAAATTCCAAATTTTGATTGGAATAAAACTTAAAATAATAAAGAAACCCTTTTTCGAATATTCGGAACAACAAAGCCAGTTAAAATAGTTTTTTTTTTTTTTTTTGGGGTTTTAAGTTACCATGCTACCCTTTAGTGGCGTGAGATTATTTGGCCGCCCGCCTGTGTGAAGGTGGAAATTGCCAAGTCAAATAGTTGTAGATTTTGGTGTGTTACTTATAGTTTTACGTCGATTTTGTCAATGAAGTCGACTAATGTTTGGTACGAGCTAATGTCTTCTTTTTCAAAGAATTTGTAAATGTCATTATATTTACTTAGAGATGGGAAGTTTAGTCTTGTTGAGTTATATTTGGTACACTTAAATATTACGTGCGAAGCGTTATCGATACTATCGCATGTATCACAAATGTTACTAGGTACGACGTGCATCTTGGCGAGTGTGTGCCTATCGAATGCGTTACCGCTTAACAGTCTGTTGATTCTTTTAGCGTCAATGGCTTTTAGTTTGGTTTTTTTTAGGAACCAAGGTTTGGATGAGGTAGATGGGAAAAGCGAGCAGTATCCTCTTTGTTTGGCGCTTGCAAACTCGGCATACTCTCTTTCCCATTCTGCTTTTAGGATTCTGTGTATTTCACATAGTGCATCCTTTATATTCCATTTCATTACTATGAATTTGCCCCGTCTATGGGCTTCCTTGGCGGCTTTGTCTGCTGACGTGTTCTGGGGAATGTTCGTGTGTCCAGGTATGTAGTGCACCTCTACCATTTTTAAGGATTGGCAGTGGTTAATCTTCTCTCTGATTTTGTAGGCGATAGAGTTGTCTTGAATGGTCTTGGCCAGGATAAGAGCTCCGTTTCTGCTGTCCGTCAGGATCGCGACACGAGGGAAGTTGCTCGAGATGGCGTGATCCAAGGCTTTCTCGATAGCCAACAGTTCAGCGGAGAGTGAGGATAGGGTTTAATGCGTGTAAAAGCTGTCTACAAAGCCTGATCTATCATGCAAGAACGCGGCATTTGAGTGCCCCTCTGCGATTGATCCGTCCGTGTAGTAGGTCTCAAAGCCTCCCTTTGCCAAATGTGCCCTCTTTTCCCTGTGAAGAATTAAAATGCTGGCCTGGTCAATCGAGTGTTTGTTAGCCGCTATGCCCTTGAAAAAGTCTATATCCGAACTAATTTTATTGTAGTGCGAAGTACTGCTCTCAAAAACCTCTACTCTTTCCAGTATGTTGCCAAATTCCCGAAATGCCTTAGCGTAGCCCGAGTTTATATCCCTATTTGCTGAAACTGTTTCCTTAGCAGGAAGGTTAGACGCAAACACCTTGGCCAGCTCTTTTGCCGCCAGGAATCTCATTCTGTATTCGGGTGGGAGCTCTCCTGCCATGTGATATAAGATCGGGACAGGCGTACAGATTATCAGGCCTAACGACTTCCTAAGGTGGTGGTTGCAGTGGGATTTGATCTTGGCCAAGGCGGATTTTGACAGGTTGCAGAATGACGAGCACGCGTAATCTAGCCTGCTTCTGACGAAGGCCTTGTGTAACATAAGTCCTCTCTTTGGGCTGATCCCATAGTGGCATCCACTGAGTAGTCTGAAGAATGCACAGTTCCTGTTTGAATCGGAGATGGCCTTCTCAATTTGACCGGCGGCTGAGTTGTTAGCTGAGATTGTTCTGCCTAAATATTTAATCTGATCTACTTGCCTAATTACAACCCCTTGATGCAGGATATTCAGCGCCGTTTTACGGTTGTTGAAGTGAATTACCTTGGATTTAGTCGGATTGAATGATAGATTCAGCCTATTGCATTTCTCCTCGAACTTGTCTATGCTGTCTATCAGAATACGTTTCGCATTGGAGAGATCTTTGTGGAAACAAACAATGAAAAAGTCATCAGCATATTGGAAAAGTACACAATTGTGACTGTTGATACCATGCAGTCCAGCTGTGTAAAGGTTGAATAGGGTTGGACTAAGACAACTTCCCTGGCTAACACCTCTGTTGACCTCTACCTCACTTTTCCCCTTGATGAGTATACGCCTGTTGAGGAAACTGGCAATCCACGCCGTGAGGCTTGGGTCGAACTGCATATCCCTCAACCTATTCTCTAGTGTATCCACTCTAACGCAGTCAAAAGCCTTCTGCAGATCGAGACAAGCCGCCACAACCTGATTTCCCCTCGCTCTCAACGCCAGGACCTTGTTGATAAGGTCGTTGATACACAGAGCAGTGGATCGGTTCCTCCTCAAGGCATAAGACCTGGCCGGCAGCAGGTCGCAGATGGCTATGTGCTCGTCCAGCCTCAGTTTTATTAGCCCCTCTATGGCTTTGAAAAGCGTGTTAATGAGACAGATGGGTCTGTGGTTTTGGATGGAGGTGGGGTCTGCATTCTTTTTGGGGATGGGAACCACCTTGATCCTGCGCCAAACTTCTGGGATAATGCCACTCAGCCATGCCCTATTTAATATTTCAAAAACCGCCCTTTTTTCTCCATTGGAAGCTTCTGCAGCATTCTGAACGAGATGCCGTCCGGGCCCCTTGCCGAATTGGGATTCCTAGATTTTAGGAAGGTAAGGAAATCCTCCAGTTCTAAAGGTTCGAGATCTCCTGTTCTGATCCAGGGGGAAAGAGTGTTAGTGGGGGGTCTACTATTTGTCGTGGAAGGAGTATCTTTAATCAAGGTGAGGAAACTTTTGTCGTCCTCGTCCGTCCATTTGTTTCCTATGTTTTTGACCTGTCCGAACTTCTTGAGGTTCTTCACTCTGCTCCACATGGAGGGCGAAGTAGAAACCTCCTCAATAAATTTTGAGAAGTTTTGCCTTCTGCGATTTTTTATATGGTTTTGGAGGTTTTTATCGGCTTCTAAAGTAGCTCTGGCGTCTTCCAGTTTTTTAGTGAAATAGTATTTTTGTCTACAGGCGTTTCTCACGCGAAAGAGTTTCTCTGTTACCTCATTCCACCATTTCTTAGCTACGTATTTGTTGCTGTTAGGGATGGTGACCGTGTTTTTTGAGCTTAACGAATCTACCCTATCGTTGAGTTCCTCCAGTGTAGCGAAATGGCTTGCTCCTAGAATCCGGGAGATTCTGTTGTGCAGGACCTTCTTGCCTCGAGGGGAGGCATCCAGCCCTTCGAACGAAATTACGATTAGGAAGTGGTTGCTGTTAGTGATTTTAGTTTTAAGGACTTGCCAGTTAATACTTCCGTTTCTATAGTTGGAGAACGAGAGGTCGAGAGCTGAGAATTGCGTTGGGTTCCGAGAGAAGGTTGGTGAACTGTCGTTTAGACAGATGAATCCCGCCTCTCGGGTGGCATTTTCAATGCAGCGACCCTTGCGGTCACTGGTCTCGTTACCCCAGATAGAAGACTTTGCGTTAAAGTCCCCTCCCACGATTGATGGATAGTCAAGTGACGCAGCAAATTCGAACACATTTTTTATGCCCGCTTTGAATTGTGGCAGAGTCAATGAAGGCGCAGCATATATGCTAAAGATATTGAAGTTGCGCTTGAGGTTCAGAGTCCTAATTGCTAAAGTTTCTAGGTCGTTGTTTACTTTCAAGATGCTAAATTGAATACTATTTCTAATGTAGATGCCTACCCCACCGTATCCGTCATCCCTGGGTTTGCAGAAGAAATTATAGTCTAGGATGCTAAAGTCTGCGTTGTTGAGCACCCAAATCTCCGAGAGGATGGCGACGTCTATGTCATTGTTTATCAGAAACATGTTCAGGAGTTGTTTGTTGTTGTTGAATGTCAGACTTTGTATGTTCAATTGCAGGATCTTCATTAATTAGTGATTCGTGGCTCCTCTTCCATCCCTAGGGCAATTTGCCGCCTATCTAGTTCTGCATCTGTTGTTTTGACAAACTCTCTGATTTCCTCTATAAATTTATTTGCAATTGAATCCCCTTTCATGGCATTTGTTGGATCGACTAGGAATGCTGTGAGTTTGGCTCCCAATGCGTTTAGCTTAACCTGGGCCAGAGAGTACACCTCAGCTGAACTTCTAATAAATTTTTCTCGAATTTGGCAACTCTCAGCATTAATCGCATTCCTCCACTCCGCCATGTTTGCTGCTGCCTTGGCCGCCTCTGCTTAGCGGGATGCCACCTTGTTAGCTTTGGTCACCTCGGCAAATAAGGCAACCGAATGGATTTCCCTGGCAGCTTCTGCACTGTTGTTAATGAGTTCTGGGTGGTGACTAGATTGCCAGATGGGACGGGGAAATTCCCCTTGATCCCCCAGGTTGGGAGAAATCCTGTCAAAAAGTGTTGGGTACCTATCCCTGACCTCCTTCCTGGTAAGGTTCTCTAGTGTCATACACTTTTGTATGGCGTATTCTTTCTTCCTGGCCCCGCACTGCAGATGAGTGGCAACGTGCTCCCCCTTGCAGTTGGCACAGGCTAGCCCCGAGCAGATTATTTCGCTGTTGTGCTCCTGACCACATTTGTGACATTTCAACCCACTCTTACAATGTTGTGCCCTATGGCCGAAACGGTAGCACCTAAAACATTGGCAGAACTGCACAAAAGGTTTGACATCTATTTTGGAAAAAAACAACTTTATCTGTTTTGGCAACTGTCCTCCTCTAAACCAGAGTTTTACTCTGCCGGTGGGAACGCGTTGACCCGACGTGTTGTCTTTCCTCGTTATGAGAATAATTTCTTCAATTGGAATGTCGGAAGTTAAGCTCTCTGCGAGACGTTCCTCTGAGAGGTGTCCGGGGACCCCAAAGATTAGACCAGCTTTTTGAATTAAATGCCGGAAAATGCGGGTTGAATACCCATGAGCCGTGAGGCCACTATTTTCCACTAATCCATTTGCACTTTCCGCCGACCTGCAGACAACCTTGCACCTGCCGTAGCCCACTCTCGCAACCTCCTCGATGTCTCTGGTTCCCAGTTTGAGCAACAGATCAGAAAGCTCGAACTGGTTAATAGCCTTTCTGTTGTTGTTTGCACTCATTTTATCAATAAACACAATATGTGGGCCTTTATGCCCCTCATAATACTTGTTGACGGTGTTAATTAAGTAACTGTCACTTTTCGTACTCACTGAGATCATACGTTCTGTTTCTGTCTTGTCGATCGCTTTCGTCTTGAACATGTTCGTCGGCATGTTCACCGGCATGTTCGCCGCCATTTTTGTTTTCTTGCTTGGAATTTTAGGTGCCGAATGATCTGACGGTTTTGCCGCTTTTCTAATGCCTACCGGAATGGCGGATTTGGCTTCTCCTTCCTTCTTTTTCCTCGTCTCTATGTGAATTTTTGTGCCCGTCGCCTTCTCTGTGGCCATCCTTGTCTTCCCTATATTCGCCATTTCTCCGAATTCCACCGACGCTCCCGGCGCTGTTAGCTCGAGTTTAGCGGGCCCCCATGCGGCAGACTCGTTTCTTGAAATGTTCAGAAATGCGGATACGCCTTGAAGATTTGGCCGCGCCGTCTACGTCGGCATGTGCGGCAACCAAAAAAGCTAAGGAAAATTGCTTTTTCACCGTTGGATTGAGCGGATTTTCAGAAATAATTTAATTTTTCTTTTTTTTAACAGAAATTTGAGTTGTGTTTCCCTCCAGTGTTGTAAAGCGACGATTGTACTTTGAGTTAAAATAGTTAATCTCAACCGACTACAAAACAAAATAAAATAGCCAAACAAATTAGCAGAGAACTTTTCACTACTGCTTTAACAAAGCTAAAGGGGCTATGCACCGGGTATACAGAAGAATTCGGCATTAGAACCGAATCGATAAAAACAATTAATTTTTATACACAAGACATAAGATCAAAGAACAAAAATATATGTATAGAACCAGTTTACGTGATAATAAAAAAAGTAACAAAACAAATAGATCGACTCATTCTAGACAAAATGGTGATCAGATTACAACAGTTTATTACTACTTGTACCGAAAAAAGGTATACCAGGTATACTAGAATAATGGCGATTAGTTATCCACTAGCGTCAAGTCAACAAACAGCTCTTAGCCAATAAATTAAAATCAAAAAAAAAATTGCAAAAGCATAACGTCTTTTTCAACGAGCAAGGCTCGATTACTTAAAAATTTAAGAATAGCGCCAAATTCTTTCCAAGCAGTAATGATTTAACGGATGACGATTTCTGGATTTAAACCTTCACAAGAATACTTGTACATAAATGACTTAATAGTCATCAGTTGTTCCGAAAACCATATGATCAAACATTTAACAGATTCTTTGACATATGCAAGAAACACAATTAAAAATACCACCCAGAAAAATGCTCTTTCTTCATGCACGAAGTGACTTTCTAAGTCGTAAGTGTATTGATCAAGGACGCATATAGCGCTACACGATTTGATGAAAAACAATGTAAGACTTGAATAGTCTATCAAATGAAAAAAAAACCTTTTACCAATCTTCAATCATACATGAATGGTCAACATTTCCCTAATTCAATCGGTCAAAATAAATTCACAATTTTATTTTAGTAATACACCCTAGTTCAACACTAACTAGAATATGACTGAATTAAGTAGAATAGAATATCTAGAATATCTAATAAAAAAAGGGAATAAACTAAATACTTCATTGCAGATAAGTTATATAAAATAAAATAAAGACCTGAAGTCACTACCAGGCAACAAAGACATAAAGTAGACAAAATAAACCCAGCGCAGGGAATGAATAAAAAGAATAATCTGCTAATAGCAATTTATTAAAAAGCTTCTAAGCCTACGTACAAGAGTAATTTCAAGTACTAAAAGTAATGACCTTGCATATAGTAAAAACGCTAAATTCTTAGGAACATAGTAAAAAGATTATTGCAAGAGAGATTGGCAACCTTTAGGCTAATGGAGCTATTGACCTAGGTAATTTTTCCAAAGGCTTTATGAAGCCGGTTTAATAGGAAGAACCAACTCAAAGAGGTACCGAGCTAAAGATCACTGAATTAATTTCGATTGATACTTTTAAAAATATGGGCAAAATATATTATATGAATAAAATGAGAATAGCTACTCAAGCCGGTAACCTAAATGAAAAATAAAAGGAAGCATTTTGTCTACGAATTCCCAATAATCCTAAAAAGGAGACGATAAAAATGCATATAAAACCTTAAAACAAATATGACTCGAACAAAACAAAAAAAATTTACTAGTACATAAACAAATGCCTAAAAATGCCAAAAATGTTTAAAAAAAATATCAAAGACAGCACGACATACTACGACTGCATTAATGCCCATATGACATTAGACTTTGCTAAATTTGCTGCGAAGAGAGAGATAGCATGATAGAAATCGATATATTAGTGCTGGTAAACGTCGCGCAGTAGTTGAACATATGTTTTGTTTTGCGGCGGGAAGCATTTGTATACTGTACAAAAATTGTTAATAAAAATGTTGTGAACGGAGGAAGCTACAGTGTTCCTTATAAATCTTGTTAAGAACTCCCCTCACGTTTGGGATTCTTCGCATACCCGATATAGAATCAAATACCTAAAGCAGGCTTACCTGTACTTACCTTATGTACTTACCTTCTAACTCGCCCTTCAATAGCCATTTCGCCGACCAAATCTTTCTCTTTTTTTTGTTCTGCTGTTGCAGCATATTATTATTTTGAGCTATTAAAAAAGCTGCACAAAGCATTTTTCGTCTGTTGAAATCTAATATGCTTGCCATTTTGATATTTGTTTACATTTTTTCATCTTCCTCTTTTTACGAATTATAAACACTGCATTTATGATATTATACAACACACATTGCCACCAAGCTAGCAAAATCGTATCTAGAAACTATAGCAATCGATAATCTCTGCCGCAGCGCTGCTCCCAGCTCAACTGGAAAAACAACTGGACGCATATATCTGTCTCGCTCTCACTGCATGCTTTTTGCATAAGGCTGTCCTTATTTTTCAAGTTAGTCCAGCTTCAAAGTCTAATGTCATATGGATATAAACCATAACAGATTCACCAATAAGTGTATTCAATCAAGTCCTAGTCGACACAATTGGTTCCTTTAACGAAATTGGAAAATGAAAAAAAAAAGTAAAGTTACACTAATATGTAATTTTTCAAAATTTCGTAGCCTAACCTATAGCTAACAAAAGCTCTAATACAGTTGCTAAAGCTATATTCGAATGCTTAATTCTAAAGTACTGTCCTATGAAGACGTTCATAAAGGAAATGAGTACAGAATAAAAGAATCCCATACTCACTGACTCATTTCAGTACACCATTACCAGAAATGAGAATAAAATACTTAACTTTATACTAGAGATAGGAGATTAAGATACAATAGGTCAGGTCATAAACTAAATTGTAGTTATATGGGACTACACAAGGTGGATAGCATAGAAGGTAGAGATACCAAAATAATATTAAGGAAAAAAAAATAATAATCAATCAGTTCATAAGAATAGATTAAACATTTTTGATTCATGAAAATTTTCTCTTCTTATACTTACGCTACAATGCATTTGCAAAAATATATATAAATATATAAAAATAAAACGAAAAATGAATTACAAAAAAATAGGGTTCTTTAATTATAAGATATATATTACTTTTATATACCATATTATACGAAAAAAAAACCCAAAACAACGGTCTAATCACTAGGTTACGTTATTTTTCAAAAGGAGGGAGATGTAGTGTGCGCATATATCGAGTACCCACTGTACTAAGTGTACATTAAGAATACACACTGTAACTTTCTGTTGCAGTGTTTATATATTCATAAAGTCCGAGGCATAACTGAGCGATCGTATTACGAACGCCCAAGAGCGCCTCTGACAACACAAGTGCAGCGTCAGCATATTCCTGTGACTCGACGGCACATGGCATGCATACATAAATATCCACTCGCGCTCCCGCTAACACCAGCGTCGAGCATATACATATACATAAGCTAATAATAATTCGGCTGCTTAGCCTCATGAAGGTATATGAAATATTGTAAGGAATATTTCAATAAACAGACACCGTCTCGAGCAGACGAACATATAAAACCTTTAATAAACCTTTGGAGATACTAAAATTTGCATAATTTGTTAAAACATAACTAAAATCTGCTTCAGTGCGTTCGCGGCATATGTTGTGCAGGGCGCAGCACACATTTATGATTCTTGTGACTTTTAGAGGGTGGTATAAAAGGCAGTCTTGAAGGCACCTAGCCCAACTCCACAACACTCCAAGCAGACGCATGCCGAAGATTAAAACTATGCTGAACTGTACCCGCCGGACTGTACCCGGACTTCCATATGGAGTCAACATAAACGGCTCCAAAGTTAAGAGAACCACTGTCGTATTTTCGCTTGAAAAATTCCCTCAAGCTCCACGCAAATGAGTCAGGAGTCGCACCAGGCATTGTTGCATCTAGAGTATGCGAAGTTCGTAATGATATATATGTTCGGTTATATTAAGCTTATAGTAGCATCTACTATCAATAAGTGTAATTTTCTGCATTTCTGACACACTCAGAGCTTCAGTCAACAGCAATAAGCCTATGTTCGATTACTAAGCAGGCAATCGACATAAGCTGCAGTACGTGCAATCGATATAAGCTGTTGTACGTGCGTTCCATCAGGTGAAAAACAGCAAAACTTCCTCCACATATAGTTCAAGTGTACTTTTACTTCTTTAACTAACATAGGTTGTGATTCGGAGCGTATACAGCTATAAAGCAAGTAAAATACTCCCAGCGAATCAGAGATAATAAAAATTCACTGAATGGACAACCCACAGGAGGTACAAGATGCCGCCACAAAGGCATTCAAATGCAGAAAGAAATTGGCTAGGAAATCTCAAAGTGCATTCGGAACTTCAAAAACGGTCCTCAAGAAAGAAACCAAGCAACTTCATACTTTCAAGCCAAATACGTGAAAACGCTTCAACACAAACGACTCCGTAATTCACGATGTAGACAAAACTGAAAAATACATCAATTTTCGTAACGACCTATGTACAACATATGAAACATACGTTGCGATCTTTACGGAGACCATTGACAAGCTATTGCAGGCATTAGGCGATCCTGGGGAAAGTCAAGCCATGCTTAGAGAAAACGATGTTGCTGACAAAAGGCCTTAAAAAGCAATCTAAAACTATTTTCAGAGGCGGGAGGACGCTCCTTAAGTGATCCGATAAAACCACTATGGACTCAAGCACAAGAAGCCCACTTCGAGAAGTATGAGAACCCAGTAGAAGAGGGTAAGACATGAAATCTAACCCAACACTGGAAAAGGACGTACAAAGAGCATTGGCAAAACCAGCCACATCTAACAATGATGACGCGCAGCTTCCACGCATCACCATTCCAAAGTTTGATAGAGTCATACTAAAACGGTCCCAGTTCTACGACGTGTTCTCATGCATGATTCATGAGGCAAACATGACCACAGTACTGAAGATATGGTACCTTGAAGCCAATGTTACTGGCAAGGCAGAAAGATTGATAAGATATATCGATTTAAACAAGGACAACTTTCTAATCTCCTGGGAAATTCTTGTTGACACATACAAAAATCCCAGGGATGTTGCAAATATGGTACTGAACCGCTTCCTCAATCATAGTACAATTAATGACGATCCCAAGTCATTGAAAGAGTTGTATATTACAACGATAGAGCACTTTGCATCTCTAAAAGGGCTGGGCATCAACATATCCATATGGGATCCAATGTTGATTGCCATAATCAGAAACAAACTAGATGTCAAAAATAAGGCTTGGGTGCTCAATCATTAGGAAGCTCAAGAGAGATACAGCCACTGGACACAGTGGCTCTCTGCTCTCTAGAGCAGAGAATGCAAGTTTTAGGAAGTGGTAAGAAACGACAAGCAGCAAAGAAGGAGCCAAAAGGAACGGCCTGTGCATCAATGAACACAAAACACACACAAGCGCCTTTATGTTTATTTTGCAAGAAGGAAAGCCATCGGCTCTACGCATGCGAAGAATTTCGCTCCAGATCTCCAGCAGAACGACTAAACTGGGTGCAAAGGCAAAAAATGCGCGTTAATTGTTTTAGAAGAAATCACAAAACAAACGCATGCCCAGGTCGCACCAGCCACAAGTGCGAAAAGAAGCAGAACACGATGCTGCATCTGGAGACAGCATCATTCACAACCACAGAATTAAAGGCACCAATGGTTTTTGTAGCAAGTAGCAATAGTTACAACCTACTGCCCATAGCAAGAGTGGCAGTAGAAGCTACTAACGGACAAGTTGCTAACTTCAAAGCACTTCTTGAATCGAGATCACAGATAAATTTGATCTCTGAGCGAATGGCATCAATGTAGTCGCACAAACTAAATGACACAACATTGCGCATCGAAGAATTGAAAGTCGATCAAAGACCATCAAATCACCAGTAAATGTGCTTATAAAATCCCTTCACAGCGGTTTTACGCATAGAATTGAAGCGTTCGTACTGGCTCAAATAATAGCTGATCAACCAGCTCAGGCACTCGATTCGGTGAACTTGAATATACCAAGCAAGTTCCCACTGGCAGACCCAAACTTAAATCGACATGCTCATCGGAGCAGAACATTACCATTCCCTGTTGCTCCCCAAATCAACATCGACTAAAGATAGGTGGGCCGCTGATGCAGAATACAAAACTGGATGGATTGTGGTAGGAAAAATGAAGTCTGCTTACAGTTCTTCACCCATTTTTGCAATGGGAATTAATGAACTCATCGAACAATTCTGGACTCTGGACAACCTTGCGATAGGCGAAAAACCACGCAACCAATCGAGACACAATGCGAGCCTGATTTCATAGAGAACAAACGGCAGCTGACGGCCGGCTTATAGTGAAACTCCCATTTTCTGAACATTCTTCAGCCTTTGGGGGAGTCTTTGGAAATTGCAACCAAAAGATTCCTGGCATTGGATCGACGGACTTCACCAGACACTTATAAGAGTTATGTGGAGTTCATGAACGAATATGAAGAACTAGGACACATGAAGATGGTCCCAGCATCATATGTTCCAAAAAGGCATTACTTCATACCACATCACTGTGTGCTCAAACCTGAAAGCACTACAACAAAGGTGCGAGTAGTATTTGATGCATCACGCAAATCAGCAAGCGGAAAATCTCCAAACGACATTTTGCATGCTGGACTATTACCGTTTCAGACACATAAATACGTTTTCACAGCGGACATAGAGAAGATGTACCGGCAAGTGTGGATAAGTCTGTAGGATGTCTGGATCACTTGGAAATGCAAAACAAGGACATACTACCAGTAGGATCTTTAACTCTAAAAAATTATCTTTGTTCAGGGTAGCAGCAGATTGTTGCCACGCACTGTGCGCTCCGATCCCAAGTTGCTCTCGCACGCTCGTGGGCGCTCTCGCGATCCACACGTCGCTCTCTCCACTAGTTTGTAAGCATAGATTGGACATAAGTTTTACTCTGGCTTCCACCCCCGTTTCGATAAGCCGCTTTCTTGCTACGTTTTCGTTTCGGTTCCTTACATATGTACAACCATATAATTACAATCATACCCGTGCACACAGAAAATCTACGGGAGTGAAAATATATTAACCTGAAGAAGAATCGACGCTCTGCATTGTGTTTTTTTGGGTTTCGTTGGAATCTCGCACCCGATCCGCCCTCCTCCAAACAATCTTCATGCAACCACTTTGGGAGTTAAAGCTGGATTGGAATGGCGAATTGCTGCTATAGCTCCAACACTAATGGAAAGACTACCGTGAAGACCTACAACCATTGAACGAGATGCAGATTCCCCGGCATATCTATGTTGGCAAGGTTCCAGTTACCCAAAAACAACACACTTTTGTAGACGCATCAGAATGAGCCTATGGCGCATCAATATACGCACGTGCTACATACAAAAACAACCAAGTGTCAGTACAACTGCTCTGCTCCAAGTCACATGTGGCACCGACAGCCAAACAATCAATACCACGGTTAGAACTTTGCGCTGCAGTCCTTGGTGCCGAACTCACACACCGAGTCCGAACGCATCTGCATATGGACATCAACAAGCTTTTAGGATATTTCTGGACTGACTTCACCATTGTGCTGTCCTGGATAAACGCACCGGCATCGACATACGTTTGTGGCAAATCGAATAGCCAAAATACAGGCATTGTCTAACCAACTATAATGGCGTCATGCTTCGTCAGCCAATAACTCAGCCGATGTACTGTCAAGAGGAATTGCAGCAAGCAGATTAGCAGATCAAAATCTGTGGTTATACGGACCACTATTTCTCCACGGATCCCGAGACAAATGGCCGACAGCAACAATCAGTGAGCCTACTGATCTTGAGAGAAAGGCGAAAGGCATGTCAGCTTGCCAATCGCACCCAGCGCACATGCAGACATAGGAACTCATTTTACAAGCTTCAACGCATTGTAACATACATGTTACTCTTTTGCTACAAAACCAATAGAGCGGCTACAACGACACTGTGCACAGGAGAACCAACAAGTCGAGTTTACCGCAGACTTAAGCCAGCTACAACGCTATAAGACTGTGGACAAAAAGAGCTCGATCATATCGTTATCTCCCATACTAGGAGAAGGTGGGCTCATCGGAGTTGGCGGTAGACTAGAAGAAGCTCTACTTCCGTACAACGCAAAACATTCAATTCTACTCCCATACAATGATCCGATAGTCGCAATGATTATGCGAGAACTCCATGAGGAGAACATGCATTGCACTATTGCAAGGGCAATTGCAAGACAACAATATTGGATCATCAACGACAAAACGATGGCCAGAAACTTAATTCACAGCTGTGTTAGATGCACCATAGCCATTCCAAAGCTACTCCAGATCATGGGCAATCTTCCAGCACAAAGAGTCACACAAGGATATCCATTTCTGAACCAATTTTGATCCTCCAAAAGATCCGAGAAAAAATACCAGATAAAGCATACATCGCCGTGAAGTTCTGCCTTTCCACAAAGGCAGTGCACTTAGCGTTGGTAAGCCAGATGCATTTTTAGCAGCCCTTCACCGATTCTTAAGCGGGCGCGGGAAGTGCCAAACTATTCATTGCGACAATGCAACCAATTTCATAGGTGCAAATAATCAGCTAAAAGAATTAAAATAAGACATCTTCAGCGAAAAAGCAAATGATCTAATTACGAATCATTGCAAAAAAAGAGAAGTGAACTTCAAATTCATTCCTCCCTGGGCCCCATCGTTTGGAGAGAAGCTCTGGGAAGCTGCAGCTAAGTTGGCAAAAGGCTGTTGATCACTACCACAACCACAGCACCCCTGACATTTTAGGGACTAAACACAGTAATAATCGAAATTGAACAATTTCCCAGAAAACTTTGGTAAGGGGCTGAGAATTTGTATTGCGCTTAAAACATTCATTCTGAAGACAATATCTCCAAAAACTACAAGCGCAGCATAAATGGAAGCCCAAAGGAATACTAGAAGCGTGACCGTTTATGGTATTTTTAATACTTTTTAGTAATTTTTGAGACCGAAATCGGGCCGACGGTATATTTACGGTAAATTGATATTTTTTGGTATTTTTCATCCATTTAATGGTATATTACGGTATATTTAAGATCGTAACACTTTCCGCTCGTTTTCGAGACGCCAGTAAGTCTCCACACATTTTAGAAAAGCCAGTGAAGTGATTAAATTGATAAGAAATTAACAGAGAACATAAACAAAAGTACAGGCAGGAGTATGAAGCTCAACCGGACTTAAAAGCGTGGCTCTGAAAAGCAAAAATGATGTCGATCAATAGCATCCATAGCATTCGTAACACAGCACGCGGCCATACAAAAACACAAAGAAAAAGTGAAATTCTTTTGTAGCCAATCTAAGGTATGTACAAACTTATTTTTTGTATTCGTTATGTTTAAACAGGCATTTTTCGATTATAGATTCATTCGTTTATGAAAGTAAAGTTTTTTGCGGCTAAAGTAAGAATAGCCGAGTTGATGTTCGCAGCTTCTGCAGCAGAGCACAACATACCCTTCCGGGCAATAGATCACATCACGAATGTGATCCAAAACGCTTTTCCTGACAGTGCCATTGCTCAAGGTTTTGTCTGCAAACAAACCAAATCAGCATCTTTGGCATATAATGTTATGGCATCTGATGCAAGGGAAATGCTGAATAGTGATCTTAAAAAGAGCGTGTGCTCAGCTGTAAAAACGATTTTAAAGATCTCGTATAAATGAAATTTATGTTTTATATTTTTAAGATTGTTCTAAGAAAGCAAAGAATATTCTCCAAATAAATGAAACAATTTGATACATTTTTATTAAGAAAAACGAAATTTTTTGCTATGGTAGATTTACAGTTTTTTTTTTTAAATGAGACGGTATACTTTTGTATATTTTTGAGGGTCCAATGGTATTTCTTAACGATAAATTCGCATTCACACTGAGTACTAGCTTTGGTGAAGAAGGACAACCTTCCAGTAATGAAGTGGTCAATAGGTCACATCATTAAGACCTATCCAGGATATTCTGGCTGACAAAAATCCTCTAGGTGAACCAAGAGGATGCCGGCTGGGCAATAGGCACTGCATTATACTGGACAAGGTAATGCATTGTCGCTTGCTCTGTCTGAGGCAAAGCAGTGTCTAGCTTAGGAAATGATTTGGAGTCGTCTCGACCTCGGGTTGGGAGAGACGGGTCAGGGCCATTGTTAGAGGTGCCTGGCGGCTATGCCTAAAACGCTTGGTGGTAGCTCTGCCGAAAAATATTGGAATATTATGAAGGCGAAATCGCAGTATAAAGCAGCCCTCAAAATACAAAGTCGGCTCCAAGGCAAGGCGGACAACTCCCAGGAGGAGAAAGCCAGGCTAGCCTGGGCCGTGCAACGTGCGGAAGAGGGCCGAGCACACTTCTCTCAGATGCCCCAAATGAGGGCGTCAACTGGCAAATATGCCACCAAAGTGAAGGAGATGCTGGCCAACAAGAGGCAACGCTCGGTTGAGATTGCCGTTAAAGACTCTTCAGAGAGCAAGTGGCAACGCGTGCCCAAAGGCGCAGCACCTCCACCGAAAGTAGCCAAGCCTCCCACGAAGAAGCCCCTACAGTCGAAGGTCAGTGACGTGTCAAAAAAACACTTGATCGTGGCGCTCATTGACCGAAGCGACAAAAACGGGAAAATTACGGCGGCGCAGTGGAAGATGGTTCACGCGCGGCTCGTCGACGCATTTTTTGCGCGGATAGAGGAGAACCCCACAACTCCCATGCGCACCTTCGATGGTGCTGGGTGGCTGAACGAGGTCAAAATCCTGTAGTGCAACGATGACCCAACGCTCAGGTAGCTGACGCAAACGGTCTGCCAGTTGGAGGCGATGTGGAAGGAGGCCAAGCTGGAGGTAGTGGACAGGGAGCTGATCCCGTCCATACCAAAGTCGAAGGTACTCTTCCCCATCGCGATCCAAGGGGACCAGGCGCTGAAGCTGCTGCAGCACCAAAACCCAGAGATCTCATCAGGGGATGTTACACACGGGGAGCTCACTACCCAAAAAGGGGGGCCAGTGTGTAATACTGCAAATAAATAAGGAGGCAGAGGACCTCCTATACCCAAGATTTGGGCAAATGGCGTGGGGCATGGGTAGCGTATACGTGCGTCTAAAGAAACGCCACCCCAACGATAAAGACGCGCATAGCCTGCAGGCAGGCGAGGTGGAGAAGGACCTGGTTCTGGAAACCATTGTGGAGGCCGCTCAGGGGCTTGCGCTAAACGACTCAATGTTTGGACGTTGATGTGCAATGACTGCACCATCAAGTGGCCCATGGCACACCAGCCGAATGCTGTTACGCGCGAATCCCAGGCCAAAACGCAGCCCTCCTCCCACCCAACCGACCGAGGGGCGCTGTCGCAAAACGCGCGACTCGTTAACCGAACCGATCGCGATCATGCAGGAAAGATAGATGTTAGACTAGTATTCGAGGAAAATTATAACTAATCTTACTAAAGGAGTTAATCATGCATTAAAACTATCGTACACCACAACTACAATTACTAACTACGAGAAAGGTATGTGAGTATTAGTAATTTGAGAAGAGGAAGGGAATTAGAGGGAATTATAATCCGAGCATAAAACTCTAAAAGGTTCATGCAAGGAATAATTCGATCTACAAATCGGAAGGAACAAAGGTATATAATTTCTAGTAATTCTAATAGGAATCGTGAAGTTTATGCGGCTCAACAAGTCAGGGCTATCTACGTCACCCTTGATCAAGTTGTGCACAAAAATCACACCAAGCATTGTTCTACGGTTAACTAAAGATGGAAGGTTTATTAAAAGCGATCTACTAGAGTAAGACGGCAGTCTCACACTTGCATCCCAGTTGAGGCCGCGTAGAGCGAAAATTAAAAAGTTTTTCTGGACTGATTCTATACGGTCCTGGTGTACTTTGTACTGAGGGCACCATACACAAGAACCATATTCTAAAATCGGACGAACAAGCGATACATAGAGAGTCTTTGTTATATAGGGGTCGTCAAATTCCTTTGACCACCTCTTTATAAACCCAAGCACGCCCATGGCCTTATTTACCATGGTAGAAATGTGTTCAGAAAACTTTAACTTGGGATCTAGAAGAACACCAAGATCATCAACTAGGGTAATTCTCTCGAGAGAACCCCCGCCTAGTGTGTAAGGAGCCAGAAAGGCGCTGGAGCGATGAAATGTCATTACTTTACATTTCGAAGCATTAAGGTATAACAAATTTGCACAACACCATGACTGAAAGGTATTAAGATCGGATTGCAACCTGGAGTGAGATAAGCTGTCCTTGAACTGGACACACAGCTTAACATCATCCGCATACATAAGTACTCGAGAGTATGTTAATACCGAAGGCAGGTCATTTATAAAGAGTGTAAAGAGTAGGGGGCCTAGATGGCTGCCCTGTGGTACGCCCGAAGTAACCATAACTGGTGAAGATAGGGAGTTTTTGAAGAGGACTCTTTGGGACCTGGAACAAAGGTAGCTAGAAATCCATCTCAAGAGATTGGGTGGAAACCCTAAAAGGTCAAGTTTTTGTGCTAGGAGAGTGTGGTTTACAGAGTCGAATGCTTTACTGAAATCTGTGTAAATGACATCCGTCTGTAGATTACCTTGGAAGCCTTTAATGCTAAAGGAGGTGAACTCCAATAAATTCGTGGTTGTTGATCTCCGCCTTATAAATCCATGCTGGGCTGGAGATATAAGTGATCTGCAAAGATGCTGCAGGTGCGGAGTTAAAATTTTCTCAAACACTTTAGGAATTGCGGATAACTTTGATATACCTCTGTAGTTCTTCGCGTCAGACTTACTACCTTTCTTATGGAGAGGAATAATGAACGACTCCTTCCATATGGAGGGGAAGCATGAAGAGTTAATGGACAGGCTGAATAGTTTAAGCAACGGTCCACACAGAGACTCGGCGCAGTATCTAAGTACACAGCCGGGAACTCCATCCGGACCCGGTGAAAACACCGGCTTAACTTTCCGGAGGTCAAGAAGCAGAGAGCTTTCATTTAGCAAGGGACTGAAGATGCCGTTCGACCTGGGTAAACCGTATGGGTACGGCTGCCCGGAGTAGCATTCCTGAGAATAGGTTGTTTGGAAGTATTGGGCAAAAAGATCGGCAATTGCCTGATCAGTGTTTGCCGACGTAATAAGAAATGATAGCGAGGATGGATGAGCGGACGTTTTACGCTTACTGTTTACGAAGCTGTAAAACTGCTTAGGGTCCTGAGAAAAACGTATCCTGCATCTAGAGAGAAGAAGAGAACGGTGATCTGACGTAAGTTATCAACCCGTCGAGCGAAGTCGAGCCAGCCATCCATAACTCTGAGTTTGCTGCAGCTCAATCTTCATAAAAGCAAAGAAGCATCGGCGGAGCTCCTCATAGCCATGAAGCAAGGGCCCGTCGACATAGCTTTGGTCCCAGAGCCATGGATCAGTGGCCGGACTAAAGTCCGCAAACTACAACTCGTTCTACCCAACATCGGTAGGCAGGAATAGAACTGTCGTACTAGTACGAAAGGGAATCCACGGAATCAAAAGTAACAGTCCTGCAAAGGTAACAGTCTACAGAAACCCCCGGAACACCAAGAGATCATCAACGAGGAATACAAAACGCTACTCAGAGACTACAAGAAGGAAATACGTAAGGCAAAACGGAACTTCTGCTCCAACATCGAGAAAGTGCCTGAAACAGCAAGACTCGGGAAGCTTCTCTCGAAGCAGCCCTCCATACAGAGTCAGCTCAAACTAAATAACGGACAGTGGTCAGAGGGCAGCGAAGAGGCTCTGACAGCACTAATGGAGGCCCACTTCCCGGGATGCACCGATGTCACTGATGCCGAAACGCAACAGGACCAAGCAACCGAGGAACAAACCCCCCTGACAGATCTAATAACCCACAAGAAAATCCAATGGGCTATAGACTCATTTGCGGGCATAAAAGCACCTGGACTGGACGGAATACTCCCTATTTCTACTAAAAACACTGGAAAAGCTGCTGGATCTACACATCAGGAATGAGGTAGGAGAACTGATGTCTACCAACCAGCATGCTTACACCAAAGGGGAATCGGTGGAGACAGCACTACATTCGTTAGTAACTACCGTCGATAAAAATCTCAATAATAAAAAATATGCACTAAGAGTATTCGTAAATATATCCGAAGCATTTAACAACGTAGCCACGAACGCAATAATGTATCGCCTTGAAGCGACCCACATACACCAAGCAATCAACCTATGGATAAAGAACCTCCTGAGTTGTAGACGGGTGCAATCAGAGTGGGGCATTACTTCCGCGGTAAAGGGAGCATACAGAGGCACACTTCAGGGAGAAGACCTGTCGCCCCTCCTGTGGAATCTGGTGGTCGACAAGCTCATAAAATAACAGTCTATGCAGACGACATAAGCATACTTATTACGGGCGTCTGCCCATCGACGCTCAGCTCCATAATGGAACGAGCACTGTCATACAAGATACCGGACCGATGCAGCATATTCCAGGCGTAAGTTTTCGCCATCAAGAAGGTGGCAGAGGTCGCTCAGCTTACAGAGCGACCACGCAATGTAGTTAACATATTCGTTGATATCCAAGCGGCGATGTAATCCATGCAGACGTTCGCAGTTAGTTCCAGAAGTGTCCTTGCAAGCAGGGAGGCACTAGACTTACTATGCACGACTAAGTCAGTGCGAATAGACTGCAACTGCTAGTGAGAATACTCACAGGTCACTTTCTGGCTTCGGCGCATGCAGCCATGCTAGGCATCACCAACAGAGACAGCTGTAGGGGCTATCGAAACCCTGGAACATCTCATCTGCAACTGCCCGGGTCTTTCATGGGCAAGGAAAAAATACCTAGGCGCACCGGAGATGGCATCCCTGGAAGATGTCTCGAAGAGGATGCTGAGGGAATTACTTTCCTTTGCTAAACACACCTCGATTCTCGAGGACTTCCAAACCTCACCAACACCCCCGTAAAGATGCATTCACATCCGGATAACTAAGGGCCATATGGGCCTATGATAGTCCCCGCTGAGGGACGTCCGGGTTAACCTAACCTAACTTAACCTAACCTATCCTGGACACGACAACCACGCATTAGTGGTTGATGTTAAAACAGCTTTTCCATAAAACATGGCAATCAAACGCTCCAGCTACGCCATAAACGACAGTGCGAAGTCACACAGCGCAGAAAAGCAGCTTCACCTTCACTAACATGATCAATAGTGATGCTAGTGATGCTTCCATTAGCGTTGTCACAGTCAATAAATGTGACACAATTCACAAACAAACCTGGGAAATTCTTTGAGAAAATTGGAACCTCAAGAATGACAACGTCAAATGGACCTTGATCATACTCTATTACTTAGATCCGTATTGGAAAGATATGCAAGTAATGTCTGCAGGAAACTGGCACTCTTTATTGATGCCTCAGGACGGTTTAAAAAACCTCCCTAAGCCTCTACTATGGTCGAGCAAACCTATAAACCTAACCTAATGTCCGTCGGAATGTCCGAATTAAGACAAGAACTACAAAATGTTCCATCGTGCAACTCCATTCTTCAACATTTTCAACATTCATACAATAAGCTACAAACAGGATATATGTTAATGAAAACCTCTCGACAACGCTGATCGCCGCTTAATATAGTAGGAAACGTGGCAAACAATCTGTTCAGTGTTCTTGACTCAAAGTAATCTGAGGAAGCATGCAAAGTATGCAGTCCGATATATTTGATGTACTAATCGGTATTCACCATTCACTCTCCTGAACAATTAAGAGATCAACTACACCAAATTCGGGGATAATTTGCAGCCCGATCGAATGCTGCCGGTTACAAAAAAAAATTTCATTCGTCTATACAGAATCATGCGGACCGAAAGAACAACAACTGCAACCTTCATCGTATTTAAGGTAACGCCACCTCTAGTTTCAACAGTTCAGTTTGAAACCTTCAGCCTTATTCCGATTCCTACCTGGGACCCAACAAGTTGGAGCATGTTCCATCTCAAAACAACTATAATAACAGTAAACACATATCGATATCAGTTCATGGGTTTTACTCGAGAGGAATTTCGACACTGCTTCAAACTGCCCACCAAGGAATTCATCGGTTTTGATCATCAAACGGTCTTTAAAGTTGATAATCGCTGCGAGTTTCAGTTGTTTAACAATAAAAAAGCAACTTATGTCTAGTCATCCATTCAACGGCTGGCATAGTGTGGTCCAGAACTTAGCAACCGAAAAAATGAATTTTTGCAACACACTCTAATTGAAGACTTCAGGCAGTCTGCAGCGGATCTCCATCAACCATACAGTGGGAAGGAGCTTGCTAGTATATACTGCTGGATCTACTGCTCCCAACACCGAAATAAGCATCAGAACCTTCAGCACAACAAACAGCGAGGTAAAATCAACCTACACTCGATTTGGAGATATAAGTTCAGCGGTGAACGACAAATTTTGCAGCTGCAGCGCCAGACAATTTACTATCTTCTTGTCTAGCGGTAACGCTAGACAACACGACATTTCCACTCTGGCCCAAAATGACTTTTTCTGTTAGATTTGGGGATTTAAAAATTGTTAATGACCATATGACATTAGACTTTGCAAAATTTGCTGCGATGAGAGAGATAGCATGATAAACAAAAGCTAAAATTAATATTCGTAGTCGTCTCTAGGCACGATGTTTTCAAATACCAGCAGCAAAAGCCAGCAAAATCGTATCTAAAAAGTATAGCAATCGATAAACTCTGCCGCAGCGCTGCTCCCAACTCAACTGGAAAAACAACAGGACGCATATATCTCTCTCGCTCTCACTGCATGCTTTATGCATAAGGCTATCTCTATTTTTGTAGCTAGTCCAGCTTCAATGTCTAATGTCATACGGGTATTAGCAATTATGGTTTAATGTATGGTTTAGTTTTTTTTTTTAAGTTTTTTTTTTAGTCTAGTTTTTTTTTTTTTTAAATCAAAATTTCCGAAAAGAATACCGCAAAAAAGGTTTAAATTTGAATTTAAAAGCTTAATAACTTCCAGATGGTAAGCTGCAGCTACAACATTTAATAAAGCCAGATGTAAGATGCTTATGTTATGAGAAACGAGAGAGAACGTAGAGAGGCTCGGCTAGGGCCGCGGCTCTACTTTATACCCGGTACTCAGTCAGTATATATGTGAGCCTAGAATTTATGTAATTTATTATATGCCCGCAAAAAATTTAATATTTGCCAAAAAAGAAAATTTAGAGACAAAAATAAAGTCGAACCCTTTAAATTTTTGCATTTGTTTTTAACATCGGTCTTCTTTACATTTCTACATCTACATACGTCTTAACCACGACTCATGGGGATGTATGCGAGAGAGAGAGAGAAAATGAGCAAGCTCTTGGAAGGCCACTGAAATTTTATTTATTCCTTCTGGCTGTAATTATGATTCGGCCTGAGACAGATTCAACACTCTGATAGATATTTTCATTTTTTATGATTCTGCGCTTTTGGTTTTCCCGTATCTTCAAAATTGTGGATTCCACAGATTTTTGCTTTTTGTGGGGCGGAAGAGGGCGTGGCCAATTTTTGAAACAAACTCGTCTCGGTTTGATATCACAGGAGCTTGGATAGAAAGTTTGGTTGATCTAGCTCTTATAGTCTTTGAGATCTAGGCGCTCATCTGGACGAATGAACACAGCACCCAACCCGGTTTGTGAGAGAGAGCGAGAGGGAACGATGCATTTCGAAATGGTTTTTTGCATTGTGGCTATATTTATGATTCGATCTGATCCAGATTCAACACTCTGATAGCTATTGTCATTCTCTACGATTCTGCGTTTAGTTTTCTCGTATCTTTAAAATTGTGCATGCCACAGATTTTCGTCCTTGGAGTGGGCGGAACGGGGTAGGGCGAAATTTTGAAATACACTTGTAACAGTGTGATAGGACAGGAGTCTGGATACAAAATTGTGTTCCTCTAGCTTTTATAGTCTTTGAGCTATAGGCGCTAATGAAGACAGACGGACGAACGGACAGACAGCCAAACGGACAGACGGACGGACAAACAGACATAGCTATATCGACTCGGCTATTGATCCTGATCAAGAATTTATATACTTTATGGGGTCGGAAACGCTTCCTTCTGGGTGTTACACACATCAATTTTTTCATAAAATCTAATATACCCCTTTACGCTTCGAGTACCGGGTATAAAAACACATGCAAAGAATAGTTGTTCATTCAGCCACCAAGTACCAAAAACACTACATCATTTTCGGGGATGTTTTTCTACACACACTTTTTGTGCGGTGTCTGCTTGTCTGTCGAAAATATACCCACTCAGAATATGACGCACACTTCAGACACCGCATAAGAATGAGAAGCAAAAGAAACGAGTAAAAAAACACCGCATCAATTTTTGTTGCGTTGCTTCAGTACTCATGTATGAAAATGATATTGTACGAATGCGGTACACTAGTAGTTGCGGTGGACCGCTGCAGATCTCTGATATAAACCCAAACTCCCGTCATAATCGTCATTTTGTTAGGACGAAAATAGTTTGTTGCCTCGATTCTTAAACAAGCAGACGAAAACAACAGTATTATGTCTAACGAGAATCTTGCTTGGGAATATATGGTACAGGAAACTGAAGATAATGGTGAAGATAATTTGGAAAACGAGGAACATTTTATCCAGTCAAATGAATTTCCAAAAAGATGATAAAGCAGCGCATTCGGACTTTAACAGAAGAAAAGTAGTTCCAATAAAAATATTTAAAACTAATTTCTTATTTTAGATTTTGCATATAAAAAGAAATTACTACAAGAGATAAATGACAACTTCCACCTTTTTTTAAAAAAAGAACGAATATGAATTGTACAAAGTAAACGAGGATGAACGTTGTGAGCCGCGTCTACGCCGCGGCTCTACTTTATACCCGGTACTCAGTCAGTATATATGTATGTGAGCTTGTTGTAATTTATTACATGTTCGCAAAAGGGACAAATTTAATTTTAGCCAAAAAAGAAAAAAGGAATTAAGTCGAACCTTTTCGGAGATTTTGATCTATTAGATGTTTCCATATTTGTTTACATAAATTTTTTACATCGCACATACACGGCTGTGTGCAAGAGAGAGAAGGAATCAGTCTGCGCTTGGGAGGATACTCTGATAGATATAGTCATTTTCTATGATTCTGCGTTTTTGGTTTTCCCGTATCTTCAAAATTGTAGATTTTCATCTTTTGTGGGGGCGGAAGGGGGGTGCCCAAATTTTAAAACAAACTCGTCTCGGTCACAGGAGCTTGGATAGAAAGTTTGGTGGTTCTAGCTCTTATAGTCTCTGAGAACTAGGCGTCAAAAAATTCGATCGGGCATAACGCCTACCCCTGTGTGTGAGAGAGAGCGAGAGGGAACGATGCATTTCGAAATGGTTTTCTTCATTGTAGCTATATTTATGATCCGATCTGATTCAACACTCTGATAGATAACATCATTTTCTATGATTCTGCGTTTTTAGTTTTCTCGTATCTTCAAAATTGTGCATGGCACAGATTTTCGTTTTTTCTCTGCGCTATAGGCGCCAATGAAGACGGACGGTCAGACAGACATAGCTATATCGTCTCGGCTATTGATGCTGATCAAGAATATATAAACTTTATTGGGTCGGAAACGCTTCCTTCTGGGTGTTACACACATCCACTTTTAGCACAAATCGATTATTCCCCTATACTCTTCGAGTACCGGGTATAAAAAGAAGCATAACATCTGAAAAGAACATCAGATTTAAAAAAAATTCTTTAAAAAAAAAAACCGAACAATAATTGCTTAAAAATTTGTAAATCCCCAAATCCATCAGAAATAGTCGGTTTGCGCTACAGCGGGAAAAAAAAGTTCAATTTTATTAAGTAGTGTAATCAGTCATCAAGAGCTGCCACACCATCTCACCGCAATACAGCACCACCCAAATGTCAATTCTATTGATTATTGCCTACATTTTCCGGAAGAAGTCACCCCAAGAACCGCGCGAATCTTCAGCTCCTACCCCCATGTTGCGCTAATTTTCCATCAACTTATGCGATGGTTGAAAACCAATTCAACGGCCGGGAGGATGTTCAGTCGAAGAATTATGCATAAGCAATATTATACATGACACTTACATACATCCATACATAATTATGCATACATATTATAAGACACATGACACTTTTACCAAAAAAAATGAAGTTCACCTGTTCAACAGAAAATATCACGACTCAGCATTATAGCTTTGTCAGAAAAAAACCGCCTTGGCAGCGAATTCTGCTGACAATACGATCGTCCCTCAGAGATCTGGTGCACTTGCTGACCATCACAATTGCCCAATAGCACACCATCCAATAAAACAACAAAATTATATTAATTCAATATTAGTTCCACATTAATTTGTATTTTACCATATCCTTTTTAAATCAGCACTTATCCTTGCCCGTGAGAGAGCCGGGCAGTTGCAGATGAGATTTTCCAGGGTTTCGATAGCCCCGGGCTCATCACATTTTCTACAGCCATCTCTGTTGGTGATGCCTAGCTTGGCTGCGTGCGCTGCAGCCAGACAGTGACCTGTGAGTATTCCCACTAGAAGTCTACAGTCTTTCCATGGAAGGTGCAGTAGATAGTGAGCTAGTTTTCCATTGCGCTCTTTGCACAAGGTTCTCGAGGTTCTGCAGGTGGTTGTATTGCTCCATATGTTTTCGGTTTGTAGAGCGGCCTGCTTCTCTAGATCGCTTTGTAACGTTCTAAGGGAGATAGGCACATTTTCGGTTCTTTCGTTCGTCAGTCCGACGCCTTCCTTAGCCAGAACTTCCGCAGCCTCGTTTCCTTCGATGCCCTGGTGGCTGGGAACCCAGTAGATACGCACTGACTTAGTCGTGCATAGTGAGACTAGTGCCTCCCTGCTTGCCAGGACACTTCAGGAATTAACTGCGAACGACTGCATGGACTTAATCGCCGCTTGGCTATCGACGAATATGTTCACCACGTTGTGTGGTTGCTCTGTTAGCTGAGCGACCTCTGCTGCCTTCTTGATGGCGAAAACTTCCGCCTGGAATATGCTGCATCGGTCCGGTAGCTTATATGACCCCCTTATTTCGGGGTTTGTGCAATATAAACCCGCTCCTACTTCTCCGTCCATCTTGGAGCCGTCAGTGTATATTTTGAGGTGTTGAGTCTGGTCCCGTCCTTTTTTCCAGTCTTCGGGTCCCATAAATGTGATACTTTTGACCTCGAGGCAAGTTTGGGGGGTCATGTAGTCTGTATGACTGGTCATGTCTCTCTCAATTGAACTGTGCCCGTATCCTTGGGGTGACATGTTCCCCGATGCAATCAGTCGCTGTGCTGCTTTGCCCGCTGTCAGCCAAGCGTGGATGTCGAGGGGATCGATTCCGAGTATGGTTTCGAGTGCTATAGTTGGGGTTGACCTCAGCGGCCCTGTGATATATAGCAATGCCTTTCGCTGGGTCCTTTCCATAAGCTTGTGGTACGTCTTCTTTTCAGTTGCTTGCCACCACACTAGGACTCCATACAGCAGAGTTGGTCGCACTACCGAGATATAGATCCAATGCATTAGGGTGACAGGCCCCATGTGCTGCTAAGCATCTTCTTGGATGCATAAAGCGCAATGGTGGCCTTCTTCACCCTTTCCATGACATAGGGTTTCCATGCCAGTTTGCTATCGAGTACTGTGCCGAGGTATTTGACCTGTGTTTTCGAGGTAAGCCTTGTTTGGTTGATTTTCGGGGGGATCCATGCCGGTACCTTGTACCTCTTTGTAAAGAGGATAAGGTCCGTCTTGTCCTCGTTGATATCGAGTCCTACTTCGTCCACCCACTCGGATTTCTCCCTGAGTGTTCGTTCCATTATGGAGCTGAGGGTCTATGGACATACACCCGTAATAATTATGCTTATGTCGTCTGCATAAGCTGTTATTTTTGGTGCCTTCCTCTCGAATCTATTGATGAGGTCCTCGACCATCAGATTTCACAGGAGGGGCGACAGGACTCCACCCTGAGGTGTGCCTCTGTGCGCTCCCTTTACCGTGGAAGCGGTGCCCCACTCTGATTGCACCCGTCTACAACTCAGGAGGTTCTTTATCCATAGGTTGATTGCTTGGTGTGTGTGGGTCGCTTCAAGGCGATTCATTATTGCGTTCGTGGCTACGTTGTTAAATGCTCCGGATATATCTACGAATACTTCTAGTGCATACTTTTTATTGTTGAGGGCTTTCTCGGTGGTAGCTACTAGCGAATGTAGAGCTGTTTCCACCGATTTCCCTTTGGTATAAGCATGCTGGTTGGTTGACATCAGTTCTCCCACCTCCCTCCTGATGTGTCCATCCAGCAGCTTTTCCAGTGTTTTTAGCATAAAGGGGTCAGGCTTAAAGGTCTGTAGTCCTTGGGACTAACATGGCTGCACTTTCCTGCTTTTGGGAGGAAGACAACTCCTGTTGTTCTCCATTAGATAGGGATATAGCCTGTGCTTACACATGCCGAGTATATTGCGAAAAGCCATGGGATGATCGTCTCTCTGGTCGCTTGCAGCATGGCTGGGAGTATTCCGTCCAGTCCAGGTGCTTTTATGCCCGCAAATGAGTCTATAGCTCATTGGATTTTCTTGTGGGTTATTAGATCTGTCAGGGGGGTTTGTTCCTCGGTTGCTTGGTCCTGTTGCGTTTCGGCATCAGTGACATCGGTGCATCCCGGGAAGTGGGCCTCCATTAGTGCTGTCAGAGCCTCCTCGCTGCCCTCTGACCACTGTCCGTTATTTAATTTTAGCTGACTCGATGTTCGAGCAGAAGTTCCTCGACGAGCTACGTTGTGCCTTGCGTTTTTCCTTCGTGTATTCTCTGAGTAGCGTTTTATATTCCTCGTTGATGATCTCCTCCTTCGCTACTCTGGCGAGCTTGAAGAGTTCCCTGAGGTTATTTCTTTTAAGAGAGAGGTCCTCGTTCCACCAGAGTGGTTTGGCCTCTTTCTCGTTCTCGATGGCGGGCATGCTCCTTGATAGGCAACCAGTAGTTCCTTGGAGAGGGTCTCTAAGGACTTCTCTATGTCTTCCGCGGATTTCACCTGTCGCGCCTGTCGGCCTGTCGTGTGCCATGTAGCAGGAGCTACCAGAAGGCGCTTCTCCTCACTCTCCAGCATCACTACTGTCAGGTCGTCTTTGCTGTAATGAGACATAAGGTAAGCGTGGATTCCCTTTCGTACTAGAACGACGGTTCTATTCCTGCTTACCGATGTTGGGTAGAACGAGTTGTAATTTGCGAACTTTAGTCCGGCCACTGTATTGCCTGACGCAATCCGGGGCTCCTGGACCAAAGCTATGTCAGCGGGCTCTTGCTCCATGGCTATAAGCAGCTCCGCCGATGCTACCTTGCTTTAATGCAAGTTGAGTTGCAGCACACTCAGAGTCATGGGCGGCTGACTCAACTGCATACGACGGGAGGACTATAATTGTCAGGTCACCGTCCTCTTCTTCCTGGGAGTCTTCAAGCGCCAGACCCTGGGTGGCCTCCACGATGGTGTCCAGACCGAGGTCCTTCTCCACTTTGCCTGCCTGCAGGGTGTGTGTGTCTGTGTCTGTGGGGTGGCGCTTCTTGAGGCGCAAGGTACACATTGCCTATGCCCCACGTCATTTTCCCGTATCTAGGGTAGAGGATATCCTCTGCTTCTTTGGTGATCTGGAGGATCACATGCTGGCCCCCCTCGTTGGGTAGTGGGCTACCAGCGTGCAGTACCTTCCAGTCTGCGGTTTGTATGTCAGGGTTCTGCCACTGAAGGAGCTTCAGCGCGCGGTCTCCTTGGATAACGATGGGGAAGAGTTCGTTCGCCTTTGGTATGGACGGGATTAGCTCCCTGTCCACCACCTCCAGCTTGGCCCCCTCCAAAACGCCTCCAGTTGGCGACCGTCTGCGTCAGCCACCTCAGCATCGGGTCATCATTGCATTTCAGGATTTTGACCCCATTCAGCCACCCAGCGCCATCAAAAGTGGGCATGGGCACTGTAGGGTCCTCCTCCATCCGTGCAAGCAGGGAGTCGACGAGCCGCGCGTGGCCCAGTTTCCACTGCGCCACCGTCATCTTCCAGTTCTCATCACGTCTGTCGATGAGAGCTACAATCAGGTGTCTCCTGGACACAGCACTGATCTTTGTAGCATTGACCTACCTCTGCTTCGTTGTTTTCGGTGTTGGTGGGGGTGGTTCCGCTCTCTTAGGCCCGCGCTGCCGCTTGCCTGCCGGCGTGGCGGTATTGTCGGTCGAGCGCTGCCTTTTGGTAGCTAGCAACTCCTCCACATTATTGGCGTGTTCGCCAGTGGAAGCCTTTATTTGAGGCAACCTTGCGTAGTATCTACGGCCCTCCTCCACCTTTAGCTGGGCCCAAGCTATCTTGGATTTCTCTTCCGGGGATATATCCGCCTTGCCTTGAAGCCTGCTAAGAATCTTTTTTGCCCTCATCCCCTCCCTCGAACGCTTCGGCCCTTCCCTTCGCTGGGAGCTGGAACCTGGTTCAGGCGAGCGGAGAAGGCATTCTTCTTCGGCTTTGCTGATTGTTAGCACGCTCTCCAGTTCCGAGTCTGTCTCGACTACGGCACCTGCGCGGCTCATCCTACAGCGAGTTTTTCCGGCAGTAGTATTACAACTAACGTGACCTGCTCTCGTCACGTCAGAGGTGTGACCGCTGGCGACACGCAGAGAGGATTGCTCCTCTCCGTGCCCGCCGGTGGTAGCAGTCACGCTTCCCACCGACGTTTGGGTTGACATCCCAACCCTTTCTTCCTCTTTTTTCCCCTCCATAGTTAGCCCGAAGGTCCATACGGCTGATGTTTTTCGGGGGAGCCACCCCCTAGCGTTTTAGGCCTGACCGCCAGGCACCTCTAGCCATGGCTTTGACCCAGCTCCCCCGACTCGAGATCGAGAGGACGCTGAATCATTGCCTTAGCTAGACACTGCATTGCCTCGGACAGAGCAAGCGACAATGCATTACCCTTGTCCGGGATAATGCAGTGCCCATTGCCCAGCCGGCACCCTCGGGGAGGGTTCAGCTAGAGGGTTTTTGCCAGCCAGTACCGCAACTCTCGCAAACCTGTCACTCATCTTCCATCGAAATCATCAGATACTGTCAAGATATAAATGCAACGACCAGATTGTTCAACAGTATTAACAAATTTAAAGTCCATTGGATTGAGTCCAATGAATTACTGTGCCGGTTTTGGAAAGATAGGATAAATTTGACCACCTGATAAACTGGTCGGTAAAACAGTTCGTATTCTTGAGGTCCGTTTGACAACCAGAACGAAAAAGAATAATCGAGGAGCTTTAAAGCGCACCAATTTTCTGTACAGCGTGAAATATTCTGTACAGCGCAAAACACAGGAATGCCTTGACTATTCCATCAGCTGTTTATGCTTCGTTTACTTTCGTTCGTGATTTGGAAAATACCGAAAGATAAAATTTGTGCGAAAAACTTTTCCCTGATGGAGGAGCATATCCTAGTCGATCTTGTAGAGAGCGAAAAAAAATATAAGAGAATAAGAAAGTGATGCAGTTATATGGAAAAGGAAAACAGAAGTCAGATTTTTCTTAAATTAAACGCACTTCTTCTTGAAAATGTGGGTTTTTTTGAATTTGCTGTTTAAAAGTCTCTTCTTCTTCATCTATTTATAAGGCTGATCAATTTGCAATCAGGCAGCTGACCGCCGGTTGGCAGTTAACCGGCTGCCAGCCGCCGGTTGGAAGTTAACCCTGACATGAGCCCTTGAGAGAACCCATTTTCGTTATCGGACAGTCGAGATACCGGCACAAAGTCCATAAATCTAATAGAAGCAAAAAAAAAAAAAGCAAAATGCAAAAGAAATCTTTGTCAGGCCAACTACTTATCAGCCCACCTCGTAAGTATATTTCTAAATCTGACTACCACCAATTTTTGCTCTCTCCATATTGTATGGTTTCTTTTTTTTTTTTTCAGTTTTGAACGATTTTAAATTTGAAATCCGATTTGAAATATGGCTAAGTGCGAACTATTTTTTATTGCCATTCGAATTTTTCAGAGTAGTGTAGTATTAAACATTTTTTTTTTGTTTAAGCAATGTTTTGTAATTTCAGATCTGATTATTTCAGCAGACTGTTAAAAGTCAGCCTAAGTGTTGCTCCTATCGAGCTGTTAAGATACTCACTCGAATTCCGCATAGCCCAATTCTCATTAATGGAGCTGTTGTGAGCATTTAAAATATTGTGAAGTATGCAGCATGTCATTATTATGGTGCTATTGTTCCTTACGTGCCCTTCCCAGTGAAGCTCTGGAAAGGTTGTAGCTGAAAGCCCTCTGTTCCAATAAAGCGGCTGTAGAGAATGGGTATGGCCTAATACGGTTTTTCGAAAAACAGAAAGCCGAGTCCCCGATCAGCATTACTGGTACCATCACTCCGCAAATTTCCTTAGATATTACCTCCAATTAGACGCTTCCATCCGTTGTGCAAGGCTCGACTTTTAATATCTTGTCAAATCGTTGCACCATATTAGAGAGCCGATGTTCACAAACGTAAATCAATATCTGAAATAAATTGAAATAAAATGCATTTGGATGACTATGATGAAGACAAAAAGTGCAGAACCGCTTCTAAAACACATAAAACATAGTCTTGTACATAACATTTTACTTAAATTGCAATTTACTTACAACCACCAAAACTCTTCTTGGCATACTTTCACTAAAATAATTTAGAATTGCAAAAAATTCTTCTTCATCGAATTAAAATATTTAGTTTGCCTTCTGAACGCAAATTTCAAATTAATTTTTCAACTACATTTGTTGCTAGTGATTCACAGTCGATGCCATAATTAAACGTTCCATATTTGTTGTTTAATTTTGACAAAATGCGGAGACAAATTTTATTTTTTTTTTTATTGTCAGCTGTGTTTTCAAGGAATGGCGGCCTGTGGGAATCGATGTCTCACATTTGTCAAAAAATCCCACCGTTCCCCGTATATTTGCTGTGTGGGAGTTCGATTCGATTCGATAATACATCAAGAGTCGAGCCTTGCAAAACGTATCGAAGCTTCGTCCATATTGGCGGAAAAAATGCAAGGAAATTTGCGGTGTTTCGGTATCAGTAATAATCAAACAAAATTTTTAAAACTACAATTGTTTCTATTTATTTATTCGCCTTCTTCTCCCGAAGAAATTGAAGCATCTATAGGAGCATCCGCTATTGAAAAACCTTCTGGCTTTTCGCCATTTGCTGGAGAATATAAGTTATTCTTGTCAAACATTATTTTCATCCACAAAAATCAGTTATTCTTGTCAGTCATTGCATACATTTTCGCAGTGAATATCATTTTTTCGCTGTGAATGCCAATTTTTCAGAGTTGCATATGAAAACATCGGTTAAATATCGCATAGAAATATGCGGCTTATACACTTTTTACACAGGGGCGCAGCATTGCCTTTTTCTGTTAAGTGGAAACTGCGACAATGCTGCCGGTAAAAGCCCTATGAATAGAAGAATACAATGCTGCCGCCACATCTTTTATGCTGCGGCGCATCATTGGCAAGTGTTACCGTATTCTGTATCGTAATTTTACAAAATATTGAAATCATTCAGGGTATCGAGAGCAAACATCTGTTTTTGTCAAACAATAACCGCCAAACCGCTAAACATTTAAAATAAAATTTTTTAAACAAAAATCGGATAGCAAATAACAAAATGGTAACACAACAACTTACAAAGATCTTTTGGGATGCACTGATTCCAACTTTAAAAGTGCCACTTGAAAATTAAAGTCGTCAGCACACAATTTTTGTTTGATTGAGCCAATGATAGCTACACATACATCGTACTCCTCCTTAACAAGCTCAAAAAAATAATTGGGTGCTCGTGGTAAAACTCCCAAATGCACCGTTTTCCAAATTATAAAGTAAAGCCTAGTACTCAGACGAACAAAAACTTTGCCGGCAAAATTTGCAAAATAAAAATACTAGCGGCCGAGTGTGACCAGGTGTGCATGCCCTACGGTTACACTGCTAAGTCAATTGTGTTTTGTTTACAAATTCAAATTTATTATTTAAATTGAATACAATGGATTTATATGTGGCATTGGCAGTTCTTTATGTGGCGGAGGAGGAGGACAACAGTCGCAGAAAACGAAGACAGCATTGGGTAAATCCATATCTGCGGGAAAGAAGCATGAAGGGTAGATTTTGTACCGATGTGAGTACTATTAATAACATATGCAAACACATCTAACACATCAATGTTCTGTGGAATTGTGAAGATGAAATATGTGTACATAATAAAAGTAAATATAACACATACCGCCTTTGCGAGGAAAGGTGCGGCAAGAATGCCATGTGTGGAGCAAACTTCCAGTCCACACTTTCACTCGTACATGGGTTCTGCAATGCGACCCCCCCAGCACTTCCACTCCTGGTCGTTCTCTTTGCATGGTACCTGTAGCCAAAGACAATATAAATAATAAGATGAGTATCGCCCGTACAATTTCAATCGTGAGCAGCGAAGTTTTCTGTATATGCCTAAGTGCGCGCTGTCTCGCTCGCACGAAAAAGATAAGAGAGAATGAGTTTGCATGTGTGAGTACACACAGAGCTGCAAGCACTTATGTGTGCGTATTTGTGCCGAGCTGCCGAATTTTGACGAGACGTAAACAAGACAGAAACGTATTTGCTGAGAATTGGGGAGGGGGGAAAAAAATTCGTTGGCGATTGACATTCGGATAATAAAATTGCATTATTCATTTAAATAGTAATAATAATATAATTCTTTAATATACTAATACTAATACTAATGTAATATATTTACATTAAATATATGACCCATTTTGAACATTTGATATTAGGTATACAATTATTATGGTTTTAAAATTATCGAGTAATTCTATCCAACCTGTTCAATCGCAAAATCAACCCCTATAACGCAATTCGCCTTTCAAGAAATTGTATCAAATTGTCTTGTCTTCTTTGCACAAGCTTACGTACAAACGCACATACATGCATGCATAAGAACTTCAAAATTCTTTGCATATTAAGTCGACCCACAAATACCCAACAGACATTTTATCGAATGTGAAGTCATTTATCACATAGATTATGTATTTTTACATAGGTACATTCCTTCATTATATTCGCGTATAGTACATTAAACAAAATTTGCATATAAGGGGTATACAAAATACTACTTTTTTTGTATTATGAGCAAGCGTCTTCAAATAGTGTCATAGTCCGCAATGAATTCTAAGGTATTCGGTTTTTCGTTGAGCGCGGCGTCGTCAACAACCAATACAAACAAGCAGACCTAACATGTGTGCACACGTACAGTTGAATCTCAGCCTCACGTATGGGACGAGAGAGCGGTTCGTTCTCTTTCTCTCTGTCTATCTGTCTCTCTCTGTTTGTGAAAAGACACACGAAAAGACACCCAGCCAAAATGGACTCCAAAAATTTTGTATGGCGAGATTTATCTTACTATTTATATTGTCTTTGCTGTAGCTCTCCCTCAACGATTTCCAAGCTTTTTTGCACGTATTACCTGGAATACATACATATGAAAATATATATACATTTTATTATTATTTTAAATTGTACTTACTGTCTCTGTTCAACTCTGCAGCCACACATTCCCATGCGCCTCTCATTGCGATTGCATCAAAATGCTTCTTGTCTGCCAAATTCCAGATCACCTGCCTCTGCTCTATTTGCTTTATTAGCAATATTTTCTCCTCGTCGTTAAACTCTGCTGATCTTTTCATGTTCTGCCTTTTGCAATCCATGGCAACGTTACTTTTATTTCGATTATTTCGATTGTAATCACACACATATGCACGCACACCACTTCATTTATTTCACCGGCAAAATAAATTTGTCGTGCCTGGCAAATACCATTAATACTTTTCCAGCATATATCGGCAATTATTTTGCTCGTGCTGAGTACCGCCAAAATAATGACCCTAGAGGAATAATTTTGCCGGCAAAATATTTGTATCGGTTTCATACAAATATCAACCCTGATTTATTCCGATAAAATTTTTTGCTCGTCTGAGTACTAGGCTTTAATCGTTATTTTGATAATTTCTTTAAATTTCAATAAAAATTATTTTCGTCTCTTCTCCTTACTCACCCCGTTTGTTTACTTTAGCAGGACGAACAGCTGACAAATACTGCGAAAAAAGCTGCGGCTTTGGTGTAAACGCCTCGCAGCGTTTTTCCGCAGCTTCGTCAATGCTGCGGCAGTGTAAAATGACTATTAGGAACATCCAAAATAGATGGTGGAACTAACTGGGAAATTTCGGAACGGCAAAACCTTGCGGACCATCCCCGATATGGATGGTCACCTGCGTGAATAGGCTATTAGGAACATCCCAGATGAATGTTGGAATAACTGTGACATTTTTGGAACGGAAAAACCTTACCAACCGACCACCCCTGAAATATCCAGTGTGAGTGGGCTATAAATATCCTATAAAATGGGCGGCTAATTTCTTAGCACTGGCGGTGAAGTGTAGTGAAATATGACCAATAAAAATATATCGATGGTTTTGCATTTGAAATCACCATCGATAGTATGCAAAGGGTTAAGGATGCTTGCATCACTACTGCTTAATGGATTTTAAGTGGATTTTCACTTTCGTTTATTTACATATCATTTTATAAATAATCAACAGGCAGTGTTAAAATATATAGGTCATTGTGTTATTATAATTTTTTTTAATTGTTTATGAACAATAGCATTAAATGTGATTCAGCGCGTGTAGTTAAAAAAAAAGTGCCGGGTTGTGAAGCGTTTGTAATACTCACATAAATACAAACAAAACATTTTAGCATATATTTGCTCTTTTTTGTTATTAAAACGAAAGCGGCCAAGAAGCTGTGACGTTATGGTATTTGATGAATTACTTTCATTAGTTTTAGTTGTATTTAATATGTGTACCAATTATTTCTGTTATGTTATCAAAGTCAACCATAGCAAATGCTGTATTTGCATTAGTGTCATGCCTAGATGTATGTATGTACATATATTACATAAATATGTTGAAATTAAAGTTTAAAATAAATTAGTTTAATTTTAGCAAATATCCGAAAAGTATGTGAAGAGTTTATGTTCAAGTCTATGCTATTAATTTGGTATGCTAAATTTTTTTATTATGTGTGCATACATACGTAAAGGAGTTTTGCTTTTGAAATCGGGAAAAAAAATCAAAGCTAACATAAGAAAGGAGTACTATAAACACAAACCCTCTGCCAGAAAAGTTACATTGTGCAAAAAAATTTAACTTACACTATCTGTTTCGAAAACAACTTTGTCTGAAAACCTGAGGCTCAAAAAAGTATAATGAATTGTTTTTTTAGTTGTTATGTTTATTTTTTAATTAAATAAATATATTCTGTTTTGTTGTTTTTTTTTTATAGTTTGTACATTTCGAGTATATTACACCCAGTTTTATAGAATTTAGCTATTCTGAAAATATAATGAATGCAGCTATCAATCGTCTCTCAAAACTTTTTAGCGTAAGGGCTAGTATTCAGCACAGCGGAAACGAAAAATTACTGCCAAACTCCATTTTGATAATTTTAACATTTTGGTGCTCCCGTCTACGCTGTACTTCCTCCTATTTTTTATTTGCAACAGTACATGCCCAACACGATAAATCCGCCGTCATAGTAAATTGTTCTCCTTTTTTAATTTTAATTGAACTATCACAATTCGCTATGTTTACAAAACACAGCTGACTCATCAGAATGACTGACCTTTTTTTAAGTACTTGGTCACACTATTTCAGTTTCGTTCCACACAAGATATAAAGATTCCTGGCAGTAATTTTCCGCAGTACTGGATACAAGGCTTAACCCTAGTACAGCTGGCCCTCGCTTATACCCTTATGACATTAGACTTTGAAGCTGGACTAGCTGTAAAAATAGAGATAGCCTTATGAAAAAAGCATGCAGTGAGAGCGAGAGAGATATATGCGTCCAGTTGTTTTTCCAGTTGAGCTGGGAGCTGCGCTGCGGCAGAGTTTATCGATTGCTACTCTTTTATGATACGATTTTGCTGGCTGTGTGTGCTGGAAAACATAATTTTGTTACGAATCGGGCCTCAGTTATTCGACTGATAGCCGGGAGTCGTGCCTAGAGACGACTACGAACATTAATTTTAGCTTTTGTTTATCATGCCATTTCTCTCATCGCAGCAAATATTGCAAAGTCTAATGTCATAAGTCATTAACACGGGGGTTACGTTCCTAGAAAACCTAGTGTTAAACGAGACAAAATTCACATTGTGGCATTTAAAAAATTTTCTTTACTTTTAAAATGTGGTATTCTCCTTTTTCTAGAGGTTGAAATACGTATTTATGCATAAAAAAAGGTCTCGCGCATTAATTGACAAAAAATAATTATAATGATATTTCGCAATCGTGTATGAACGAGTTTTTCAGCGTGTTAAAAGGGGAAAGGGAGCAAATTAGTAACCGTGTAAGACCGAGATCGTGCTAAAAGAGTTAAGCGAGGGCCAAGTGTACCCAGATAAGCAGAATTTTCTTGCGACAGAATCAGGGATGATATTCGTATGAAAACGATACAAATGAATGCCTGTAATTCTTGCGACAGAAATTTCTTGCGCAAGAATTTTGCTAATGAGTATTTAGATGAGCAAAATAAATGACCGATTAATACTGGAAAGGCAACGATATATGTATACTAGAAAAGAAAAGGTGGTATTTGCTGGCCTCGAGTAGAAAATATAAACTTTCTATATTCTGTCGTCATCGACACCCGTATATCGACATCAACATGAAGAATACCAATAGCAAGCGACTTGGGGAGTTCTGCCAGGAAAGTGACAGCCGGCTAGAAAATTGCAATATGGAAAACAAATTTAATCTCATTGAAGCCGATTATATGGATATTGTAATTTATCAATTTTATACCCGATACTCATTTTATTTATTTATAATTTGACAGGTACAGATTAATCCAGTATTGCGAAGCTTTTTATGTTCCTTGTCATTCTCCAGCGCCACAGAGCCCTTAAATAGTACATTCCGGCTTGCTTTCTGACAAAATTTCAATTTCCAACTGATTTTATTTGTAAACAAACAGACAACAGTGCAACCGTAGAGCATGCACACCTGGTCATACTGGTCACACAGCAAAATATAGGCTACTTTCTGTCGCAAGAAAAATTTGCTTATCTGAGTACTAGGCTTTAAGCATAAAGCCGAGTACTTAAATCAGCAACATTTTCCGTCGATCGAATCAGGGATTATACACGTATGGAAACGATAAAAATGCATTCGATGAAAGATTTTACAGCAGGCGCTTTGCTGACGAGCACTCCGAGCTTTCTCCATGCACTGTCGTCATCAGCTCCTCTTCGCACACAAATAAACAACGTCTGCTTGCTTTCAAACTGAATTTAATGTTTTAACTGACTAGGAAACACATAATAGTGTTGTCGTAGACCATATGAACCTGGTCACACTCTGCACCGGGCAAAATATATGGAACTTTCCATCGATTAAAATTGTAAACTTTGCAATTCTGAAGAGCTGATAAATGCAGCTATAAATTATTAAGCTTAAAATTTAGCAATTTTTTGGGGTATATTTCTCCCAATTTTAGACTTTGAAAACTCAAGAAGAGTCGAACGGCAACATTCGGCATAGGAATGTTTGGTCAAACGGCTGTAATAGCTTGTTCCCACAGGCGACCATGCATCATCCCACATCCATTTCGGGGATGGTACGTAAACCGCACGTTTCTTTGCGATATTTAGCCGATGTTTTCAAATGCAACTCTGGAAAATTGGCATTCACAGCGAAAAAATTGAATTCACTGTGAAAATGTAAACAATGACTGCCAAGAATAACTTATATTCTCCAGCGAATGGCGACGAGCCAGGAGGTTTTTGAATGGCAGATGCTCAAATTTTTTCGGTAGAAGAAGGCTAATAAGTAAAATGAAACAATTGTAGTTTTAAAAATGTTTTTATTTGTTTAAATTGTTTGTTTTTGTTTGCTTGTTTCCTTGGATTTTTCCTCCAATATTGCCGACGCTTCGATCCGTTGTGAAAGGCTCGACTTTTGATAAAATATCGAATCGTTGCACCTTCCTGAAGAGCCCATACTCACTTGCGTAAATCTAAATCTGAATTAAATTGTAATGAAATACATTTGGAAGACTATGACGAAGATAAAAAGTGCCGTACCGCTTCTAAAATACATAATGCATACTCTGGTACATACAATTCTACTAACAACCATCCACCCCCTACTTGGCATACATTTACCAAAATAATTTAGCATTGCGAAAAATTCTTCTTTCCATATTTGTTGTTTAATTTTGACAAAATGTAGAGCACATATTTTTTGTTTGTTGTGTTTTCAATGGATGGTAGATGGTGGCCTGTGGGAATCGAGGTTTCACATCTGTCAATGTCAAATCCCAACGTTCCCCTTAAATGTGCTGTGTGGGAAAATGCTATAACTTAGCTGATGGCTGAACGGCTAATATGCAGCCGTGTGACCAAACCTTCCAATGAAGCATTTTGCTGTTAAATGCACAAAAAGAAATACATTTTTATCTAATTTTCCTGAGTTCTTAAAGTCAACGTTTTGAGAAAATACAGTGATGGAAAAATGACTTGAAAGTCTATACAGTAACGCATCAACACGTAACATAATAATAATTTTCAAAAAACTTAAAATAACAAAAATTGATATTTCAATTTTTTAGGCCTGGAAAAAATAATAGAAACGGGAGACTTGAGGCTTTGAAGGCTAGCAGACTTACTTATAACTCTAATAGTTGGTTATGGCACTGTGATTTTTAGTGACTTCGGCACATAGACGACCCATGGAATCGACCAGTTCGGCCCAAATTGAGGGATCAATGGAGTACCATTTGGACTAAACTTTTTGCCACAAATCATTTTAATTTTTTGACTTAAAGCCTTCAATCCTATTCCTTAAGATCACCAAAGATGCCCTATAGGATTAAGGCCTGGCGGCTGTGCAGTCCATTTCATCAGTGGAACGTTTTTATCCAAGAACCATTTCGAGGTCAGCATTTGGGAGTGTTTCGGGTCATTATCCTGCGGAAAATCCCACTTCAATTTCATTTCCTATTCAGCATTATACTGTCCAGTATATTTACGTAGAGGATGGCACACATTTTTTCCTTTATCCATTATATTGGACCAACACCCGAATGAGAAACCCATCCACACCGGTTTCTGAAAATTGTTTTCCTGAGGTATGGTACCTTTTGAGCTATATGGTCCTTTTAATCGACACCAATCATCCTATTAATTATAGTACGGCAATTGACTGATGCATTTGGATAATTTCTTAGATCTTCCGATGACAGAAACGGATTTTTTTTTCTATTTTCTAACAAGGAGGGTGTCGAATTTCTTTGATGTTGCCCTCGTTTTTTCGCGTGTAATTGGGTTTTTTGTAGTGAATCGCCTTAAACCCATTTTTTTTTAACAGTTTATAATTGTGGCTATGTCCGACATACAGTGATGGAAAATAATAGAAACGACATATTTTTTTCGTATATTTCAACATTTTGTTCAGTGAAATTTTTTTTTTTTAATTTAATAATTTTACTTGAAAGTCTATACAGTAACGCATAAAAATAAAACAAAATAATAATTTTCGAAAAACCTAAACTAACAAAAATTAATTAAATTAATTAATGTCCACCAGAAACTCGGTGAATCGCTTAGCTGTGGGTAAACGATGGTGTCCTCCCACTTGGTTAGTGTGGCACTGTCCACCCTCTGCAGCAGGCTGTGTATTATAATGTAGTCAGTAACATGCTCCTTTGTCCCCATACTCTTTAATGCTCGCAAATTGCCAAATGCGGTATCTGTCAAGGACCAGAGCTGGTCCTTTTAGGCAGGATCGTAGGTGCTGTAGTTTCTACACATTCTTTAAGTCAGAATCCTTGTCAATTATGGAGAAAAACATACTCAAATGCGCTGAATTTGGTGCTATGTCTGTTTGTCCGTCTGTCCGTCTTCATTAGCGCCTATAGCTCAAAGACTATAAAAGCTAGAGGAACACAATTTTGTATCCAGACTCCTGTCCTATCGCACTGTTACAAGTGTACTTTTAAATTTCGCCCCGCCCCCTTCCGCCCACTTAAAGAACGAAAATCTGTTTCATGCACAATTTTAAAGATACGAGAAAACTAAAAATGCAGAATGGTAGAGAATGACAATATCTATCAGAGTGTTGAATCTGGATCAGATCGAATCATAAATAAAGCCACAATGAAGAAAGTCATTTCGAAATGCATCGTTCCCTCTCGCTCTCTCTCACACACCGGGTTGGGTGCTGTGCCCATTCGTCCAGATGAGCGCCTAACCAACCAAACCCTCTATCCATGCTTCTGTGATATCACTTCAGTGCTAGTGTTTGAAGTGGATCAGATCGGATCATAAATATAGTAAGAAGGAACAAATGAAATTTCAGTGACCTTCCAAGCGCAGACTCATTCCCTCTCTCTCTCGCACACAGCCGTTTATGTATATGTAGGAAGTAGATTTAGACATGTAGAAAAGACAGATGTAAAATATTTATGTAAACAAATATGGAAACATCTAATATATAAAAATCTCCGAAAAGGTTGACTTAATTTTTTTTTTCTTTTTTTGGCTAAAACTAAATTTATTCCTTTTGCGAACATGTAATAATGTAATTTATTACAAGCTCACATACATATATACTGACTGAGTACCGGGTATAAAGTAGAGCCGCGGCGGTAGACGCGGCTCACAACGTTCCCCCTCGTTTTTTATTTGATTCACGTGTATTTTCTGTTGATGAGATCGTTGTGTAGATATTGACTTTGATAAAAAGATGTAATTAGCAATTTTCAATCAAATTTATGCGTTTATTTAATACCTAATAATAATAACGAACAAATTAAAAATATTAAAGCAAAACGATAACTTAAAAAAAAAACAATATCTTCATAATGACTGAAATATTTAAAGTAAGGAAAAATTAGTTGTTTCGATTTTTATTATTGTTAAATGAATGCAGAAATAGTAAAGCATCAACAGAATTAGGGGCTAATCTGTTTCGTTTCTCTGTAATGATATTCCCGGCAAGAGAAAAACTCCTTTCTGCTGCTGCACTATTTGCGGGAGTAGAGTGTATTTGTAAGGCGAATTTAGACAATAGTGGATAGTATTTTTCGTTATTTTTCCACCATTCAACGACTTCAGAAGACTTCAAGTCTTCTGTTAGCGGTAATTTTTCCTTAAAATATTGTTTTACTTCTTCTACGGGGGATTCTTTAACATTAGTACATTTTTGTATTAAGTTGGAAAAAAATAAGTTATTTTTAAGCTTAGGAGTATCATTAGTAGCGGTAGAAGAAACTGAAATATCTGAGCTAGGTGATGGTAAATTATCAAAATTTAGCGGAATTGGTTCAGATGAAATGTTATTGGTTACATTTGAATTTTTTCATGATGAATAAACATGATGTCTAACGTTTTCTTTCAATATTGAAATGGCAAAAGTATCTGCGGAATTCATATCGCATAGACTTTTTACTTTATAAATTGAAGTCAAAACAAAGCATAGAGAGGCAGAGCTACAAGTTTGCATTTCCTTAAAAATAATTTCGAAGTTTTTACACAGTTCGACTATTGAATTAAGTGTGTTAATATTTATATCAAGTAATCGACTTTGTTCATTGGAGTCAGTTAATATATTATTTATATCTAACCAATTATCGCGAATTGATTTACACATAGTATAATTCGAGTTCTAACGGGCATACATGGGTTTTTGAGAGATGTTTTTAGCTTGTGTTGTAAGTTGGACTTCTTAAAGTATCTTACAGTTTTTTTTGCAAGCAATTAGCAAGTCGGCTAGTTCCTTTGTTTCCTCGAATTTTATCCATCACATTAGCAAACAAGTGGCTACTACAATTTAGTCGAATATTGCTTTGTAGAGCCTTAACTATATTTGTTCCACGGTCTGTAATAAATTTTATGTTGTCCAGTGACTTTATTTCAAATTGGCTAAAAAGAGAATTTAGTTTTTCAAGCACATTCGGTTTAGTTGCCTTCTGAAAATCCATTGATTTTAAGCCCAATATCATACTCATCACCTGATAGTCATTTTGAAAATGCATTGGGACTCCTCCTTGTCTGTCCATAAGTCCAATGTAAGCGAAGCCCCACCACGATTCACGACATCTTTCAACTCATTGCTTAGCTCTGCTCTTTTATCTTCAGCCTCTTTTTGCATTTACGGGCAATAGTTGTTCCATCGGGCAGCAAGTCGTCCACGTCAACAAACTCTCCATAAGCAGCACCAATGCTTCAGAAGATCTATCGCTTGATACTGAACTACATATTATATATTACTAAACACATCAATGGTCAAGAAGCATACATAAAAATAAATAAAATATTAGGGTAAAATATTGATTTTGCACTCGCAATATACTCCAAATTTTGTCTCCTTCATTTCAAGATTCTGCGTCAAAGCATCGCAGTAAAAAAATGAAGCAAAGCAGAATAACGGAACTTGAGTCGTCAAAATTTGAGCGAGTCAATTTTTGTACATGTGTTCAGGCACCACGTATTTTCTTGTCGCTTCATGAACGTATTCGTTTCTTATGCGGTGTTTAAACACCGCAATAGCATTCTAGGCGGTGCTTGTACCACCGCGACCGCAAAAAAGATGGATACACTACTGGTGTCGAGAAAACAGCCACCGGTGTAGATATCTGGTTTATATCTTCTCTTTTAATACAAAGTAATGCACCTTTTTTAAGAGAACATTTCCATTTTATACCTAATTTAAAACAGAAAATGTATTAAATAATCAAATTACCTAACATTTTATAGCACATTCTCCACGTGCTTCTGCAGAATTTTTTGCTTCTATCACAGAAATCAAGCCACTTTTTAATATTTTATGCTCTTTTGAAAGATAACAGAACGTTTGATTGTTCTTTGTATTCCTTTTATATATGTTTCTACAATTTGTAACGCAGCACTTCATTTTAACGATGAGATTTAGACTCGCACTGAACAAGAACCAAGACTGAAATGCTCGCAAATATCAATTCAGCTGTTCGGTCGTACATTAAACTGGTCGACAAAATATAACTATTTTTCTGTTCCAAAGATCGGAACTATTTGTGCTATTCATTTTAACTGCGAATCATCGAAAAAGATACCAAGTTTTAAGCAAATCGTAATTAAAAACGTTAGAGACAGCAAAATACCAATTTTCAGTGAAATCGACCAAAGGCGCCAATAAGAGCGTTAGCGCATATGAAAATGTTGTGGCACATGAAAATTTGGAATGTTTCAAGGGTCTTGTGACTTGATTCATGTTTTTAACTTGTTAGCTTTAATTTAAGCCTAATTAGGGACTTCTAGCACCCCAGGATTAATCTCTACTCGTGATCGAAGAAGGTAAAAAACAGGGTTTTTCAGAACTTTGAATCCATTTTTCTCAAAATCTCGAAGTGATGGAGGCCGGATTTGTGATCAGCGATGAAAACCCTATAAGAAAATGTGAGTCCGATCGTTGAAACATTTTGGTTGTTGGCCAGTGCTATCTACGTCAAACGCGCTCTATAGCTGCGCATTGCTCTATCTTGTTTTTCTGCTTCGGGTTAGCCAGTGGTAGCCACTGTGCAAACCAACGAAAAACGTTTGCTTGCGACGACGAAGTATTTTGTTTTTGGTGTGTCTTTTTAGGTATTTTCATTGTTATCACTACTCAATAAAAACCTAGTCTGTTTCACAGACAGTTCTAAAGAAAAATCTATGTTCCAAACCATCTAATTATTGAGCTGTTTTTCTGCTTTGACTTTACAAAAAGACTTCATTAAATTTTCCCGAGATATTTTTTAATCTATGTTCCAAACCATCTAATTATTGAGCTGTTTTTCTGCTTTGACTTTACAAAAAGACTTCATTAAATTTTCCCGAGATATTTTTTGTATATTCATTGAATATTCCTTTACCTTTACGATTTTGGGGCGTTTGAAAAACAGTCAAAAAGGGCTATCGCAGGTGCTAAATCCGATTAAAAATCATGGAAGTGGAATTGGGAACTTAGGTAAAGGAATATTCAATGAAAATATACAACAAATATATCGGGAAAAATTTATGAAGTTTTGTTTGTAAAGTCAGGTCAAAGTTGAAAAAGCCCAACAATTAGGTACTAATGAATCCATAAACTCAGGTACATATTTTAATATTTTTAATTTTTACGCTACCTAAATTATACCTCGACCTAAGTTTAAAATCCCTATTCTCGGTTTTGAGGCGTTGGGCGGGCTTCTAAGGTGCGCGAAAGAAGTAAATGGGACACTACGTTGTGAGGTAAAACAACAGAACCGTTCAAAATGTTTTCAAAAAACAAATTATTATATTAATTTAATAATATTATCAAAAGACTAGAACATAATAAAATAAAAAAAAATTAAGAAAATTAAGACAATATTCTGAAGCGAAATAAATAACTAGGATAAATTCAGTATATGCATGTATACTTACAAAAAGCAAACACATTTTTTTTTTATAAAAATGTCTTAAATAGAACACTTTTTTGTTATACACTTTCACTATCCATCCTTTCATTGAATTGACCAAGTTTTGGAACATTTGTATATCCAATTTCTCACATTCTTGAATAATGGCTTCTTTTAATTCTTTTAAAGTTGAAAACTGCTTTCCGTTGGCATAAACCAGTTGAGTCAAGATGCGCCAAAGAGATTCAATCGGGTTTAGGTCCGGGCTGCGTGCTGGCCACTCTAAAAGAGGAATTTGGGAATCTTTAAAATAAGCCTAAGCGATATGGATGGGTGCATTATCCTTCTGGAATATCCAGGTATCACCAAAATTATCCTCTCCAAATTGCACTAACATAGTCTCCAATAGCTCAAAATAATTTTGTACATTTATTTTATGGGTTATAAAACACATTGGAGGCTTTCTATTAAAGCCGAACGCAACCCATATCATGAGAGACCCTCCGTGGAAAAATCTGGACACGTGAACTTTTTTTGGGCTTCGCACATCGCGGTAATCATAGCGGTAGCCATCAGGGCCATCTAAATTTAACTTTTTTCGTCGCTAAAAAGTATTTTTTCCCATTCAGTATCCCAAAATTTATATTTTTTTGCAAACTGTAATCGAGCAGCTTTGAGCCTAGACAGTAGTTCTGGTTTTAACAGTTTTTTCTCCTACGAAACATTCTCCGAACTCTTTAAAAATTTTTGTACACGTATCGTGAATACGGGAGAGACAAATTGCTCCGTATTTGGGATGCGCTGATATTTTCTTTGACCGCTAGATTTTTTATTCGTTTCCCGTTTCCCGGTTGTCAAATAATGATGGACGACCAGAGCGGAGCTTTGATTTTCTGGGTCCTTTATCAATTTCTCCACCGTTTTCTTATTTCTGCGAACCTTTTCTGCAATTTTGCGTATTGACATCCCCCAAATCACGCAGTGCCAAAAAAAGTAGTAGTTGTTACAAATAATGAATTTAGTTCTGATGTAATGATATTCCCGGCAAGAGAAAAACTCCTTTCTGCTGCTGCACTATTTGCGGGAGTAGAGTGTATTTGTAAGGCGAATTTAGACAATAGTGGATAGTATTTTTCGTTATTTTTCCACCATTCAACGACTTCAGAAGACTTCAAGTCTTCTGTTAGCGGTAATTTTTCCTTAAAATATTGTTTTACTTCTTCTACGGGGGATTCTTTAACTTTAGTACATTTTTGTATTAAGTTGGAAAAAAATAAGTTATTTTTAAGCTTAGGAGTATCATTAGTAGCGGTAGAAGAAACTGAAATATCTGAGCTAGGTGATGGTAAACTATCAAAATTTAGCGGAATTGGTTCAGATGAAATGTTATTGGTTACATTTGAATTTTTTTCTAATTCGGAAACGTGATGTCTAACGTTTTCTTTCAATATTGAAATGGCAAAAGTATCTGCGGAATTCATATCGCATAGACTTTTTACTTTATAAATTGAAGTCAAAACAAAGCATAGAGAGGCAGAGCTACAAGTTTGCATTTCCTTAAAAATAATTTCGAAGTTTTTACACAGTTCGACTATTGAATTAAGTGTGTTAATATTTATATCAAGTAATCGACTTTGTTCATTGGAGTCAGTTAATATATTATTTATATCTAACCAATTATCGCGAATTGATTTACACATAGTATAATTCGAGTTCCAACGGGCATACATAGGTTTTTGAGAGACGTTTTTAGCCTGTGTTGTAAGTTGGACTTCTTAAAGTATCTTACAGTTTTTTTTTGCAAGCAATTAGCAAGTCGGCTAGTTCCTTTGTTTCCTCGAATTTTATCAATCACATTAGCAAACAAGTAGCTACTACAATTTAGTCGGTGCCAAGTCTTTGTCCCATTTATTTATTTCACACACCTTAGATCGATTTAAGTGATGCTACTTTGCACGAAAAACGGTCAGAAAAGGGCTGTCGCAGGTATTTATGAAATCGTGATTTGACCGTTTTACGTGCGAGGTAGCATCCGTATATTTCATATATTAGACATACTAGATAATCGGCAAATAAATATTCTTTAGTTAAATTAAGTTTTTAAAATATTATTTCCAATGTAAAAAAAATTTTTTAAAATTATATTCGATCTAAAATTAAATATAAAATTATTTTTTATTGTGAAATTTACCATTAAACGTTCTTTATTGATACAAAAAAAATGTTGTTTTATATAGAAAAATATGCAGCGGAACAATTTTTAAGTTTGCCAATGTGGTATACAGCTTTTGACATTGGAGCACCATGTACTTGTGCATGCTACAAGATTTATCTTTCAAATGCAGTTTATTTCATGAAGATCTCATTTTTCGTTCAAAAGATATTAATTTAGCAAGCTGAAATGGCCAAATGTTCCACTGTGCTACGTTTGATTTTATTGTGTCTTTTGCTGTGACGATGAGCCTCGCTCACAGCTCTTGTCGGATGACGAACGTAGAGAAAGGGCGATGCAGCAATTGAGAGCGTAGGGCAGAAGAAAGCAACAATAAGTGAAATGTGTTCGTATGCTATGCTTTTCCTTATGCTGTCATGGGCCGGCGCTAAGCCGAACAACCTGAGATCTAGGTTGTAGATGTAGATGTACAACCCGAACAATCGGGAATAAAGAATAGACAAAGAATTTCTTTTCAGTTGTTATGTTACTACAAGTTTTTTAGGATTAGTGATGAATTGGTTTGTTACTGCTTGTTACTTAAAATTTTTTAAGTGGTCTTCCTTTTTAGTCTCTTATGAGATTCCATACAATGTCGACCAACATATTTAAACTTTCCTTAGTGAAAGAGGCTTGCAATATGTTTAATGGTGATTACTTAAATCCGTTGTTGCGTTTTAGTAGCGGTATTTCCGCTGACAAATTAACAAGAAAGGTAAAAGGCTTGACCATATTGTTTCGGGTAAACCCGTTACATGCATTTCCCAAATCCAATTTTTTTGAATAACAAAAGAAAAATTCGGATCCTTGAATTGAAGATCCACAGAATTGAAGATCCAAATTGAAATTGTATTCTTACAAAAAATTGTAAGAAAAGAAATAATGTGTATTTCTAGTAAACTTAGTAGATTGTGCATTAGGGTAACTTACTTTTCGACTTTATTAAATTCTGCTAAATTCAGATTACACATTTTGCATATACAGCTTGAGGTGAAATCTTCAACAAAACTTTTGGTAATGTGTAATGTGTAAGTAGAGATATACATCCATTTTTTGACTAGGTAGAAGCGACAAAAGTATAATTTGTGTGGAACCAGCACCTGAAGAAAAAAAACCTGTCAGCATTTCACATTAACAGGTATTTATGTATATATATGCGTACCTAGGACTCGCTAAAACCAAAATTCGAAGTACTTTTTGTTTGCTGTGATCACATTTTCGCATTTGGACCAGCAACGCACAGTGGGTCAAACGGCCAATCTAGCTTATATCTATTTTCTATTATTCCTGTTTTTCGAAACCGAAAACAGTAATTTTTTTTAAATTTATTCGATAAATAATACATCATTAACATACATCAAAACCTTCTTGATATTTTTTCATATTTTTAACATCGATATTTATAGAGTTTGTACGTTCTCAAAGTACCCATAAGTTTTCGCTGGAGCAAAAACGAATTTTTGCAAAAATGTTCACCCGGTGCAAAAAAGTGTGTAATTTTCAAAAATAAAAAGAAATTTTTCTAACAAATTTCTTTTTATAAAGCTATAAAAAGTTTCTTTTCTCCGAAATAACACAGTAGAACATAACCTTAAATATTTTGTAGGATTACAGTTTTTATCTAAAAATTTCTAGACTTGTCTATGCAAAACTAGTTTCAGTTGGTAATTTAGGTTAGGTTAACCTGGACGTCCCTCAGCGGGGACTATCATAGGCCGATATGGCCCTTAGAGATGCGGATGTAAATGGACCTTTACGGGGGTGTTGATGAGGTTTGGAAGTTCACGAGAATCGAGGTGTGTTTAGCAAAGGCAAGTAATTCCCTCGGTGTCCTCTTCGAGGCATCCTCCAGTGATGCCATCTCTGGTGCGCCTAGGTAGGTATTTCCTTGCCCATGAGAGAGTCGGGCAGTTGCAGATGAGATGTTCCAGGGTTTCGATAGCCCCGGGTCCATCAAATTTCCTACAGCTGTCTCTGTTGGTGATGCCTAGCTTGGCTGCATGCGCCGCAGCCACACATTGACCTGTGAGTATTCCCACTAGCTGTCTGCAGGCTTTCCGTAGAAGGTGCAGTAGATAATGAGCAAGTTTTCCATTGCGCTCTTTGCACATGGTTCTCGAGGTTCTGCAGGTGGTTGTGTTCCTCCATATGTTTTCGTTTTGTAGGGCGGCCTGCTTTTCTAGATCGCTTTGTAACGTTCTAAGGGAGACAGGCACGTTTTCGATTCTTTCGTTCGCCAGCCCGACGCCTTCCTTAGCCTTAGTTGGTACTTTGGCTCGTTCTGATTTCAAAACAGTAAAATTTCTAGTCTTGTATAGGCTAAAACTAGTTTCAGTTGGTAATTTGGTTCGTTCTGATTTAAAAACAGTAAAATACCATTTTTATTTCTTTGCTTTTTTTTTAAATGATCCGGATCCGACCAGAATCTGATATTCATAAATAATTTTTATATTTTTTTTTTTTTTTTACAAGCCAATAGATATAATTTGAAGCATCATTTTTGTTAATAAAAATTACAAAAAAAAAAAAAAAAAAAATTTCATTTAAATAAAATTCTATGATTTACATAAGACACCAATGAAAAAACACGAAGACAATATCTTTGTGCTTTCGATGCTACCGCAATAAATGATTAAATTTGAATTTGAAGGCTTCCAGACGGTAAGCTGAAGCTACAAAGTGCCTAGGTCCGACTTAAAGCTGCATTCAGAATTGCAAAGTTCAATACAACCATATGTTAAATACTTAAATTATGTGAAAAAAAGATTGCACTACCCCTAAAAAAAACATGAAAAAAAACAGATTTTAGAAATTAAGAAAAAATAGCTGCACCTTGAAAACAAATCATAATTCCTTGGTTCACAGCGGAAAAAGGTTTAAATTTGTTGCCTAGTGTAATCGGTATATACGGTAATCGGTATATATACGACTATCCCAAAAAGAATGTTGCCATAATTTTTCTAGCTGAAACAAAAGTTTTCGCTTGTTTTGGTGTCTTTTGCAATCCACTATTATGATTGGGATCTTGTTTCTGAAGTATAGTGGTGTATGCATGTTTTATCCACAGCTTTGAGTCGGCGCCAAAGCTCTGATTTATTACGCGTAAACATCGCCAAGAGATACTTGCAACAGTTCATTCGAGAACGCTTTTGATCAAACGCGGCACCCAACGTGACGAAAGCTTTCTCATGTCCAATTCGTTGGTAATCTTTGCTATCTCTCTAATTTTGACTCGGTGCTCGTCCAAGACAACTTGCTGGATTTTAGCAATGTTTAACGTCCTGGAGGTGTATCAGCTCCTAAACTCGTATGTACATGCTCAAATTCAGCAGCTCACAACTTTTTAGTGGAAAATTATGGGCAAGTGTCCCATATACAGCGTCCATCTCGCTTTTGATTTGTGTAGTCGTATTTTCCTTCCAAAGAAAATATCTTAAAACCGCACGATATTTACATTTTTCCATTTTTAAAAAAGCACTGATATCGACGTAGGTAATCGATTTTATAACGATAACTTTAATATGGATGTGGCTGAAATTTTGGCAGGAACGTATTAAAAGAAGCCTAATCACAACACCAAAGTTTGGTTAACGTAAGAGGTCGTCTTCATTGTCAGGCTGGAAGCATATGTGTGTATGTAGTACATATGTAGTTTACTATGTTAGAGAGACTTTGAGGAAAAACGTTTATCAATTTCTTATAACAGTAAAGCCTAGTACCCAGATCCGAAAAATGTTTGCTAAGCGAAAATTTCCATATAAAAATACTAGCGGTCGGGTGTGACCTGTGACCTGTGGTCTTCCTTTTTAGTCTCTTATGAGATTCCATACAATGTCGACCAACATATTTAAACTTTCCTTAGTGAAAGAGGCTTGCAATATGTTTAATGGTGATTACTTAAATCCGTTGTTGCGTTTTAGTAGCGGTATTTCCGCTGACAAATTAACAAGAAAGGTAAAAGGCTTGACCATATTGTTTCGGGTAAACCCGTTACATGCATTTCCCAAATCCAATTTTTTTGAATAACAAAAGAAAAATTCGGATCCTTGAATTGAAGATCCACAGAATTGAAGATCCAAATTGAAATTGTATTCTTACAAAAAATTGTAAGAAAAGAAATAATGTGTATTTCTAGTAAACTTAGTAGATTGTGCATTAGGGTAACTTACTTTTCGACTTTATTAAATTCTGCTAAATTCAGATTACACATTTTGCATATACAGCTTGAGGTGAAATCTTCAACAAAACTTTTGGTAATGTGTAATGTGTAAGTAGAGATATACATCCATTTTTTGACTAGGTAGAAGCGACAAAAGTATAATTTGTGTGGAACCAGCACCTGAAGAAAAAAAACCTGTCAGCATTTCACATTAACAGGTATTTATGTATATATATGCGTACCTAGGACTCGCTAAAACCAAAATTCGAAGTACTTTTTGTTTGCTGTGATCACATTTTCGCATTTGGACCAGCAACGCACAGTGGGTCAAACGGCCAATCTAGCTTATATCTATTTTCTATTATTCCTGTTTTTCGAAACCGAAAACAGTAATTTTTTTTAAATTTATTCGATAAATAATACATCATTAACATACATCAAAACCTTCTTGATATTTTTTCATATTTTTAACATCGATATTTATAGAGTTTGTACGTTCTCAAAGTACCCATAAGTTTTCGCTGGAGCAAAAACGAATTTTTGCAAAAATGTTCACCCGGTGCAAAAAAGTGTGTAATTTTCAAAAATAAAAAGAAATTTTTCTAACAAATTTCTTTTTATAAAGCTATAAAAAGTTTCTTTTCTCCGAAATAACACAGTAGAACATAACCTTAAATATTTTGTAGGATTACAGTTTTTATCTAAAAATTTCTAGACTTGTCTATGCAAAACTAGTTTCAGTTGGTAATTTAGGTTAGGTTAACCTGGACGTCCCTCAGCGGGGACTATCATAGGCCGATATGGCCCTTAGAGATGCGGATGTAAATGGACCTTTACGGGGGTGTTGATGAGGTTTGGAAGTTCACGAGAATCGAGGTGTGTTTAGCAAAGGCAAGTAATTCCCTCGGTGTCCTCTTCGAGGCATCCTCCAGTGATGCCATCTCTGGTGCGCCTAGGTAGGTATTTCCTTGCCCATGAGAGAGTCGGGCAGTTGCAGATGAGATGTTCCAGGGTTTCGATAGCCCCGGGTCCATCAAATTTCCTACAGCTGTCTCTGTTGGTGATGCCTAGCTTGGCTGCATGCGCCGCAGCCACACATTGACCTGTGAGTATTCCCACTAGCTGTCTGCAGGCTTTCCGTAGAAGGTGCAGTAGATAATGAGCAAGTTTTCCATTGCGCTCTTTGCACATGGTTCTCGAGGTTCTGCAGGTGGTTGTGTTCCTCCATATGTTTTCGTTTTGTAGGGCGGCCTGCTTTTCTAGATCGCTTTGTAACGTTCTAAGGGAGACAGGCACGTTTTCGATTCTTTCGTTCGCCAGCCCGACGCCTTCCTTAGCCTTAGTTGGTACTTTGGCTCGTTCTGATTTCAAAACAGTAAAATTTCTAGTCTTGTATAGGCTAAAACTAGTTTCAGTTGGTAATTTGGTTCGTTCTGATTTAAAAACAGTAAAATACCATTTTTATTTCTTTGCTTTTTTTTTAAATGAATTTTTAAGCAAACAATGATTTGCCTTAAAACATTAATTTTTTCCCAGAATTTAGAAATTTTAAGCCTGCTTTAGGGTCTGGATCCGACCAGAATCTGATATTCATAAATAATTTTTATATTTTTTTTTTTTTTTTACAAGCCAATAGATATAATTTGAAGCATCATTTTTGTTAATAAAAATTACAAAAAAAAAAAAAAAAAAAATTTCATTTAAATAAAATTCTATGATTTACATAAGACACCAATGAAAAAACACGAAGACAATATCTTTGTGCTTTCGATGCTACCGCAATAAATGATTAAATTTGAATTTGAAGGCTTCCAGACGGTAAGCTGAAGCTACAAAGTGCCTAGGTCCGACTTAAAGCTGCATTCAGAATTGCAAAGTTCAATACAACCATATGTTAAATACTTAAATTATGTGAAAAAAAGATTGCACTACCCCTAAAAAAAACATGAAAAAAAACAGATTTTAGAAATTAAGAAAAAATAGCTGCACCTTGAAAACAAATCATAATTCCTTGGTTCACAGCGGAAAAAGGTTTAAATTTGTTGCCTAGTGTAATCGGTATATACGGTAATCGGTATATATACGACTATCCCAAAAAGAATGTTGCCATAATTTTTCTAGCTGAAACAAAAGTTTTCGCTTGTTTTGGTGTCTTTTGCAATCCACTATTATGATTGGGATCTTGTTTCTGAAGTATAGTGGTGTATGCATGTTTTATCCACAGCTTTGAGTCGGCGCCAAAGCTCTGATTTATTACGCGTAAACATCGCCAAGAGATACTTGCAACAGTTCATTCGAGAACGCCTTTGACGAAAGCTTTCTCATGTCCAATTCGTTGGTAATCTTTGCTATCTCTCTAATTTTGACTCGGTGCTCGTCCAAGACAACTTGCTGGATTTTAGCAATGTTTAACGTCCTGGAGGTGTATCAGCTCCTAAACTCGTATGTACATGCTCAAATTCAGCAGCTCACAACTTTTTAGTGGAAAATTATGGGCAAGTGTCCCATATACAGCGTCCATCTCGCTTTTGATTTGTGTAGTCGTATTTTCCTTCCAAAGAAAATATCTTAAAACCGCACGATATTTACATTTTTCCATTTTTAAAAAAGCACTGATATCGACGTAGGTAATCGATTTTATAACGATAACTTTAATATGGATGTGGCTGAAATTTTGGCAGGAACGTATTAAAAGAAGCCTAATCACAACACCAAAGTTTGGTTAACGTAAGAGGTCGTCTTCATTGTCAGGCTGGAAGCATATGTGTGTATGTAGTACATATGTAGTTTACTATGTTAGAGAGACTTTGAGGAAAAACGTTTATCAATTTCTTATAACAGTAAAGCCTAGTACCCAGATCCGAAAAATGTTTGCTAAGCGAAAATTTCCATATAAAAATACTAGCGGTCGGGTGTGACCAGGTGTGCATGCCCTACGGTTACACTGTGTACAAATAAAATCAGTTAAGAATTCAAATTTTGTATCAAAGCAAGCAGAAATGTATTGTTTGTAGTCGCTGTGGCGCTGAAGGACGACAATGCACTGATAAAACACCGCTTTGGCGGAAAAGAAATGCAAACAACTATTTTCAATTCCCTATTTACCCCTAAATTTCATCCCTCAATGATTTCTACGATTTTTTGCAAGTATCACCTGGAATGCATGCATATGAACATATATTTACATTTTAAAATTATTTCAAATTGTACTTACTGTCTCTATTCATCTCTGTAGCCACACACGCCCATGCAACTTTTATTGCATTTACATCAAAATGCTTCTTATCGGCCAAACTCCACAACAACTCCCTCTTCTCGACACCCTTTATAAGCTTCATAATGTCGTCGTCGCGAAATTCCCCCAATCTTTGCTTATTTGCTTTTTTGTACTCCATAGCAGCATTGTTTTGAATTTGTACTCACACGTATGCACGCACACAACCTGTATTGACATGCGAATAAAAATCAAAGGGTCAGTAAAAATACCCCAAATACCATGCAATACTTTTCCAGTATATATCGGCATGTTTTGTTTGTCGAACTGGGCACTACCTGCGGTATTTTGCTAAGAAAACCATTTGCCAAGAAAAATGAATTTATCCGTGTCATACGAATATCAATCCTGATTCTTTTCGCTGGCCCTTTCTTCGGATCTGGGTGCTAGGCTTAAAGGAAAAAACGACTATAAAAATACCGAAAAAGTGCACGTTTTCTTATTTGAATAGGTTTTCAGATCAAAGTTCCAATTGATTAAAAAAAATATTGGTACAAAACTGTATTAAAATGAGTTCTTATCGACTTTTAATTTTTGGTATTTTTCAAAATATTCTTCAGCGGGCATTTTTTTTTTAAGATTTATAATTGTGATTGAAGGCGTATAAGTAATGTATTAAATTATAACAAATAAGATTAAAAATTCCTTATGTACCAAAAATAAATTTTGTATGCCTACAATAAAAAATAGAAACGGCAGACTTAAAGCTACGAAAATCAAGGCCATTTCACCAGGAGAACTTGGTTTTTCAGGAAAAATTTACTTAGTTTTAGACGCTTGTGACGTTGCTACGGCCGGGGTATGCCCGCCGCGCCGGGGTTCACAGAAATTTATTGGTTTCTGGGTGTGGTAGCTATAATTAAGGGATCTCGGGTTCAAGAAGAAGGCGTAGGTATAACAGTATAACAAGTTTTTATTATTCTTAAGATTACAGAGTGAATAGTTAGATAGGTGCGCCTGGGTCGTCTCGGGTCCTCCGGATGGGTCGTCCTTCTGGGTCTTTCTTCTTACTTGGCTACTCGGCCGCACGTGGCTGTTTGCTGCGTGCTGGTCAATGTCGGTCGTGGTCGTCAGTGGAGCAGTGAGGTGAAACACACGCTCAGTATTGCAGTTGGTTGTGAGATGAAACACACGCTCCGTAGAGAAGTCGGATGTGAGGTGAAACACATGCTCAGTAGAGAATTTGGATGTGAGGTGAAACACACGCTCAGTCGAGAAGATGGATGTGAGGTGAAACACACGCTCAGTAGAGGAGTTTGGGAAGTAGGGAGGGGAAATGTATTAGCGGACTAGTGTAAAAGTAGAGGACCTTTTGGTACTAGAACCACTTTATAAAATATTTGGGTTGTGAGACCCAGGCTGTTCCGAGATGGACTGCCGAGTTGGCGGGTCCGGATGGACTGCCCCGATTCGAACTGGCGAGGCTCCTTTTATTCCCGAACGTCAGCTGTTGTGCCTCTTGCTTGGGCCTAACGCGTCAGTGTAACGCGTTCTATTGGCTCAGCTGAGGGTGTGCCCGTTCGCTTTTGCGCTACGGCCACACTATGCACGATCGGTCGGCAGGATGACCGTCTGCGGCTGTAGTCTGGTCTTACTGTGCAAGGCGGCGCGCCCTATTATTTGAATATTGATATATTTGTTGCGCTGGGCGTCACACTCCCCCCCGTCTCGTAGGCCGAAACTATCGGTTGATGGATGTACATGCATCTGAGCTGGCCTTTTTCGCAGCTACATATGATGATCGATGACTGAATCCATGTCCCCTTTTTAAACTCTTCTCTGCCGCTCAGGTTGGCCGTCGGTCGTCCTGTCGATTCGTGGTAGAGCCAGGTGCTTCCATTTCGCGTCTAGGGCGGGTGGGACAGAGCCGGGTAGTATGTCGGTTGGCGACATTGTAGAGCCGCTTGTTGCAGAGCCGGGTATTACCTCGCGGTGTGTGATCCTAGCGCCGGTTAGTATGTCGGCTGGCGACATGTCCTAGAGCTGGGTGGTCCTAATCGGGTAGTACCTCCATGGTTTAATGCAGATCTGGGTATCCTCGATATGATGCAAGCCGCATGTAGAGCTATGGGGTGGATAGTTGTGATTTCTTCTCCGAGCTTTGAGTTGGGCTTTCAGATGAGTGTTCGGCCCGTGCTTTCGTTGGTGTCGTCGTAAAATGGGATTTTTGCTTCGTCGTTAGTATATATATATTTTTTTTTTTTCCCACTTTTTTCTTGTTTATTAGATGGGTTGTGTCCCGCTGGTGTTGGTCTGGGATCCGGGAGTTTAGTGGGTGTCTCCCGAGTCGTGCGCGTTTTCCTCTGGCTTCCTACAGCAGTCTATTGTCCGGACCCCTTGTTTGTTACAGGTCCAACAGTATAGGACTGGTTCTCTATTACATGTTCTGGCTTCGGGACCATTCTGCCGGTATCTGCGGAATTTTGGTGTTGTAATATGCCTGGTTGTTCCATTGTCGTCCCGTAGCCTTTGAGAGTCCCGCCTCTGTTTCCAATTTTTCGAATTCCTCTGCTGTGATCATGAATTCTGTTAGGGTTTTGAATTCACTTCTTTTCACGTAGAGTTTAATAGGTATGCGGCAGTTCTGGTAAGTAATCTCTAGCTTTTGCTGTTCTGTGTATGTTCCGAATCTCATAAATTTCCTTAGGTCTTGTACATATTACCTCACCGTCTCCGTCTCGGCTTGCTTACGGTTTGTCTCTTGTTTCGCTAGTTCCTCCTGGTACCATGGTGACATGAAGTTTTCCTTGAGTCCCTCTTTTGCCTCCTTCCATATATTTACTGGTGTTGGTTTTGTATGCCACCAGTCTAATGCGCTTTCTTCCAATATCACTGGCATTGCAAAAACCAAGTGGTCGTTCTCTATTCCGAATGTCTGCTAGTTCCTCCATTCTGCTCAGGAATTCCAGCAGATCTCCTTTCCCTGTGTAGGTGATTTCCCATTTACGTATTCGTTCAATAATTGCTACTGCTTCCGGCGATCCTTTCCGTATCTTTTTCGGGAATAGTGATTTCTTCCTTGCTGTTCTTACTTCTCCTAGAGGTTCCTCCATGGTGGGCTTGCTTCCGTTTGCTTTTGGCGTTGGCGGTCTGGCCTGTTCCGTCTTGGTTTCTTCCTCCTCCACCATGGTTTCTATGTGTGGGATTCGTCTTGGTGATTGTCTTGGGCTCTTTTTTGGAGTTGCGCTCCGCGATCTCCTTTTTTGTGTCTCACTTGTTGCCAGCTGTTCTAGTCTCTCCTTTGTATTTCCTGGTAGATCTGTTCGTTTCATGAATCGTATCAATTGGTTCTTTAAATTTTCCGTCTTTTTTCCTCGTGTTTCCAAGCCGAATTCGTCGCCGTAGTTTTCTAACTCTCCTTTCGTTGCTTGATTGATCCACTGCTCTGCCATCTTGACTACTTCTGAGATATTCTTATGCTACCACAACCTGCTCAGGCGCCACTGTGACGTTGCTACGGTCGGAGAATGCTCGCCGCGCCGGGGTTCACAGAAATTTATTGGTTTCTGGGTGTGGTAGCTATAATTAAGGGATCTCGGGTTCAAGAAGAAGGCGTAGGTATAACAGTATAACAAGTTTTTATTATTCTTAAGATTACAGAGTGAATAGTTAGATAGGTGCGCCTGGGTCGTCTCGGGTCCTCCGGATGGGTCGTCCTTCTGGGTCTTCCTTCTGGGTCTTTCTTCTTACTTGGCTACTCGGCCGCACGTGGCTGTTTGCTGCGTGCTGGTCAATGTCGGTCGTGGTCGTCAGTGGAGCAGTGAGGTGACACACGCGCTCAGTATTGCAGTTGGTTGTGAGATGAAACACACGCTCAGTATAGAAGTCGGATGTGAGGTGAAACACACGCTCAGTCGAGAAGTTGGATGTGAGGTAAAACACACGCTCAGTAGAGGAGTTTGGGAAGTAGGGAGGGGAAATGTATTAGTAGACTAGTGTAGTGCCCTCCTCGCACCCAACCGACCGAGGGGCGCTGCCGCATAACGCGCGACTCGTTAACCGAACCGATCGCGATCATGCAGGAAAAATAGATGTTAGACTAGTATTTGAGGAAAATTAGAACTAATCTTACTAAAGGAAATAAGCAGGCATTCAAACTATCGTACTCAACTTACAATTTCTAACTACGAGAAAGGTATGTGAGTAATAGTGATTTAAGAAGAGGAAGGGAATTAGTTGTAGATATGATATGGTAGGGGGAATTATAATCCGAGCATAAAACTCTAAAAGGTTCATGCAAGGAATAATTCGATCTTCAAATCGGAAGGAACAACGGTATATAATTTCTAGTAATTCTAATAGGAATCGTGAAGTTTATGCTCCTCAACAAGTCAGTTCTATCTACGTCACCCTTGATCAAGTTGTGCACAAAAATCACACCAAGCATCTTTCTACGGTTAACTTAGGATGAAAGGTTTATTAAGAGCAATCTATTGGGGTAAGACGGCAATCTAACACTTGCATCACAGTTGAGGCCGCGTAGAGCGAAAATTAAAAAGTTGTTCTGTACTGATTCTATACGGTCCTGGTGTATTTTGTACTGAGGGCACCATACACAAGAACCATATTCTAAAATCGGAGGAACAAGCGATATATAGAGTCTTTGTTATATAGGGGTCGTCAAATTCCTTTGACCACCTCTTTATAAACCCAAGCACGCCCATGGCCTTATTTACCATGGTAGAAATGTGTTCAGAAAACTTTAACTTGGGATCTAAAAGAACACCAAGATCATCAACTAGGGTAATTGTCTCGAGAGAACCCCCGCCTAGTGCGTAAGGAGCCAGAAAGGCGCTGGAGCGATGAAATGTCATTACTATACATTTCGAAGCATTAAGGTATAACAGATTTGCACAACACCATGACTGAAAGCTATTAAGATCGGATTGCAACCTGGAGTGAGATAAGCTATCCTTGAACTGGACACACAGCTTAACATCATCCGCATACATAAGTACTCGAGAGTATGTTAATACCGAAGGCAGGTCATTAATAAAGAGTGTAAAGAGTAGGGGGCCTAGATGGCTGCCCTGCGGTACGCCCGAAGTAACCATAACTGGTGAAGATAGGGAGTTTTTGAAGAGGACTCTTTGGGACCTGGAACAAAGGTAGCTAGAAATCCATCTCAAGAGATCGGGTGGAAACGCTAAAAGGTCAAGTTTTTGTGCTAGGAGAGTGTGGTTTACAGAGTCGAATGCTTTACTGAAATCTGTGTAAATGACATCCGTCTGTAGATTACCTTGGAAGCCTTTAATGCTAAAGGAGGTGAACTCCAATAAATTCGTGGTTGTTGATCTCCGCCTTATAAATCCATGCTGGGCAGGAGATATAAGTGATCTGCAAAGATGCTGCAGGTGCGGAGTTAAAATTTTCTCAAACACTTTAGGAATAGCGGATAACTTGGATATACCTCTGTAGTTATTCGCGTCAGACTTACTACCTTTCTTATGGAGAGGAATTATGAACGACTCCTTCCATATGGAGGGGAAGCATGAAGAGTTTATGGACATGCTGAATAGTTTAAGCAACGGTCCACACAGAGACTCGGCGCAGTATCTAAGTACACAGCCGGGAACTCCGTCCGGACCCGGTGAAAACACCGGCTTAACTTTCCGGAGATCAAGAAGCAGAGAGCTTTCATTTAGCAAGGGACTGAAGATGCCGTTCGACCTCGGTAAACCGTAGGAGTACGGCTGACCGGAATAGCATTCCTGTGAATAGGTTGTTTGAAACAATTGGGCAAAAAGATCGGCTATTGCCTGATCAGGATTTCCCCACATATTAAGAAATGATAGCGAGGATGGATGTGCGGACGTTTTACGCTTACTTTTTACGAAGCTGTAAAACTGCTTAGGGTCCTGAGAAAAACGTATCCTGCATCTAGATAGGTAGTTTTTCTAGCACTGGGAACTAAGAACTGAAAAGTTTGACCGAGCCATTACATAGCGAGAGAGAAGAAGAGCCATATTCTTGAAATTTTTGGTAAAATCTTGATTTCAAGTTTTTTAGACTGGATAACTCTTTGTGTAGGATGTGTAGGATGGTAGGCGTCTTCAGGTATAGTGAGCGGAGGGACTCGGGTTAACAACGCTATGGTCGGATCCGTTACAAAGCACAGATCAAGCAACCGACCCAGGGAATTTTTCACATGGTTGACTTGAGACAGGGATAAGTCAAGTAAGCCGTCTATAAAGTCATGTCGTGACATGGGCACTAGGTTATTAGACTCGTTTACCGAAGACCAAACAGTTCCTGGCAAATTGAAATCCCCAAGAACTATCATATGATCTTTATCAGATAGCGAGGAAGAAACAGCGCTTAAGGCGGACAAGTGCTGCTCATAAATTGCGATATCCGAAGAAGGTGGAATATACGAGCATGTAATAAAAACTGAAAAAGCGGTAAGAATCAGTTTTATACACAGGAATTCAAGGTTCTTGTTAAATCTGGACTGCAAAATGTTCCGACGAGAAGTTAGAGTCCACTGCAATCAGAACCCCACCTGCACGTCGAGACGAACGGTTTGTTAGTTAGTTTTTTGGATGGGTGGACTGGGAAGATGAGGACGGAGCACTGGCCTGATTAGTATTAGGAGTTATTGGGGGCCTACTCTTCTTCTTTGCCTTAAACTCCTTCACCACCATGTTCTCTGGCCAAAATTTGGCAGAGCAAACGGTGTCAAAATGAGTCGGGGAGACGCTTATTTTGAATGAAGCTACATCCCTGGCATAAGAGAAGTTAAACTTATCCACCTTTAAACCGACGGCTTGTATATTGCTTTGAATAAAAGCAGTAACGTCATCTATATTGGTGTAAGGGGCAAGCCGTGAGACAAATATTTGTCGTTTAGGTGTAGGTGTGATCACCAACAATCTTGGGTTTGGCACCACAGACCTCGTACCTGTGATGGCAATACCCGGTGGTCCGGGTCGTATGTTTGTTGGTGGGATCGAAGTGGACGGGATATTAGGATTGTTGGCGGACTCGACGGACACGGACGCTACGGAAATTTCTGGATGTGCGTTCTCCGAAGTGATAAATTCGGCTGCCGAATTTGCATCGCCAGCAGCTGTCGTTGCCCTTGGAATAGCAAACGATATCGGCTGCTGCACAATTGGAGTGGTCGGAGTCGGTTGTTCGGCAATGGGCGGCTAAGGGACAGTTGGCGCTTACAGATCCCGTGGAGTGACCTTTTTTCGCCTAGGAGACTCATTCAGCAGTTACAAACTGCTAAACAAAGACTCCATGGCTAGGAGCTGATCGTACTGTTAAACTGAGCGGAGAGAGGAGAGCGGCTGCAGCTGCTGCAATGAGAGAGAGAGAGCGCTACTGCACGGAAAGTATCGAAAGCGGATGAGGAAGAATAGTTATTTATGTTTGGGTTATAGGGAGAGAGTGATAGAACAACAAAAGCTGAGAGCGGCTAAATATAATGTTAGGCGTACTTACGAAAAGCAACGACAAAAACACACTGTTAACCGACACAAAAAAGATTAATTAAATTAGGGTTTACGCATTAAATAGACATGCACTCGCGATTCAGGATAGACTTTATGTTAGCAAGTTAATTTGTTAGTTCGATAAAGGTTTATTTTGGACAAACACCGGCTGTTTATACAAAATAAGTGAAAAATGAGCGGAGTGCAAAAAAAAACGCGTCTGAACACTACGAGAGAGATTAGACGATTTATTGGTACTAGAACCACTTTATATAATATTTGGGTTGTGAGACCCAGGCTATTCCGAGATGGACTGCCGAGTTGGCGGGTCCGGATGGACTGCCCCGATTCGAACTGGCGAGGCTCCTTTTATTCCCGAACGTCAGCTGTTGTGCCTCTTGTTTGGGCCTAACGCGTCAGTGTAACGCGTTCTATTGGCTCAGCTGAGGGTGTGCCTGTTCGCTTTTGCGCCAAGGCCACACTATGCACGATCGGTCGGCAGGGTGACCGTCTGCGGCTGTAGTCTGGTCTTACTGTGCAAGGCGGCGCGCCCTATTATTTGAATATTCATATATTTGTGGCGCTGGGCGTCACACGCTGAAATCTGCTGGCTTTGAGATGTTTTTATCTTACTTTACTGCTACTGAAGGGTATGGAATCGTTAACTTCATGGTCTTCATAGGAAATTGATATTTTGTCTATGCATATTTCTCGAGATTGCGTGTATCACTTTGTGTTTTAGCAAGTTACATACATTTACATTTTTTAGGACCGACGCACAAAGGGCTAAAACAAGAGAAAATCGACAACGCAGAATCATAGAGAATGATCATATCTAATAGATTGGATCTGGATCTGATCGGACCATTATTATAGCCAGAAGATGATCCAATGAAATTGCAGTGGATACGATATTCCGCCCAAGCGCTTACCCATTCTCTCTCTCCCACACACACTCTTCCTCGTATAGTCTGTGCCCTTGGCGGAAGGAACAGAATAAATTTTATTTATTTATTTAATTACAAATTATCTGCTTAGGTGGTGATGGTAAATATGATGAGCTATAATCTTAAGGGATAGTTCGGAGGATATGGTATGGCGAAGAGAATTATAATTATGGCATATTATAATGTTTATAAAAGAACTCGTGCATAATTTAATGCTCAGTCCATATTGACGGTTCCAGTGATTTAGATAGGAAAGATTGATAGAGGAGAATCTTAAAGTAAGAGATATTGGGCATATGTCTAAATGTAAATTTGGTCACAATTATGTCATCTATGGCAGCGTTAAGTTTAGAGCAAGGATTTTTTTTAACATCCTCCTTTGTAGCCTCAGGTAGAAGACGGCAAACAATAATTGCTTTTTGAGGAACCACTGTTCCTTGAGTTGTAGTCCCGAGAGAAATGGTGGAGCCACTCCCAAAAGAAATCTCGGTACGGGGGAAGAAGCGTCTGCAGCGTCGGATGGAAAAGGTAGGACATCACCAGCAACAAACACACTCACATTGGCAACACTAACAGCGGTGCCATCGGCACTGATGACAGCAGGAACTAAAGTTGTGTTAACGGACACTCTGATGTTCCAGAATTCATCGGTGTTTGTTGTGAAAAACGTCGGAGCAACAGTTGGCAAATTTGCTGCAAACGACGAGGCATGACCAATCAGAGTAGCAAATGATTCTGATATAGGCAGGTGATAAGCAGGCTTTCCAATCGATTTTTGTTGTTGTCATTTTGCGGATTTTTCCTCAAGTCAATTTGTCCAAGAGCTTGGGGCCAACAAACTGCGATTCCAAGGCAAGAAATTTTTTCCGGACATCCAACAAACCAGTTCGAGTCTTGCTCTTAAAAGTGCGCATTTCGGCCTCAATCTCCCGGCAAGCCAAACATGACCTAGACAGACCCATAAATTTTGAGATGAGATCGTTTAGCCGACCAAAATTTCCACCACCGCAGTTCACCGGCACATTTTATCTAGGCAAAATTGTCGCATAGCCAGCAGCTAAGGAATGAGTCGCCGTTAATATGTCGCCGAATTCGCACTTCTTTGCACTGCAAACAATAGTCTTTTTTTTAAAGCAGTTTTATCAATGCGCACGTAGAATGCAAAAAGCGAAGAGTGAGAGCGAAAGCGTTTTGGGAGAAAGGCAAGCGATCCAGCGATGTGACGGAAACAAACGGTGAATTCACAAATGAAGAGGCACCGATAGCTTAACTCAAAAAGAAGAAAGCAGGCGGAATCCAGAGAGAGTGAGAGCAAGAGTGCGAGCAGCAGCCCCGCACATGCTTTCCAGAGAGTGTATAGTCGATGCAAAATATGATGCGCGAGAACAGTGAACATAGAAGAGCAATGCTCCAAAGCGGAATGGATAAAAGCCATAACAAATTTCTTTCGCAAGCCTGTTTTCGCGTTTGGAATTTTATATTTATATTTTATCAAATTTTTTGACTACCCAATCACTGGTGTCGATGGTCCAGCGGGAGTTGCTTTAAATCGTTGCCTATTTCGTTAAGCCCGTTTTATTCTGTGTAAGTTATGTTATTATGTGGTTAAATAACCTCACATAAGTTTTAAAGTGTTCTTACCGCAGTATCTCCTCCTGCTCTAAACCACGCGATAATACAATGTGAAGCTTAAATCTATGGCGGCAAATCATGGCGTCCATTGCAGAACTCAAAAATCCATACATTTGTAGCTACTAGTTATATCAAAAAGCCTTTCGCGATGGACTATCGTCCAGCGACATCCCCGACCCCATGAAGAACCGTTTCACTCAAATCCAAAACCGCGAGTTTGGAGACGGGACGCATTATAGTCCAGGATAGGCCGCTGTCGTTCAAGTGCATATTAGCACGTTTGATGACTCCATCCACTCCTTTGTAGACCTCTTCCACGATGCCCTTGCGCCACTCTCTTGGGGGAAAAGCTGGATCGCAGACGACAATATCACCCTGACGAATCGGCTCCGTTCTCATGCACCATTTCTCTTGGCGCACAAGTATAGGTAGGTACTCCAAGTCCAGGTACTCTTCCAGATTTGTTTGATTTTGGACTAATCTGAGAATATAGTGCGTGACCACTCAGAATCAATCCAATTTGATTTTTCCTTCGATCAATTTATTTTCCATTTGATTTCCTTGATTTTTTTCCATTTTAACACTTTGAAGTAGCTTTTTGGCAGGTGTCCATGACGTTAAAGTCACCTCCTTTGGCCGACGTTCAATAGTTCGAGCCGAAATATCATTTGCAAAACGTTGCTGCACCTCTGATGCTATCTCAACATAATTTTTAGGTTGATCCTGGGGCTCGTTTTACAATAACACGATCTTTCCATAACCAATTGCCAAAATTGGTACCACAAAATATTAATTAATTGGTAAATGCAAAAATGCAAAAAATTAGAATTATTATGAATTTGGTATTAATTTGCAGGAAACAAAATAACCTAATGGAAAAAATGTAGTTCTTGTTGAGTAAATCGTTTTTATACTTTTACTGCATTTTTTTCCTTCGTTTGTGATTTGGGAAAATATTTGAATTATATGAATACGATATCAAAAAATCTAGTATTTACTTTTGTTAGGAATTGATTTAATGACTCGGAACTTAAAAAAAAATAGAGTAACAGTAACATAACGAGTAACATTTGGGCAAAGCCCAAGCTAGAGCAGTGAAAAATGCATGAAATTTCAAAGTGCGGCTTTTTTTTTCCGACTTTGAGTTTTTAAAGTCAAAATTTCTGAATCGATTCTTACGAAAGATACTTTAAATGACGCCTAATTAATGTACCGATCTAAAACCAAAAATGCAGCCAAAGAAATAATTTTTTTTCGACTTTTCAAAGTTTTCAAAATCAAAATTTCGGCAAAATATACCGTAATAAAATTTAAAATTTGAATTTGAAAGCTGAATAACTTCCAGACAGTAAGCTGAAGCTACAAAGTGCTTGGGTACGATTTATAGCTGCATTTAACAGCTTTTCAGAACTGCAAAGTTCAATACAGCCAGATGTAAGATGCTCAAGTAATGTGAAAAACAAAGCACTACCTCTGAATAAAGCACCAGATTTGAAAAATTCTTAAAAAAAAACTGACCGTAAAAAAAACACCATAATTCCTTAAATCTTTTTAAATCCCCAAATCTATCAAAAAAAGTCGGTTTAGCTCACAGCGGAAAAAAAGGTACATTTTGTTGACTAGTGTTTCGAAGTGTTAACAACAAAACGTCGATTTTCATAAAAAATAACAGTGGAAGGGGTTTTGTTATTGCTTATGGAAGAATAGTATTTGTTATTTTTTTGAACCCACTCGCAGAAAACCACAGTAAACCACATCCTTTTCGGAATAACTGAGAGAATGAGGTACCCATACCCAATAAAAGGTTGCAAGCTGTGCACATGGAAAAAAGATTGGCAGCACAGGGTAAAAGAGTCGGCAAAGCAAAATCTTGTTGAATCTGACCTTCAGCATTCCATCTTTTCCAAAGGGTATTTAATGAATACATTGTGTGTTTAAATTTAAAACTTGCGCACGTATTTCTTGCATACCGCCTACCTTATTTTTTAGTTGGTTGACCCGCCTTTTACACTTGCAGAACACATTGAGTGAGTCTCTTCACATCGTTTTCTATTCCAAGTATTTGAGAACTCACATTTTTAGGATCCGACAGAAAACTCAAGGATCAGCTTTTGATCCAGTTGCTAGGAATACAAAAAACTGCTAACACTGCACTATAGGTCATATAGACACTTTTTCCAGAAATACCAGAAATGTTAACATTGCATTCTGATGGTAAGTTAACAGCTGTTAAAAAAGCTGATTCAAGAAAAATCAAGTGCTCATAAATTGTGTAAACATTTTGTCTTAATTCAAATGGCTCAAGTTTTTTCAAATTCAAATTTTGTAATACAATTTATGATGAATAGTGATCAGTGTGGTTTTTACTTTTTGTTGGTAGATCTGTGCTGATGGGTTTGTGTGTAATAAGGGTCAATAAAAAGTCGTCCCAAAAACAATTTTTTTTTAAGAAAACTTTATTTTTGGTAAGTTTTTTAAAAAAGTGTCAACACTTGTCAGCCAAGTGACTATTTAAATGTTGTAGAGTAATTCTTTGTTAACTCAGAACAGTTAATCTTATTTCCTCTTTTTGCCCACTTCTCCCAAAATTTAACTTTTAGCACATAACCTATATAAGCACTATATATATCCTAGGCCCAAAATACACCAAACTTTGAAAATTTGTTGTGGCACAATGAAAAGACTCAGAAACTTCTGGTTTTTATTGTCAAATTGGCTTATTATTTCTTAATAAGTTTATAATTTTTGTATGCACTTTTTCAAAATGGCGGCTGCGAAATGGCGGCTCTCGTCGACTTCTGCTCGAAAAAGATGGTAGCCGAACTTCAAGTCTGCAGCCTCTTGTAGTGAAATGAAATAAGCAATGAGTTAACTAGCTCAAAATGTATAGAATTCTGTATGGTTTATACCAAACTAGAATATATTTGGACAAAATATTAACCAAATATAGGCACTCAAAAATTTTTTTTCACTTTTTTTTTACCTTTGACCTCATCTAAAAAATAAAATTTTTCATTTTTTTAGGCTAATTGTTGGTATAAGCCATACAAAAAAGTGTTAAGTTTCTGATAGAATGTATTTAAAGAGAATCGGTTCAATAGAACAAGCCCTACGATTGAAGTTCGGACGCAAATCATGGTTTCGAGAAAAACGTGTTTAAAGTTTGTACACAGTAGGTAGTTGCGCCCGAGGTAGGTGGGATTAAGATGCTCTAACTTAAGAAAGTATCATATTGTATCATATCAAAAAGCCGCAAGTATGGCTGCTCGTAAAAGAGGTCAGACTGATCTTGCAGCTATTCTAAAGCTACTTGCTTTTAGCCCAGGCATAGCACGATCTTCACCAGACGATGCATTGGTTTGATATTAGAGCAAGGGCTTACAAAAGAACAATACGTCGCCATTAAAGAAAATACACAGAAAATGGGAATTGAGATATTTATCTTCACTTTAACGAAGTGGCTGAAAAAAAGAAACAATGCAGACCACCCGATGATATGAAACAGAAACAGTATTTTAAGTCAGTCTACAAAATGTTCTGTACCATACCTGCAAATCATGTTCCTAATCTTGCCTTAATACAAATATGAAATATAAAATATACCTAGAATGAATAAAAAATATTATTTTTATATTAAAAAAAAAAAAATAAGATTTATAATGGTATCCAAAAAATGTTGCTCGGAAAACTTGATAAGTCTTCGAGTTATTTATTTATATCAGAAAAAGTGTATATTTGACCTAATGGAATTCGATTCGCAGGCTGCTTTTTTTTTTTTTTAATAAATAAGCAACTGCCTAAGGAGAGTCTTGCTGTATTCAAAGAGGTTATGCAAATGGATAAGGGATTTACTCGTCGGGCGATCGTGCGTGATATCAACTACAAACATTACGGGATATCTCCGAAGATGAGTTTACAGCAGGTGATCCAACCGGACAGAGTAAACTTTTTCATTATAAAAATTTTTAAATTTTAATTTCGAATCTCTTTTAATCTTAAATTTTAGTCCTAATATATTGTTAATTTTTAAGATGTCAAATGCGACAATCGTACGCATTCAAAATAAAAAAACGTGTCCCAAGACTTTATTTTATCAAAAGGCACATCTTATCGCTCTTGACTAGCAGTATAGTTGGTGCTAAGTTTGATTTTGGGCAATTGCTCATTTTCAAGATAATTTCATAAATCGAAGGCTTTCCCACGCGACACACACAGAAGTCACTTGTACGACGACAAGTTCAAACACTGATATCAGCGAAACGAATATTTTGATGCAATTAATTTTAAACTGTTATGTATTGATATTTCTTAGAAATTTTCTTTGTTTAATTTGAAAATTTGAATTATTTTTTGTAAATAAAATTTTAATCACTCACGCGACAATATTTTCCACCATACTTTTCATGTTGTTTTTCTACTTTTTAAGTAATTAGACGTGCATAAGATGTATTTAAATGATTTTTAATATACTCAATATATTTTTGTATTTTCATTATTAATTAAAAGCATAACAAAATATCTTCAATAAAGTAACACAGACATAAGTATATTCGTCTTATATGAGAAAAACAAAATACAGAAACTAACTCCAGTGATAATGGTATCATTAATGTCAAATACAGCTTTTTTTTAATCGAATACCAAACCAATGCATCTAGCATATACCTGGAATACTTTGCACATCCTTCCATTTTTCGTCTAACTTGTGATGTAATGTCAAACTTTCAATTAGTCAGATGACAAAATAAATTTTGATTCCATTTATGTTGTTTTCTGCACATTAATGAAAAGAAAGTACATCGGGTAAAACAATGTTTTTTGATTTTGTTATTTGTCACACTTTTCTGTTAATTACGGCTCCAACTCCTTCAACAGTTCCCTTTCCAGGAGAACTGGCAGAAAAATTTCATTCAATATTTTCACATCCAATTTGTTTCATAATATCGGTCAAGCTTGTCAAAATATATTTATTTTTAAATTGTGCGCAGCTGCCATCAGAAAATATTAATATTTAATTTTTGTAATTTCGATAAAAAGATTTAAAACAAATATATGAACATAATTTTTTTTATGCGTGAGTTTATCGCTTATAACGGCACACGACTGTGAAGCACCAGCCAACCAAGCTACGCAGGCAAAAATTGTTACCTGGCGGTAGCTGAAATGCGCACTTTGTATCTTGTTTTGGTGTGTCAACTGATCATTTTCGACAAAGTTAATTTGATGAACGAGCTTAGAAGCCTTGAAATTTATTTTTGTTTCCTCAACATATTTTTGTTGTGCTCATTTTACAAAAAAAAAATGTGTCTTAAAGGATGATATCTTAGCTTCCATATCAATGACTAAATCAGATACAGTTGAAGCTGTATTTGACAGAAGTATGTGGTTACCTATTTTACGCCACTGTTGCCAGTTTACTTCCTCTTTCATATTATCCAAATATGCAAGAGGAATAAATTGATCTTTTAAATCTGTTAGACACTTCTTATAATTTCTTGTCATGCAATATTCATTCTGAATATTACAGCAAACTGCTTTCAGAAAATTTTCAAAATCTCAGGGAAAAGATGGAATAGTTTCCGAGCAACTTTTGCAAAAGAAAGCCGAAACTTGCATGATTTGCACAAATATACATGTTGTGCGGAATTTTATTTGCCAATTTGACATTTTAAAGAAGTGGATATGGATATGGATTTAGACCCCGTCGTTAACATAAAGCGCTTAGCTTCTAATTTGCCCTCAATTATAATGGTGTCTTTCTTTTCTAAAACTTTCACACTAATATCATTCTGATAAAAATATTTGATGGCATTAACTACGCTTTTTGACACTGTTCTGCTGGTTGATTGGTTTACGCTTTAATTTTCTTCAATCTTTCTGCGAATGTCTTTTGACATCGCTTTCACCACTTTTTAAACCGCTTTCGCCAAGGTTTGGCTACATTCGTAAAACTCGGTTTGTAGTTGACCTGCGAGTGATATTTCTACACGTTTTTGGCCCGTACTTTCTCTCGTTGTCGTATGCGATTATATTTCCGCTTTTCTTGATTTATTGTTTCATTACCTTCAGCCACTCTCAACTTCTGTCAATAATTCCGCATTCTTTCATTGATATACTCAATACTTGAAGAGTAAAGGGGTATATTAGATTTTTTGAAAAAATGGATGTGTGTAACACCCAGAAAAAAGCGTTTCCGACCCCATAAAGTATATATATTCTTGATTAGCATCAATAACTGAGTCGATATAGCTATGTCTATCTGTCCGTCCGTCTGTCCGTCTTCATGAGCGCCTATATCTCAGAGACTTTGCATCCAGACTCCAGTCATATCACACTGTTCAAAGTGTATTTCAAAATTTCGCACCGCCCCCTTCCACCCACACAAAGGACGAGAATCTGTGGCATACACAATTTTAAACATACGAGAAAACTAAAAACGCAAAATCATTGATAATGATCATATCTATCAGAGTGTTGAATCTGGATCAGATCGGATCATAAATATAGCCACAATGAAGAAAACCATTTCGAAATGCATCGTTCCCTCTCGCTCTCTCTCACATACAGGGGTAGGCGCTATGCCTGATCGAATTTTTTGACGCCTAGTTCTCAGAGACTATAAGAGCTAGAACCACCAAACTTTCTATCCAAGCTCCTGTGACCGAGACGAGTTTGTTTTAAAATTTGGCCACGCCCCCTTCCGCCCCCACAAAAGATGAAAATCTACAATTTTGAAGATACGGGAAAACCAAAAACGCAGAATCATAGAAACTGACTATATCTATCAGAGTATTGAATTTGGATCAGATCGGATCATAAATATAGTCAGAAGGAACAAATGAAATTTCAGTGGCCTCCCAAGCGCAGACTGATTCCCTCTCTCTCTCGCACACAGCCGTGTATGTATATGTAGGAAGTAGATAAAAACATATAGAAAAGGCAGATGTAAAAAATTTATGTAAACAAATATGGAAACATCTAATAGATCAAAATCTCCGAAAAGGTTCGACTTTGGCTAAAAATTAAATTTTTTCCTTTTGCGAACATGTAATAAATTACAACAAGCTCACATACATATATACTGACTGAGTACCGGGTATAAAGTAGAGCCGTGGCGCAGACGCGGCTCATAATGTTCCCCCTCGTTTTATTTCTTAAAATGGTCAAAGCAATAAAGTATTGCTTGCTTCCCCTTTTATACAACTGCATAGCTGTTTCCGCAGCCTCTCTCCATCCTACGTATTGATTAAGTCTCCCACTAAAGACTGGTAATGATACTATTACCTTTAAGGTGGTTTCATCTTTAATTTTTTCATCTATTTTTTCAGCCTGATAATCTACTACCTGATCTGAGGTTGTTTCTAAATGTTGTTTTAATTGTGTTATTTGCTCTTTCACTTGTGAAATCTGAATTGCTATCAACTGCTTGACCAGATCGGCGGTCAGATCAGTCCTTGATTCTGTAGTCATTTTTAATTTTTGAAAATCCGAAATTTAGTTATCCAGTGTTTTTTAGTTTTAAATGTTGTACTCTATAATATTAATATTTTAACTTATATAACTACTTATATTTATTTATCTGTTTCTTAAATTGAATTTTTTCTGATTCTCACGAATTTTTCCGGAAGGGGTCGTCCTTCTTTTGGTTAACTTGATATCTTCCTTCTAATGACGTTTTATTTGATTTATAAAATTGTTCTTCAATTTAGATAGTTGATAGCAGCGAGGGTCCTCCCTACAGCTCTTCCTTGGTTTTCGTATGGTTTTTAGCTTGGTTTGGTTTGTTGGTTGGTTTTTTCGTATTCAATTCAATCAATTGAATATTAATATTAGATATTGTTGAATTGTTTGTTACGCGCCGAGCCTTCCGGTTGGTTATTTAATTTCCTCACTTTTCTTTTTTTGTTGTCTTAACACTCCTTCACAACGCGTTCTATTGAAAGATTTATTGCATTAATTAATTGTCCTTCTTTGGGTTCGAGCCCACGAAACACTTTTGTTTTTCGGTGCTTTAAATACGCGTGGACCCACGTTGGGCGCCAATTAAACATTCGCGGTAGCGATTTGTGTTTTTAAAAAGTAAAATTTTTTAACTTTATTTCACAAAACTTATTGAGCTTAACAAGACTTAAAGAATTTCAGTTTCGAGGTAAATTGTTCAACCGGACAGGTATCGGCGCGTTTTTGGCGACTTAAGTTTTAGGTCAATTTTTCCGTTCTTCTGCAAGATCAAGACTGACTCTACTGATTCCATCTCCGCATCATGAAACCCCAATGGTTCTCTTCTCGATACCATTTTCCTTTAAACAAACTGACTGACTCGGATTGGTCATCCAGATCTAGAATTGTGAAATACCAAAAATGCTGAATCTGCAGAAAGCCGGGTGTTCAATTGTTTACTTGAAAGCCGGGTGTTCGATTGTTTACCCGAAAGCCGGGTGTGGGCCGAGAGTGGGCCGAGATGGTTTTTCAATTAAGGCGGGTGTGAGAAAAGTTTGTTTTCCACTTTAGGTGGGGTGTGAGAAAAAATTTTTTATAAATTATTTGGGAGCCAAAGATTGAAATCCAAAGATCGATTTTAAATCTGGGGACACCAAAGATTGTTTATAACTCGTATAAGGGACCAATGTAATTTGGTACGTTAACTTGCATGTCTTCTTTTTATACCCGGTACTCGAAGAGTAAAGAGGTATATTAGATTTGTTGAAAAAATTGATGTGTGTTACACCCAAAAAGAAGCGTTTCCGATCCCATAAAGTATATATATTCTTGATCAGCATCAATAGCCGAGTCGATATAGCTATGTCTGTCTGTCCGTCCGTCTTCATTAGCGCCTATAGCTCAGAGACTATAAAAGCTAGAGGAACACAATTTTCTATCCAGACTCCTGTCCTATTACACTGTTACAAGTGTATTTCAAAATTTCGACCTGCCCCCTTCCACCCACTCAAAGAACGAAAATCTGTGGCATGCACAATTTTAAAGATACGAGAAAACTAAAAACGCACAGTCATAGGTAATGACCATATCTATCAGAGTGTTGAATCTGGATCAGATCGGATCATAAATATAGCCACAATGAAGAAAACCATTTCGAAATGCATCGTTCTCTCTCGCTCTCTCTCACACACCGGGTTGGGCGCTATGCCTGATCGAATTTTTTGGTGCCTAGATCTCAGAGACTATAAGAGCTAGATCATCCAAACTTTCTATCCAAGCTCCTGTGATATCAAACCGAGACCCCCTTCCGCCCCCACAAAGAACGAAAATCTACAATTTTGGGGATACGGGAAAACCAAAAACACAGAGTCATAGAAAATGCCCATATATATCAGAGTGTTGAATCTGGATCAGATCGGATCATTAGTATAGCCAGAAGGAACAAATGAAATTTCAGTGGCCTTCCAAGCGCAGACTCATTCCCTCTCTCTCTCGCACACAGCCGTGTATGTGTATGTAGAAGGTAGATTTAGACATGTAGAAAAGATAGATGTAAAAAACGTATGTAAAAAAAAATGGAAACATCTAATATATACAAATCTCCAAAAAGGCTCAACTAAATTTCTTTATTTCTTTTTTGGCTAAAATTAAATTTGTCCCTTTTGCGAACATGTAATAAATTTCAACAAGCTCACACATATATACTGACTGAGTACCGGGTATAAAGTAGTCTACGTCTACGGCCGCGGCTCACAACGTTCCCCCTCGTTATATCTATATACAGCTGTTTTCAATAAAATAGCAGTGCTGCATTTCACCACTTTCAATCACCACTCAAACCGTTTTTGAGATATTTCTAGTCTTCCAATTTGAACAAATAATGCTATTTTAGAAAGTCTGCAATGTCAACGATAGAATACTGAAAAAATCCCGTAACATTTTAATTCCATATGCTTGTTTTTCATTACTTTAGGCAATTACCCATCAGCTGTTCATTGAAATAGCAGTGCGGGGCTAAATACATTTTTGTTTAAGACTAGTATCCAGCACCGCGGAAACAAAAAATTACTTCCAAACTCCATATAAAAAAAACACGATTGTGGAATCAGAGATCAGATAATATTCCTGCCAGTAAAATATATGCGCCTATTATTACTGAAGTGAATGTGAAAGATGGAGTTAAAAACTGTTCGAAAACAAAAAAGTGAGATGCAAATGTTCACCGTAAGGAGAAGATTGATTTAATAAATTCAGTTGAGGCAAGGCAATGTCTTTGGCGGATTACGGAAAATAAGCATTTTGATCATTTTGACATTTTGGTGCCTCCGTCTGCGCTGTACTTCCTCCTATTTTTTGTTTGCAACAATATATGCCGCCCCTAACACAATAAATTCGTCGTCAAAGTCAATTTTTCTCCTTTTTAAATTTTAATTGAACTATCAACTATGAAATAAATAGTAGATTTCTGGCTGTAATTTTCCGCGGTGCTGGATACTAGCCTTTAATTAAAAAAAACAACAATCGAATTTGTAGAAATCGCCATCAGTAAGCTCAATTTACTTATTGAATATATTGATGAATGTCATTTTTGAACACAGCGGTACTTTTGGAGCGTTAAAGAAATCATTGCTCGGTCCAGAAGAGGAGACCTAAGAATTTGACTACAAATTAAAGGCAGGAGACTTAAAGGAATTTAATATAAGGTTGTTTGTACTCTCACTATTATATTTAATCCAAATAACTATAAAAAGTAGTATGAAAATCGAGCCGCACAACCAAGCCTACAGTAACCTGACAGTTCGAAGATGACTGATACCACAATATTTATATGCAAGAAGTCGTAGAAAGTCCTACGCATTTGGAAACGAGAACACATAGGAGCACGACTCAAGTTTGAAAAATCGTGTCACAGCAACGAAACACTCTATGGGTCGATGAGAGTAAAGTGGTATTATATAGTCAGATAGCATTCAGAGAATATGTTTTACGTTCACAGAACCGGACCACCACCCAAAATCTTGAAAAAAAAAACCGTTCTGCATGCTTTGCTGAGCCAATCTCATATGGGCTATTATTTCATACTCTGATGTTGGCGTATTTGACAAAAATGTGTATGTCATCCTACTTTAAAATATATTACATTCATATTCCATTTGAAAAATGCTACTCAAAAGGATCTTTCAAAAGGGGAATGATCCAAAACACTTACGAAAGCTCGCTAGGCATTGGGTTGCATCCGAAAATATCGACTTTTTGCAATGTCTGGCTCAGTCACTGGATCTTAAACTCATCGAAATCTTTTGGAGGAACGTCGAAGGCATAGTAGCAACTGTAAATCCGTCAACCAGAACTAAATTTTGGCAAATGGTTTAAGAACTATTGGGTCAAATCCTATTGAAACTTTGGCAGGACCTTATTGACCCATACTAGGCCGGGGGCTTGGTCGTAATGAAAAAAAAATTGATTAGGAACTAAATATTAAGTCATCTTGATTTAAAATGATTTTACAATATTTAAAATAGGTTTTAATTTGAGTTTCGCGTTTTTTTTTTCTTAAAAAAAAACTGATATTTTAATGAGCACAATGAAATCTGCTGTAATTGTTTAAAAAATGAAAAACAAGCAGATGGAATGGAAATGTTACGGGATTTCTTCAGTATTCTATCGCTTACATTCCAGGCTTTCTAAAAAAGTACCATTGTTCAATTTAGAAGACTAGAAAAATCTCAAAAACGGTTTGATGGGTGATTGAAAGTGGTGAAATGCAGCACCGATATTTTATTGAACACAGCTGTATGCATATATATATATTTTATATATATATTATATATATGTAGTTCTCGAGATATACTCGATTTGGCGGAACAGTCTGGGATTTTACAGTACGATTTTTGTACTACATAAAACTTTAAACGCGTGTTTCTCGAAGGAACGTTTTCCGACGCGAGGTACCTTCTACAGCTTCGGGGAGTCAACCGATTTCAATGTTTTACCACTCAATTTTTTTCGAAAATATTTTTTTAAATATTTTTTTTAACATTAAAGCGCCAAAAAAGATCATTAAAAAAAAAACTTTTTTTTTTAATGGCCGCCCTTTGGTGTTAACATTTTTTTCAAAAATCGAAATCCGTCAGGGCCTCCCAAATTTAATCTATTTTGTTTAATGAATTTGTTTGTTTTTTAAATTTCGGATGACATTTGAAGTCTGTAGAAGGTACCGCGTGGGGTCATCTCGTGCCGGGAGAGGCTCCTTCGGCGGAAGCTGGCGCCGTCATTTGGAAAAAAATTGTATAAAAAAATGTCATAAATTACTTTGTTCAATAGCCAACAAAACGTGCAAAACAGTTTTCGCAGAATATGGGTTTTACGTTAGGTTCAGGAAAGCAATAAATAAGATACTAACACATATGATGTGGTATTAGAAAAGATTGCCGTCGACACTCAAAGGGAATTTATGCCTCTAGGGGACATCACGTTGAAAAATAAAATGTGACTTTAATTTTGGATACACAGATACAATATAGTTTTACATAACTCCTTTCAAATATATTAGCAAGTGAGGGCGCCAAGGCCTTGCTAGTATTTATATATTTATATAATATTCTCGAACGAGATTATTAAAAATATCATCAAGTCAAAGAATAACTTACAGAGCGCGCCCGATTTCGAGGTGAGATATCAGTTTTAAAATGTTTTTGTTCTTTAGACGCAGTTTCAAAATGTTTATTGTTCGTTAAAATTTAACAATGCTCAGTTTAACCGTAAGGGAAAAATTACATGATATATAAATAGATTAACTGACCTTGGCAATTTCTCTGACCCGGTGGGTTTCTTAATATATGACTAAACATGTTTTTTTTTTAGGAAATACAACAACTTGAAGTACTGTGCAAACAACTTTATGAAGCTACAGACGTTTGCATTCGTGGGGATGCAGAGAAAGCGCTTGGTTCATTTGTAAGTAGCCCAGATGCGCTACCCAAATGTCAGCTTTTACTAGACCGAGCAGATTCTAGCTATGCACAGCTGCTTGCCGCATCCACCCTTACAAAACTAATACAGGGACTCACACTTGAGCAAAGAATCGACATTCGTAGCTATGCATTAAACTACTTGGCCACTAGGCCTAATTTGCAGCATTTTGTTATTCAAGCTTTGGTTACACTTCTGGCCAAAATTACAAAATATGGATGGTTTGATACTTACAAAGGTGAATTGATCTTTCAAAATTTATTAGACGACGTAAAAAAGTTTTTGCAGGTAGGTGACAAATTTATAATAGTATAGAATTAGTAACACTAATTTGAATTTCTGTTTCTAGGGTTCTGTGGAGCACTGCACAGTTGGCGTTCAAATTCTATCACAGTTGGTATCTGAAATGAATTCTATTGTGGAGTTAGACGTACACTTGTCCTTTTCAAAGAATCGAAAGATAGCTACATCCTATCGTGACCAGCAACTTTACGACACATTTCTACTATCTTGTTCACTACTGATAACAGCACGGGATAACAGCAAGAACTTGAAATTTATGGATGAATCGCAGAAAGCGTAAGTTTTTATACCCGATACTTAAAGAGTATAAGCATATATTAGTTTTGCATTTCCGATCCCATAAAATACATAATTCTTGATCAGTACCAATAGCCGAATCGCTATAGCCATGTCTGTCTGTCCGTTTGTCTTGTTTGTCGGCTAGTCCTTGAGACATTAAAAGCTAGAGCATCCGTTTGGTGATGGGATAACCAAACTACTTACAGACCTGACTCTGGACCACGCGACATAAAACTGGCCTTGGAAAATATAGTCAGCTCGCAGATCTATGCCAGCCAGAGCCAGAGCAGCCAGAGTAAATGGGTACATTAGATTTGTTGAGAAAATGGATGTGTGTAACACCCAGAAGGAAGCGTTTCCGATCCCATAAAGTGTATATATTCTTGATCAGCATCAATAGCCGAGTCGATATAGCTATGTCTGTCTGTCCGTCCGTCCGTCCGTCTGTCCGTCTTCATTAGCGCCTATAGCTCAGATACTATAAAAGCTAGAGGAACACAATTTTCTATCCAGACTCCTGTCCTATCACACTGTTACAAGTGTATTTCAAAATTTCGACCTGCCCCCTTCCACCCACTCAAAGGACGAAAATTTGTGGCATGCACAATTTTAAAGATACGAGAAAACTAAAACGCACAGTCATAGATAATGACCATATCTATCAAAGTGTTGAATCTGGATCAGATCAGATTATAAATATAGCCACAATGAAGAAAACCATTTCGAAATGCATCGTTCTCTCTCGCTCTCTCTCACACACCTGGTTGGGTGCTGTGCCCATTCGTCCAGATGAGCGCCTACATCTCAGAGACTATAAGAGCTAGAGCAACCAAACTCTCTATCCATGCTCCTGTGATATCACTTCAGTACAAGTGTATTTCAAAATTTTGCCACGCCCCCTTCCGCTCCCACAAAGGACGAAAATCTACAATTTTGAAGATACGGGAAAACCAAAAACGCAGAATCATAGAAAATGACCGTATCTATCAGAGTCTTGATGACTGGATCAGATCGGATCATAAATATAGTCAGAAGGAACAAATGAAATTTCAGTGGCCTTCCAAGCGCAGACTCATTCCCTCTCTCTCTCGCACACAGCCGTGTATGTATATGTAGGAAGTAGATAAAAACATGTAGAAAAGGCAGATGTAAAAAATTTATGTAAACAAATATGGAAACATCTAATAGATCAAAATCTCCGAAAAGGTTCGTCTTACTTACTTATTTCTTTATTGGCTAAAATTAAATTTGTCCCTTTTGCGAACGTGGAATAAATTACAACAAGCTCACATACATATATACTGACTGAGTACCGGGTATAAAGTAGAGCCGCGGGGGTAGACGCGGCTCACAACGTTCCCCCTCGTTAATTTTGAATTAATGTACACACAAAAAGTCACTCAGGCACCCCAGCCATTTTTAATTTTTAATTAATGTACACACACAAAGTCACTCAGGCACCCCTACACGTGTTAAAATCGGATCAATGGAAGCCCCCGCAAAAAATAAACAAGGGCAGTCCGACAAAAAGACGTAGAAGAAAAAATAACTAGTGGACACGCACACACACGCACAGCCTTTCGCAGATATTTAGATCGGACACAAAAAGAAAATATTAAATTTAATGGACATGTATTATGTAGCCCACTATAGGAAAAAAGTCCGATTTTTTGGCATAAACTCTGCCACGCCTTCTGCCTTCTCCCCCCTCCCAAACAACTTTGAGAAAAGGAGCAAAATATTGATTTTAAAATGTTTTTTTTTTTCAAGAAAAGGGGCAAAAACGGTAAAAAAAAAAAGAATAATATTATCTGATTCTAAATTGGTTTAGTTAACAGCCTTAATAGCCTTTTCCCATACAGCACATTTACGGGGAACGGTGGGATTTTTTGACAGATGTGAAACCTCGATTCCCACAGGCCACTATCTCCCATCCACCATCCATTGAAAACACAGCTAACAATAACAAACAAAAAATTTGTGCTCTACATTTTTGTGAAAATAAACAACAAATATGGAAAATTTAATTATGGCTTCGACTGTGAATCACCAGCAACAAATGTTGCTGCAAAAATTGATGGTGGCGTTGGTTAAAAATGAGGAATTCGATGAGGAAGAATACATTAGTCAAAGTCTTCCAAATTTTCTTAATTTTAATTAACTTCAGATATAGATTTACGCAAGTGAGCATGGGCTCTCCAGGAAGGTGCAATGATTCGACATTATATCACAAGTCGAGCCTTGCACAACGGATCGAAGCGCCGGCAATATTGGAGGAATGATCCAAGGAAATTTGCCGAGTCTCGGTACCAGGAATAAGCAAAACATTGTTTAAACATATAAAAACATTTGTAAAACTGCAATTGTTTCTTTTTATTTATTCGCCTTCTTCTCCCGAAGAAATTGGTGCATTTCTAATTGAAAATTGAGCATCGGTTAGAGAATATTAGTTATTCTTGTCATTCATTGTTTACATTTTCACAGTGAATTCCATTTTTTCGCTGTGAATGTCAATTTTTCAGAGTTTTATTTGAAAACATCAGCTAAATATCGCATAGAAACGTGCGGTTTAGGAACATCTAAAATGGATGGTGGAACTAACTGGGAAATTTCGGAACGGCAAAACCTTACGGACCATCCCCGAAATGGATGTGGGATGGTGGATGGTCGCTTGTGGGAACAGGCTATAAGGCAAACCTCTCGAGCTTAATAAGCTTACTAATAAAGCTTAATATAAGCTTAACTTCAAGCGCGATCCTAAACAATTTTTCAGGTTTGTTAACTCTAAACGTAACTCCACTCAATTTCCTCCATCTCTACACTTAAATGGTAGTTTTGGCGACAATGATAGTGACATTGCGGATCTATTCGCTTCCTTTTTTCAACGTTGCTACTCTGTCCCCTCAATGAACCTCCCCTCTATTCTGGCCTCCACATCCGACCATCGTACCAGGTACTCTTATCCTTTTCCGCTAAAGAGCTCAAATTGTATCTATTCCCCCTTCATTGATTATAACTGCCTGCTAACCAATTTAAAATCGATTAAGTTCTCGTTCTCCACTGGCCCGGATTTGGTCCCCAGTGCCGTTCTTAAACTTTGTGCTGATTCTCTTTGCGTGCCCCTTCTAAAACTTTTCACACTTTTGTAGTTCCCTGTTCTCGGAATCCCAGCATGGATTTGTAAAACGTCGCTCAGTTACGTCTAACCTCCTGGAATTCTCCTCCTTCGTAACTACAGGATTTGCTAATCAGTGCCAAACTGATGTAGTTTACACTGATTTTAGTAAAGCCTTTGACTCTGTTAATCACAATCTCCTTATCCATAAACTATCTCTCCTTGGGTTTCCGACTAATCTCCTCCTCTGGACCAATTCTTATCTTAGTAATCGTTCTCTCTCGCACACAGCCGTGTATGTATATGTAGGAAGTAGATAAAAACATGTAGAAAAGGCAGATGTAAAAAATTTATGTAAACAAATATGGAAACATCTAATAGATCAAAATCTCCGAAAAGGTTCGTCTTACTTACTTATTTCTTTATTGGCTAAAATTAAATTTGTCCCTTTTGCGAACGTGGAATAAATTACAACAAGCTCACATACATATATACTGACTGAGTACCGGGTATAAAGTAGAGCCGCGGGGGTAGACGCGGCTCACAACGTTCCCCCTCGTTAATTTTGAATTAATGTACACACAAAAAGTCACTCAGGCACCCCAGCCATTTTTAATTTTTAATTAATGTACACACACAAAGTCACTCAGGCACCCCTACACGTGTTAAAATCGGATCAATGGAAGCCCCCGCAAAAAATAAACAAGGGCAGTCCGACAAAAAGACGTAGAAGAAAAAATAACTAGTGGACACGCACACACACGCACAGCCTTTCGCAGATATTTAGATCGGACACAAAAAGAAAATATTAAATTTAATGGACATGTATTATGTAGCCCACTATAGGAAAAAAGTCCGATTTTTTGGCATAAACTCTGCCACGCCTTCTGCCTTCTCCCCCCTCCCAAACAACTTTGAGAAAAGGAGCAAAATATTGATTTTAAAATGTTTTTTTTTTTCAAGAAAAGGGGCAAAAACGGTAAAAAAAAAAAGAATAATATTATCTGATTCTAAATTGGTTTAGTTAACAGCCTTAATAGCCTTTTCCCATACAGCACATTTACGGGGAACGGTGGGATTTTTTGACAGATGTGAAACCTCGATTCCCACAGGCCACTATCTCCCATCCACCATCCATTGAAAACACAGCTAACAATAACAAACAAAAAATTTGTGCTCTACATTTTTGTGAAAATAAACAACAAATATGGAAAATTTAATTATGGCTTCGACTGTGAATCACCAGCAACAAATGTTGCTGCAAAAATTGATGGTGGCGTTGGTTAAAAATGAGGAATTCGATGAGGAAGAATACATTAGTCAAAGTCTTCCAAATTTTCTTAATTTTAATTAACTTCAGATATAGATTTACGCAAGTGAGCATGGGCTCTCCAGGAAGGTGCAATGATTCGACATTATATCACAAGTCGAGCCTTGCACAACGGATCGAAGCGCCGGCAATATTGGAGGAATGATCCAAGGAAATTTGCCGAGTCTCGGTACCAGGAATAAGCAAAACATTGTTTAAACATATAAAAACATTTGTAAAACTGCAATTGTTTCTTTTTATTTATTCGCCTTCTTCTCCCGAAGAAATTGGTGCATTTCTAATTGAAAATTGAGCATCGGTTAGAGAATATTAGTTATTCTTGTCATTCATTGTTTACATTTTCACAGTGAATTCCATTTTTTCGCTGTGAATGTCAATTTTTCAGAGTTTTATTTGAAAACATCAGCTAAATATCGCATAGAAACGTGCGGTTTAGGAACATCTAAAATGGATGGTGGAACTAACTGGGAAATTTCGGAACGGCAAAACCTTACGGACCATCCCCGAAATGGATGTGGGATGGTGGATGGTCGCTTGTGGGAACAGGCTATAAGGCAAACCTCTCGAGCTTAATAAGCTTACTAATAAAGCTTAATATAAGCTTAACTTCAAGCGCGATCCTAAACAATTTTTCAGGTTTGTTAACTCTAAACGTAACTCCACTCAATTTCCTCCATCTCTACACTTAAATGGTAGTTTTGGCGACAATGATAGTGACATTGCGGATCTATTCGCTTCCTTTTTTCAACGTTGCTACTCTGTCCCCTCAATGAACCTCCCCTCTATTCTGGCCTCCACATCCGACCATCGTACCAGGTACTCTTATCCTTTTCCGCTAAAGAGCTCAAATTGTATCTATTCCCCCTTCATTGATTATAACTGCCTGCTAACCAATTTAAAATCGATTAAGTTCTCGTTCTCCACTGGCCCGGATTTGGTCCCCAGTGCCGTTCTTAAACTTTGTGCTGATTCTCTTTGCGTGCCCCTTCTAAAACTTTTCACACTTTTGTAGTTCCCTGTTCTCGGAATCCCAGCATGGATTTGTAAAACGTCGCTCAGTTACGTCTAACCTCCTGGAATTCTCCTCCTTCGTAACTACAGGATTTGCTAATCAGTGCCAAACTGATGTAGTTTACACTGATTTTAGTAAAGCCTTTGACTCTGTTAATCACAATCTCCTTATCCATAAACTATCTCTCCTTGGGTTTCCGACTAATCTCCTCCTCTGGACCAATTCTTATCTTAGTAATCGTTCTCAGCGTGTCCGCTTCAACTCCTCTCTCTCTAAACCAGTCCTTGTTACATCGGGTGTACCTCAAGGTAGCCATCTGGGCCCCCTGTTATTTAATTTGTTCATTAACGATCTTCCTCTAGTATTATCTCACTCCCGTGTCCTTATGTACGCTGACGATGTTAAAGTATGTTTTTCCTATAAAGACCCTGCGTCCCCGTTATCTCTGCAATCGGATCTTGACGCTCTTAATAACTGGTGCCTCATTAACGTTCTTCCACTGAACATTTCCAAATGTAATGTCATGACATTTCACCGCATCAAGCCATACCTATCTCGAATAAAGCCAAAGGAGTTCTTGGCTTTGTTAAAAGATGGTCTAAGGAATTTATAGACCCTTACACCACTAAAGTCTTGTACGTATCTCTGGTCCGGCCGATCTTGGAATATGGTTCCTGTGTCTGGTCACCACATTACCAAAAATTTCAAGATATGCTTGAATCCGTACAGAAGCAATTCCTCATCTTTGCACTCCGTGGACTTAATTGGGACCCTGTGTTACATCTCCCTTCCTATGAAAGCAGGCTGCGTCTTATTAACCTCCAATCTCTTAAGACCCGTAGGATCTGTCATGGAGTTCTCTTTCTCCACAAGCTTCTCTCTGGTGAGGTTGAATCATCTGCCCTTATCAGTCTCATTAGTTTTGCTGTCCCATCCCGTCCAACTAGGCATTACTTTCCTCTCCACCTTCAACTCTGTCTTTCTAACTACTCTGATCAGGAATCTTTCCGTAGCCTTTGCCGACTCTATAACAAATTTTTTTATCTGTTCTCCTTCGATTATAGTACTAACACTGTCAAAACTATCCTAATAAATAACATCTTGTAATAATTTTAAATTATATTTTAAGTTTATCATGTATCTTGCCTACGTCAAGTAATTTTCATTTAATATTTCCCCCTACAGTTTAACTGCACATTGTTAAACTTTAAACAATAAACAATAAACAATAACAGGAACACATTTGTTACTTTTTAGCCAAAAATACACATAAACAACACATTGGATAACTGCACAATTAAACACAAATACATTAACTTTATCCATATTTACACATTTATGTAATGCGAAAAAAACAAACACAATTCGCTCTAAAAGCTGCAATTATTTTTCCCACGCTTTTTCGGTTCATGTGGCAATCATGGCTCAATCAGCTGATTTTGAGCGCGCTTCGAACATTAAGTACTCCCAAAAAATCAATAACAATTATTTTTGTATTCTTTGGAGTCTTTAGATTTAGGGAATTAAAAATCGGGTTATAGGAAACATGTCGACGCAGCACTTGTGTCGTTCGAGGCATATTTGTGTGATCGTATTACGTCGCAATGGAGATTCGCTTGCGACTTGAGTTTATGTAAAAATCGCAACAGAGTGTTGCAAGGTGTGTTCTAATAACTGCGTTTAATAACTAGGTACTGTGGGAACTCTTTATGTGTGCATACTACATCTTCCTCTGTTAAGCTATTAAGCGTTCTTAATAACTTTTGAATTTGCCTTTTATTTTTAGATCAAAAAGGGTACAGTTTGTATTCGCATATATAAGGGCATTTATTGGTATATGTAATGGTATATATATGGTATATGAACAATTTGTATGTTGGAGTACGACTAAGGGATACATAATTTATTCCGATGGCGACGAAGCTCAGTTACCGCCTGAATACAAGGGCTTACCAAGGGCTACAAGACCGAGAGAGTGCGATAAAGGAGAGTAAAAACAGCTCGGGCTGCTGCTAAGCCGAGTGCAAACGATAGGTCGAGGCAATATAAATAGACGAAAAAAGGGCCGCTGCCAGGCGGAAGCATATGCGGTAACAAATTTTTTTTACAGTTGTCATTGCAAATAACAGACAATAATATGAATTTACTTTAGGCCGCCCCACTGGCTATAATCTAAAATATTTATGCTGCTTGACCCAACATACTCCCCCCGTTGGAAGCCTGACTTTCAACAACGTCCTTAAGAGGCAGCAGACACAGCTTTTTGACGGCTCGCAGTCTTCAGCACGGCGACTCGGAAAGCTCCATCTCTTCCAGGTAAAAGCTCGACCACCCTCGCCAGTGGCCACTTCATGGAAGGAAGATTCTCATTATTGACAAGGACCAAATCTGCGACTGCTATTCTAGGCTTCGCAGTGCTCCACTTTGAGCACGGCTGCAGTGACGTGATGTACTCTTCCTTCCACCGGGACCAGAAAAGCTGTTGCAAATACGACTAATGGTCATCGCTGAGGAACAGGCGCTTTAGCTTGACTAGCTCATTCCTTGCGCCGACAAAATTTGTTGCGTTGTAGGACTAAATTTGTCGCGGCTTTCGCATATGAAGAGCTTAAGACCATGAAGAAAAGCAACTGTAGATAAGTCCTTGATCAGCTCCAGAAGAAAAGCCTTGGTAGCTAAACAAATGAAGACGCAGACGTAGCACTTGATTGGAACCTTGTTGTGTACCTTTGGTTTGTAGAAAAACGGCCCACAAAAGTCCACGCTTGTGATCTCAAAGGCATGAGAACCGTCGATCCGCTCCTTTGGAAGATCCGCCATTATATGCTCCAATACTCTTGGCTTCATTCGAAAGCATCTTACGCACTTGTTCACTGCCTTGTTTACCGTATTCCTCCCCCCAATGGGCCAATATTGGGATCGAATCAGTCCAAGCAAAGCTCGAGGGCCAGCGTGCAGATTCCGCTCATGAAATTGGGAGATTATTGCAAGAGTCAGTGAGTGGCTGCTGGGTAAGATGATTGGATGACGGCCATCAAAATCCAACGAAGAGTTTTTCAGTCGACCATCAACACTGAGAAGCCCAAAATGATGAGGATCTCATACCGCTCCCCTGACCGCAGTGACTTTATGTCCTCCCATAGCTGAGTACGTTGGACTAGTCGCAGCAATAACTGGGTTCCATGTTCAATATCTGAGACAGTGAGTCCGGGGCACCGATTTCTGTTGTAAAACTTGTGAATATATCCGAAAACACAAGAAAGCAAACGAATTTACATACTTGGAATCAGCCACTATGTCCATGTAGGGTGATTTAACCAGAAGAGCCTTCCGGCGAAGTTCATGGGCCGGCTTATCTGGTAACACCGTGGGTGGCCAGTCATCGGAGTAAGTAAGTGACAGCTGGAAGACTGACCTTTTGACACGACATAAATGCATGCACCATAAGCCTCGATGCTGGCATCGCAGAATCCGTGAATTTCTACCTCGGAGTCTGGAAGGAGTACAAGCCGAGGAAATTCAAATCGACGAATCTGGCCAAAACTACTGCATATTTCCTGCCACTCGGTGCTCAGTGAGGCTGGCAGGCTTTCATCCCAGGACAACTTCTCTTTGCACAAACGCTGGAGAAAGATTTTTGACTTTGTAATAACAGGACCAACTAGCCCTAGAGGATCGTAGAATCGCGCTATGGTTGACAAAACAGAACACCTGCAAGGATTCGGAGCCGCTTGTAGGGTTAAAAGTTGATCAGACACCGGATCCCAAGCGAGCCCTAGTATTTTAGTAAAATGGCTGCCATCGAACTTCAAATAAGTTTCCTTATCTTGTTCAGGAACTCCATCCAGCACAGCGGGCACGTTTGAACACCATTTCGTCAGTCTGAACTGACCTCTAGCCAACATTCCTGCAGTTTGACACGTACACATCGATACATTTTGCAGATATCTCCTGTAATCGCAACTGCGTATGAACGAAATCGAGCAAGGATATGAAAAAGTTTAGGTTAGATTACGGGACCGGCCATTAAAACATCATTCAGGGCATAGCCAGATGAAGTTTAAGAATCCATCAAAAACGACCCGAAGCTTGGTCATAGAACTGTCTTCTTTCATCACGCAATGATGAGTTAAAAAATATCGGCAGTTGGAGATTGACTGGGCAGGAACAGGAGAAAAATGGCCTAACTCAAGATTTATGAAAGGAGCATACTGAGATTTCACATCAGGGCGACTATTCAACTTTCGCTCAAGGGACAGGAATCTACGACGCGCTTGATTATAAGATTCTCCGAAGAGATCCAAATTATATTTAGCTGTGGCAGACGAGCACAATAATCGCCATTTTGTAGTCGACGGAAATGCTGAACAAAGTGCGCTTCACAATTTAGCTCTTCTTTGGTAGACTTTACTATTGGTTCGATGCAATTCTCTACCTCCCAAACCCTCCGAAGAAGAAATTCCAGTGGCAAAATTCGGCATACGAAGGTTTGGTCAAACGGCTGCAACTTAGCCGTGTATCCATTAAACGACGCCTAATTAATGTACCTATCTATAAGCAAAAATACAGGCCAAGAAACATTTCTTTTTCGACAATTCCTGAGTTTTTAAAGTAAAAATTTCGCAAAAAAATACCGCGAAAAATGATTAAATTTGAATTTGAATGCTTAATAACTTCCAGACATTAAGCTACATGTACAAAGTGCTTGGATACGATTTATAGCTGCATATATCAGCTTTTTAGAACTGTAAAGTTCAATACAACCAGATTTATAATACATAAGTAATGTAAAAAAACGATGAACTACCTCTGAAAAAAACTAGATTTTACAAAAATTCTTAAAAAAAACTACGCAAAAAAAACAATAATTACTTAAAAATGTTTAAATCCCCAAATCTATCAGAAAAAACTATTTTTGGCCACAGCGGAAATGTCGTGTTGACTAGTGTAATTTGAGCAACGGTCCACACAGAGACTCGGCGAGGTCCCAGTGAAAACACCGGCTTGATTGTTCTGAGATCACGAAGCAGCGAGCTTTCATTTAGCAAGGGACTGAAAATGCCGTTCGACCTCGGTAAATTGTATGGGTACAGCTGACCGGATTAGCTTTCCTGAGAATAGGTTGTTTGAAAAAATTTGGCGAAAAGATCGGTGATTGCCTGATCATTATTTGCCGACGCATTAAGAAATGATAGCGAGGATGGATGTGCGTTACGCTTACTGTTTACGAAGCTGTAAAACTGTTTAGGCTCCTGAGAAACAGGTCCCTGCCTTGAGATGGGTAGTTCTCATAGCATTGAGAGTTGAGAGAGCGAGAAGGAAAGCTAAATTCTTGAAATTTTCTTTAAAGTCTTGGTGAACCAAGGGGGTTTTCCAGATCTAATAGGACACAATAATCAAAAAGTGAATCAAGTGCATCGTAGAAAATGTTTGTGCCTATCGTAACGTCAGTGCACAAATACAAAGCGGACCAAACAAAATCCCTAATGAGGTTATCTAGCTTCGCAAACTCGGCTTTACGAAAGCAGCGGACGCATTGAGATAGCCTATCCGACCGATCCAATGCAGTAGGTCCTATATCGAGCAACACTTCGGAAGTAGGATGGAAGTCGTCTTCAGGTATAGTGAGCGGTGGGACTCGGGTGAACAACGCTATGGTCGGATCCGTTACAAAGCACAGATCAAGCAATCGACCCAAGGCATTTTTCACATGGTTGACTTGAGGCAGGGATAAGTCAAGTACGCCGTCTATAAAGTCATGTCGTGTTATGGGTTTACCGACTCGTTTACCGAAGACCAAACAGTTCCTGGCAAGTTGAAATCGCCAAGAACTATCATATGATCTTTATCAGAAAGCGAGGAAGAAACAGCGTTTAAAGCGAACGTGCTGCTAGTAAATTGCGAGCAAGTAATGAAAACTGAAAAAGCGGGAAGAATCAGTTTTACACACAGTTCCACAGCAATCAGAACCCCACCTGCACGTCGAGACGAACGGTCATTCCTAAAGGTTGTGAACCGAACTGCAAAAACTTCAGAACTAAGAATTTCCCGTTTTAACCAGGTCTCTGTGAACACAATTACGTGGGATGCAAATGCGACGCTATCCCGGTACAGAGTGCTGAGCTTACTACGCAAGCCTCTAACATTCTGGTAGGTGATTAAGAGAAAGGGAGTTTGTTTTTTGGACGGGTGGAGGTAGAATGGGAAGATGAGGATGGAGCACTGGCCTGATTTGTATTAAGAGTTATTGGGGGCCTATTCTTCTTCTTATCCTTAACCTCCTTTACCACCATGTTCTCTGGCTTAAATTTGTCAGAGCAAATGTCGAATTGAGTCGGGGAGACGCTTATATTGAATGAAGCTATCTCCCTGGCATAAAAGAAGTTAAACTTCTCTACCTTTAAACGGACGGTTTTTATTTTGCTTTGTAGTTAGGCGCCAGCCGTAAGACAAGAACTTTACGTTTAGGTGGGATCACCACCAATCTTGGTCTTGGCACAACAGTCCTAGTACCTATGATGGCAATACCCGGTGGTCCGGGTCGTATATTTATAGGTGGGATCGGAATGGACGGGATAACATAAGTGTTTGCGGATTCGACAGACACGAACGGTACAGACCTTTCTGGCTGCATGTTCTCCGAGGTGATCAATTCGGCTACCGAATTTGCATTACCAGCAGCTGTCGTTGCCCTTGGTGTAGCAAACGATATTAGCTGTTGCATGTTTGGAGTGATTTGAGTCACTTCTTCAGCAACGGATGGCTGAGGGACAGTTGGAACTTGCAGATCCCGCGGAGTGACCGTTTGCGCCTAGGAGACTCTTTTAGTAGCTGCCAAATTGAAACTCCATGGCTAGGAGCCGATCGTATTGTTTTTGAAAGCCAACGATCAGCTCCCTAAAGCCCTTTCGCGTCTGCTTCATTAACATGACGATGTCATTCTCAACCACCCGGCATGCCTCACAACTGTAATGCAAGCCATTGCGTTTTGAAATGGCATCACCCACTAGGCCTGAAAACCCAGCGCATTCTGCTTGCACTACGCTATCGCAGAGCCCGCAGGGGATATTTGGCTGATCAAGGGTGATCTCTTTCTTGCATTTTTGTTTTGGCACAGACCACAGAGAACTTTGTTTTGAATAAAAATAAAAAATACAAAATCTCAAATCAAATAGGTATCAGACCAGTGCGCCAGACAAACTCTTAAAGCGGAATCAGTGAAATCAGTGAGCGGAGAGAGGAGATCGGTTGCAGCAGGTATTATACAGGGAGAGAGAGAGCGCTACTGCTCAGAAAGTATCGAGAACGAGAGAGGAAGTTATTTAAGTTTGGGCTATAGGAAGAGAATGATAGTAAAGCAAAGACTACAAGATGAGAGCGGGCTAAATTCAATATGAGAGCGCAGTTAAAAAGAGTAACAACAAAACATACTGTTAACCGACGCAAAAAATAATTATTAAATTATGGTGTTACACATTATGTTATTACACAATTAACAGGCCTGCACTCGCGGTTTAGGATAGATTTTATAATATAAAGTTAGTTTTGAAGTATATTACAAGTTTGTTTTGAAAACACCTTCTGTTTAGATAAAATATATGGAAGATAAGCGGAGCGCAAAGAAAAAACGTCTGATCACTTCGAAAGAGAACGAGTCTTGTTTTGTTTTTTGGGTCTACCTGGTTGCGAATACGTTTTGGTCTTTCACGTACACGGCGACCATTCCGCTCTTCCTCAGATCTCCTCGATGTCGTAGACTCGTTAAAGCTCTCAAACTGGTATTTCAGCTTCTTCCTGTGCTGCTTCGTCTCGATGATCTACTCCTTCTTCTGTCGAATCTCGTGCTATTTTTTTTGTTTTGAATCTCGTGCTGCTTCTTCTTGATTTCACATCACGTGTTGATTATGATCGTCTATTGAAAATTAGGCAAACTCTTTAGTGCTTGGAGGATTACAAACAAATGTTGGTATTTCGCTTTCAACAAATTTAACATTACGCTGCTCGACAACTGGTTTTGCCTCTCTGTCATAAAGTCTGTAGGCTTTATCAGTTAGGCAGTATCCAACGAAGTCAGGCAATTTCGAGAGGCGTAGTACCATTTAGCGCTTGCTTCATAGCACCTGTTCTGTATGTATACCAAAGTCGCAATAGCCTCTGCCCACAAAGCTACTTTAATATTAGAATGAATCATCATTGAGCACCATTTTCACAATAGTGCGAATTGCTCTATTTGACACACCGTTTTGTTGTGGAGCGTACGGTACGGTTAAATGCCTTTTGATGCCGCGATCTTTAAAAAAAACATTGAATTGAATATTCTCCCCCATTGTCACTACAGATGGCTTTAATTTTCTTTTCTGTTTGAAATTCCACGAAATTCTTAAATATTTCGAACTTTCCAAATGCTTAGTCTTTCAGTTTCATAAAATAGACAAAAACGCGTTTTGACAAGTCATCTATAAATGTTATGGAATATTTTGCCCCACCGACGCACAGCGGGACATCAGACGAAAAAAGGTGGCAAAAGTCAAAGAGTTTTATGAGCGCTTTGGCTTAAATGAATACACGCATCTAGCAGAGGATTTCCCAGAGCTTTAAAAAATCACATCATTTTAGGAGATATGTGCATTCTAAAATTGTTTCAGTGTGCAAAAATGTACCTTGCTCGAAAAACGGTATTAAATCCTGGTTTTGGGTTTCACTTACTTTTGCGTTTTATTTTTTCAACCAAAACGTTTCGTATTCATTTTGAAGAGCTCCCACTTACACTAATTCTTTTTATCGATATGTTTCAATTTCTCATTGATTCTGGAAAACAAAAACAGCTGAACTGGTTGTTTTGTAAAAACACAGCGTTATATGGACTAATCCGAAAATTTTGAAACCAAAGGCTGAATTTTAAAGTTACTCAAAATCTAAATGTTTTATTATGGAATAATAGGATACATATTCAAGCTTCCAAATATATAAGCAGAGTGGTTTTACTCTGGTTTGTTTGTTCTTGCCGGAGGCTAACGTACACGTACCTCTTTATTTCATTTATTCTTGTAAAAACATTCGTTTCAGTATTTAACGATTGGCAAAACTTGTTTCATTTGTTTCATTCTCTTTTATTAAAGATACAAATCTTATTTGTAAGTTATCTAATATATATTAATAATGTTAACTAAAAACGAGTAACGTCCGTAACGGAAATTAGGGTTTTTCAAATTTAACGGATAGAATTTTAATAATTTTGATTTCCAAACTAGCTTAATAAACAGAGTTTTTATGCACTTGAATCTGGTAAAAAAAATAATACCTTTATTACACTTATTTTTGAAAAATATTAATGATGTGTAACGTCCGTAACGGCATGAAAAACTAAACAAATTTATTTTAATATTATGAGGTGGAAGTATGTGTTTTCAATGGATTTTCTCCTACTGAATCTGAATCTGGGCTTTAAATTACTCTAAGTTGCCGAGAATCCGCAAAACTTCACCTCAAACAAACAAAAAGTTTGTTGGAATTACATCGCATTACATCCCCCAATCTGGAATTCTCGGTAGACCCATGCTTCCACATGTAATTTACCTTTTTAAAGCTGATTTTAAGAATTATCAGCTTTGAGCTTGCATGAACATATTGACGGGTCTATTAAGTACAAGATTAAATGTTAAATAGCTAAATAAAAAATAGATAAAAATACAAAAAAAAAGAATAAAAAAATATAAACTAATATAAAAGTAAGGAAATATAAAATAATTTTTTAGTAAGTAATGAATTCATAATTCCAAGGTTAAAAGGATTTTTAATTGCATGAATATTATTTATTTGCACCATTTGTCTTGATGGAAAAAGTGTAACGTCCGTAACGTAACGTCCGTAACAAACAAAAACTAAGATTTTTTTTTATAACGGACTAATTATTCTTCTTTTCTAAGCTGGATTGAAATGGTCATATATTCCACTTAATTTTTTGTATTTGAACTTGTTTGGTTTATTATGCAAAATTCGCTAAAAAATGTGAAAATGCACTTAAGCCTCAAAGTCTACTTCCATTTTTTGTAACGTCCGTAACGGAACTTTAAGCAAACATAACTTTTTTTCAAAAACAGTTACCCTCTTATTTTAAAATAAGCTTAAAAGTACTCCCAAAGAGCTGCATTTGGCATACAATTTCATGAAAATATACCAATGTGGATGCCAGCTACGTCAATTTTAACGAGCAAATTTGCAGGATTAGCCCATATTTTTTCAATTACTTATTTTGAAGCCTAAGGACAGTAGAAAGTGCGTGATTTAAGAAGATCAGGACATTTTAGGTGCAACACCTGTGCATTTAAAATTCCTGACAAACTGTGAACTCGAAGGATCCGATCATCCCCAAAGCAGAAGATGAAACGATTAAGAGAAGTACCTTTTATGTTGTAGATATGTAAAAATTGTATAAAAAAAGAACCAAAACGAAAATACAAAAAATAACATTTAAGAGTCAAAAAAATAAAAAGGTTTTTTCAGTACGCTATATCTCGGCCATATAGCGGCCGCGTCTGCACCGCGGCTCTACTTTATACCCGGTACTCAGTCAGTATATATGTATGTGAGCTTGTTGTAGTTTATTACATGTTCGCAAAAGAAAAAAATTTAATTTTAGCCAAAAAAAAACAATTTAAGTCGAACCTTTTCGGAGATTTTGATCTATTAGATGTTTCCATATTGGTTAACATAAATTTGTTACATCTGCCATTTCTACATGTTTTTATCTACTTCCTACATATACATACACGGCTGTGTGCGAGAGAGAGAGGGAATCAGTCTGCGCTTGGGAGGCCACTGAAATTTGATTTGTTCCTTCTGACTATATTTATGATCCGATCTGATCCAAATTCAATACTCTGATAGATATAGTCATTTTCTATGATTCTGCGTTTTTGGTTTTCCCGTATCTTCAAAATTGTAGATTTTCATCTTTTGTGGGGGCGGAAGGGGGCGTGGCCAAATTTTAAAACAAACTCGTCTCGGTTTGATATCACAGGAGCTTGGATAGAAAGTTTGGTGGTTCTAGCTCTTATAGTCTCTGAGAACTAGGCGTCAAAAAATTCGATCAGGCATAGCGCCTACCCCTGTGTGTGAGAGAGAGCGAGAGGGAACGATGCATTTCGAAATGGTTTTCTTCATTGTGGCTATATTTATTATCCGATCTGATCCAGATTCTACAATCTGATAGATATGCTCATTCTCTATGATTCTGCGCTTTTAGTTTTCTCGTATCTTTAAAATTGTGCATGCCACAGATTTTCGTCCTTGGAGTGGGCGGAAGGGGGCGGGGCGAAATTTTGAAATACACTTGTAACAGTGCGATAGGACAGGAGTCTGGATACAAAATAGTGTTCCTCTAGCTTTTATGGTCTTTGAGCTATAGGCGCTAATGAAGACGGACGGACGGACAGACGGACAGACGGACGGACGGACAGACGGACGGACAGACAGACATAGCTATATCGACTCGGCTATTGATGCTGATCAAGAATATATATACTTTATGGGGTCGGAAACGCTTCCTTCTGGGTGTTACACACATTAATTTTTTGCACAAATCTAATATACCCCTTTACTCTTCGAGTACCGGGTATAAAAATGGTGGAGTTGCACGCAAATAAAATGGGAAAAATGGACGCCGTTGGATAGCAGCACAAGCGCCGCAGCAAATTTTCAACTATAATTGTTATTATGGCATGGAATCAATGGCACCAACAAATTTCGTGTATGAGGCGCCATATGAAACGCCTCATAGTTTCAGACATATATTATAAATAATTATATTGAATACAAGTATACATGATTTAAACGGAAGCAACGGTTACTTGGCAACGATGTCACTAGAATGTCACTAAAATTGTATGTGTAGTAGCCACCATGTAGCAAAATGTATGCTTTTAATACGCACTGGATGGACTAATACCCATGTTTTCGGGCCTTGCCCAATTATAATCTAGTGAAAACAAGAAGTCTTGGCGTATTTCTTGTACTTATTTGATTGAATTTGATTAAATACAGTGATTTTTTTTCTTTGCACATTCAAGAGAAGGTTAGGTTAGGTTATCCCGGACGTCCCTCAGCGGGGACTATCATAGGCCAATATGGCCCTTAGTTATCCGGATGTGAATGGATGACGGTTACGTCGCTCCTCTTCCCGCTCTCTGTCCCGGCTGCCCTGGCGGGTGGTGCGACGATCGTAGGTGTAATAGCCCGACGGCTGCATACTGGTCGCGTTCTGTTGGTAGTGGTGTGTCTGAATTAAGTGTGTGGCGAGCTCTAGTATAAAGTCTTTACCCAGCTGTTCTGTTACGTCTGTGACAGCTGTTCACACGAAAACGCAAGGTGTTGTTGCCCTCACCAGTTACACTTGTCAACACAACATTTCCGCTAATAAATTATGGTTCTTTTCTTATAGTTTAGTTTTTTTTTATTTTTGTTTTAGAGGTTGTTGATGTTGATGAGTTCAGTTGTAAATTCGAACTGTTTTATTTTCAAAACTTATGCACTATATATAGGAAAATATAAGGTAATTAAAATTAAGACCAACGCTAAGAAAAGGAGGGATTTGCGGTACTTGTTCCCACGCTCATCCCTTCTAATGACACCTACTACATGCAAACCACATGTGTTAATAGATTTGTGTTCGACGCGACCCATGTATATTATTTTATGGTCGAACTCTATGTGTCCTTTTTCTCAAGTGGCCTCCTTCAAGTAGACTGTATTGTTTATTGGTGTCCTGTGTCGGTTTCTGTTCATGTTTTATGAATATATTGCCCGCGGTTCGCCAGGGGTGTGTAATTACTGCTGCGTGACCTGGTGTCCGGTTCTGTTCATATTCTGAACATTTTGCTGGCCAGGATTGTCCGTAAGGGTTATGGTGACTATTTTATTTGATTTGCATTTCTTCCTTAGATACACAATCAATAGTACCAGAATCATGATGATAATTACTGATAGTGTGAAGGATCCGCTGTACTTGTGTACTGGGTGGAAGTCGAGTTCTTTTAGATGAATATTCTCCTTTTGTATTTCCCTGATCCGCTTTTGAAGATCATCAATTTCCTTCCTGTTATTGATTACCCTTGAACCCAGTGGTTCCCCGATTTCCTTCGTTAAGGGGATGTTCACTTATTTTGACAATTCACTCTCAATCTTTTTTGGCGAAAACAGCGTTGTTCCTCCGGACCGAACTGTACATCCTCCTTGTAGAGAAAGTATCCCTTGTCGTGGTAAGTCTTTTATCACCTCATTGTATATGTATATGCTGACGTCTTGTTGAATGTTTTGAAGAGCCAGTCGTTGTCCTTTTTTAGCTTTACCTAAAACGGTAGTGGCTTAGCTTCAACAAACGTACATTGATAAGTACTTAACGGCTTCAGAGGTGCTACTTCGCACGCATTATCATTTGCATTGGCCCATGGCCAATTCCCTTCGCAGACATACACGTCGAAAGCAGTTCGGTCGCATTTATGTAACGATGCTTCGGACATTACATGGTATGAATCCAGCATAAAGTTGTAAATGAGATACTACTCTCGTACCACTGGGATCATTATGTGGTTGTGCGTCTCAAAAGGAATAGAAACTATTTTGTATAGTCGAGAAGATTGACTGTTTATCAACGGAATGCTTACGCTGATAATTAATTTGTCGTCGACTATTTCTCCACTGGCAGTGAGTAATTTGTAGATAGCTTGTATCTCATTAGTACCTCTTCCAAGTAGCTTATACTTCTCAGGCAAATGCTTTCTTATTTCATGAATTTCTCTATTCATTTGAGTCGGAGTTATTAAGTCTGGGTTCAGCTTGCCGTGATTTATATCGATCAGCAATCCCACCATGTCTGCTTGAATTCTTTCGCTTTCCGAAATCGCCATGCTAAGTTGTTTGGTTGGCATAAAAAACCTGATTGTTTCTTGATATATGTAGAAGTTCTGCTGGATTTTCTTTGTCAATTCGTCAACGTGGATTTCAATATTCTTAAATTGTTCGTTGATTTCCTTTGTAGTTTGTCACAAAACATTTAGAGTTGATTCGACTATAGTTGTCTGCTTTTTAATCAAAAAATTCAAATCATTTTGATTTTCGAAAAGCACTTGCATGTTCCTTTCCATGATTTCTCGATTTTCTTCATCCATTAGTCCGAATAAGATGTGGTAGTATGATCCCAAAAATCCGAATGGTGCACGTTTGACTGTCGCATTTTTATTCCCGAACATGTGTTTATTTGTGTCTTCTATGCGCGATATTTGCCTTCGCATATTACCGATGGCATTCGAACAATCCATTTTGAATTTATGCATACATTGTAGCAGTATAATATTTATGTGATCTTTGATTTGCAGAAATGACTTCATATCAAAGTATACGATCAAATTCCATTTGGACTCAATGACTTCCACTTGGCCCAGTGGATCTAGATATACTGCTGCCTTATCCGACATTTCGTGTATTATTCCATTTGTGACGCTAATGGCGTTGCTATCAATATCGGCAGTATCATCACTAAGCAGAGTATTGTTCCCCATAAGTTGAATTCCTTAGGCTTTAAGGTAGTAAGACCTGTTTCGTTTACTGTTTTTTGGTCAGCGTTTTCTGTATATTCCTTGATTTTTAACAAGAGGACAGACCTTATGTTTTGGTCGCTTGATCGAAGTTTTTTCTAAATCTAACGATACAACTAGTACTCGACCGTCGTTGCCTGGGTGGGTTTGTGATATTCTAGCTAGTGGCCATTTCGACGGTTGAGTGTCTTCGTTCTTAATAAGAACGATATCTCCGTCCTGTAGGTTTTCCTTAGGTTGTTTACACTTATTTCTTTGTTGAAGTGTGTGCAGGTAGTCCTCCTTACATCGTTTCCAAAAATCTCTTTGAAGCTTTTGAACTAGTTCCCACTTATTAAGAGATGTTATAGCCACATCTTCTTCTGGAACTGGTATTGACAACATTGGTTTTCCAATAAGGAAGTGCCCTGGGGTTAAAACATATCCGCCATTAATTTCACTTGAGGTATAAAGTGGGCGAGAGTTTAGTACTGCTTAATCTGGGCTAGTACTGTTTTGATTTCTTCAAATGTGCGTTTGACTTCTCCGATGGTCCTTTTTAAAAGATATTTTATTGATTTTTGCCTGCTTCCCAAATTCCGCCAAACTGTGGTCCTGACGGGGGGAAAAAATGCCATGTTGTGTTTTCATTGGTTAGTATTGGGACAATGTCACTATTCCTTTTAATCGCTTTTTATACCCTGTACTCGAAGAGTAAAGGGGTATATTAGATTTGTGCAAAAAATTAATGTGTGTAACACCCAGAAGGAAGCGTTTCCGACCCCAGAAAGTATATACATTCTTGATCAGCATCAATAGCCGAGTCGATATAGCTATGTCTGTCTGTCCGTCCGTCTGTCCGTCCGTCCGCCTGTCCGTCTGTCCGTCCGTCCGCCTGTCCGTCTGTCCGTCTTCATTAGCGCCTATAGCTCAAAGACCATAAAAGCTAGAGGAACACAATTTTGTATCCAGACTCCTGTCCTATCGCACTGTTACAAGCGTATTTCAAAATTTCGCCCCGCCCCCCACCGCCCACTCCAAGGACGAAAATCTGTGGCATGCACAATTTTAAAGATACGAGAAAACTAAAAACGCAGAATCACAGACACTGACCTTATCTATCAGAGTGTTGAATCTGGATCAGATCGGATAATAAATATAGCCACAATGAAGAAAACCATTTCGAAATGCATCGTTCCCTCTCGCTCTCTCTCACACAAAGGGGTAGGCGCTATGCCCGATCGAATTTTTTGACGCCTTGTTCTCAGAGACTATAAGAGCTAGAACCACCAAACTTTCTATCCAAGCTCCTGTGACCGAGACGAGTTTGTTTTAAAATTTGGCCACGCCCCCTTCCGCCCCCACAAAAGATGAAAATCTACAATTTTGAAGATACGGGAAAACCAAAAACGCAGAATCATAGAAAATGACCATATCTATCAGAGTATTGAATTCGGATCAGATCGGATTATAAATATAGTCAGAAGGAACAAATGAAATTTCAGTGGCCTCCCAAGCGCAGACTGATTCCATCTCTCTCGCACACAGCCGTGTATGTATATGTAGGAAGTAGATAAAAACATGTAGAAATGGCAGATGTAAAAAATTTATGTAAACAAATATGGAAACATCTAATATATAAAAATCTCCGAAAAGGTTGACTTAATTTTTTTTTTCTTTTTTGGCTAAAATTAAATTTATCCCTTTTGCGAACATGTAATAATGTAATTTATTACAAGCTCACATACATATATACTGACTGAGTACCGGGTATAAAGTAGAGCCGCGGCGTAGACCCGGCTCACAACGTTCCCCCTCGTTTTTCACTGATATTATCGAATATTGGCGTCTGATCATCCCTTCCATCAACTGATTCCCTCCATGAAGGGTTGCATGATGACATTCTTTAATTAAGAGCCCAGTTAAATGAGACTTCATAAGTATGATTGGATGTTTTGTGTTAAATGGAAGGTCAGACTTAGTTAACCGTCCACCTACTCTAAGTAAACCATCTTTATCCAGGAATGGATAGAGGTTACTGATCCTGCTGGTGTTTTTGACTGTTTCTCCTCTGTTGAGCTGCTGAATTTCGGCTTGAAACTGCTTCTTTTGGTATAATCTGATAATGAGTATTCTCGCAGATTGTAGTTCGATTGCAGTCAAGTATTGCGGTAAGGTACTTCCTCTGTGGAAAAAACGCTATATGTATGCTACTACTCTCTGTAGCTTAAGCCAACTCGAATAGCGTGATACGAGCCCATTTATAAACTCTCCTTAATTTTTAAGATTTATAAATGTAGACTTATGTTCAGTCTGTTCGTTTGTGGTTATTGGCCATTGGTCTATTGGCAAGGTAAGCCAATTTTGGCCGTTCCACCAATTATATAGATCTTGTAATTTGGCTGGAGAGATGCCACGCGATGCACTGTCTGCGGGATTGTCCTTTGTGCTAACAAGATGCCATATTGCTTGTGGCACGTAGGTTTTTATTTCGTCTACTCTCTTCCTAATGAACTTATCCTTGTTCTAGTTGAGTCACTCCATGCGTACATTGCAGTAGCCTGAGGTATCGATTCTGATGCACGGTTCATTAACTTGGCTAGCAAATGAGCGGCGCACGTCTTCCTTTTTATACCCGGTACTCGAAGAGTAAAGGGGTATATTAGATTTGTGCAAAAAATTAATGTGTGTAACACCCAGAAGGAAGCGTTTCCGACCCCATAAAGTATATATATTCTTGATCAGCATCAATAGCCGAGTCGATATAGCTATGTCTGTCTGTCCGTCCGTCCGTCCGTCCGTCTGTCCGTCTGTCCGTCTCCATTAGTGCCTATAGCTCAAAGACTATAAAAGCTAGAGGAACACAATTTTGTATCCAGACTCCTGTCCTATCGCACTGTTACAAGTGTATTTTAAAATTTCGCCCCGCCCCCTTCCGCCCACTCCAAGGACGAAAATCTGTGGCATGCACAATTTTAAAGATACGAGAAAACTAAAAACGCAGAATCGTAGAGAATGACAATATCTATCAGAGTGTTGAATCTGGATCAGATCGACTCATAAATATAGCCACAATGAAAAAAACCATTTCGAAATGCATCGTTCCCTCTCGCTCTCTCTCACACACAGGGTTGGGCGCTGTGCCCAATCGTCCAGATAAGCGCCTAGATCTCAGAGACTATAAGAGCTAGAGCAACCAAACTCTCTTTCCATGCTCCTGTGATATCACGTCAGTACAAGTGTATTTCAAAATTTGGCCACGACCCCTTCCGCCCCCACAAAAGACGAAAATCTACAATTTTGAAGATACGGGAAAACCAAAAACGCAGAATCATAGAAAATGACCATATCTATCAGAGTATTGAATCTGGATCAGATCGGACCATAAATATAGTCAGAAGGAACAAATGAAATTTCAGTGGCCTTCCAAGCGCAGACTCATTCCCTCTCTCTCTCGCACACAGCCGTGTATGTATATGTAGGAAGTAGATTTAGACATGTAGAAAAGACAGATGTAAAAAACGTATGTAAACAAAAATGGAAATAATATATATAAATCTCCGAAAAGGTTGACTTAATTTTTTTTTGTCTTTTTTGGCTAAAACTAAATTTATCCCTTTTGCGAACATGTAATAATGTAATTTATTACAAGCTCACATACATATATACTGACTGAGTACCGGGTATAAAGTAGAGCCGCGGCGTAAGACGCGGCTCACAACGTTCCCCCTCGTTTTTTACTGGATTTACTTTTGTTTTTGCCGTTAGAAGCTTTATAGGGTGTAGGGTGTCTTTATTTAAATTACTGCTGCATATGCTTTTTCTGACGCGTCACCGAATCCATGCATTTCCACATGACAGTTGAGATGATTACCTATCCATCGCGGAATACGAAGATCCTTTGCTATGTCATGCCTTCTGAAAATTGTTTCAATTCGTCGGCAAGGTCGTTGGATAATTCTTTGTCCCATGTTACTTTCAGTAGCCAGATTTTCTGCACGTAGAGTTTTGCGATGGCTGTGACTGGAGACAACCATCCAATTGGGTCAAAAATGCGTGCTGTGTTTTTGTCGTTTATTTCTACGACTTCAATCTCCATTGTAGAGTCAATTTTCCCCATTACTTTTTCGTTGTTCGATAAGCATTCCCGAAGATAAAATTAAAACGCACTGAACGCTGGAGCAATCGTTTTTTGTATACTTTGTGCTTCCTCAATTGTATCCGCTCCTGTCATTAAATCATCCATGTAAAATCAGATTTGATGATGTTTCGCAGATTGGGGTCCAGGGTATAATTAGCTATCTCCATTAAAGTTCGAACAGCTAAAAACGGTGCTGACGATGTCCCATACGTAACTGTTTTTAATACAGCTAATACAATATTCCACGTTCTCCATTTTATGATGATGTCGAAAATGTCTTTTTGCAACCTTGGCCCAGTATACATTATATCATTCAGACTTTCCTGTTCGATGATTTTGCAGATGCATCGAAGGCGACTCTCAATTTTGTAGTAGCACTTACCTCTCTGATGGCCGCTTGATGGGGAAGATAATATTTTCCCATTGATCCATCATTAACTTTAGCCATGTGACCGAGATCCTTGTACTCTTTCATGAAGCTCTTGTATCCTTTATGGAGCTCGTCTTGTGTCTTAAATTTACGTTCCATTGACAATAGCCGGGCCATCGCTAGTTTACGTAATTCGCCCAATTCCTTGTCCTCCTTGAATGGTATCTTTACTATAAATCGTCCATTTTTGTCGCGTTTGATGGAATTTTTGTATCCATAGTCTTTTCCATCTCTTCTGTACTAGCGTCTTGGTCTTCGGCTTCTTCCAGCTCCCAAAATCGCTCCAAAGTAGTGACTGCCGACGTAAATGGCTTGGTTTTGGGTATATTCACTATGCCTGATATAATCCAACCAAATTTAGTATATTTTCCGAGACTGCCATCAATCTTGACATCACCGTTTTCGAGAATCCTTGCAAATACTTCTCCTCCCAACACTAAATCGATTCTGTCCGATTTCTTGAATAATGGATCAGCCAGATGATAATTTTTCCATTTTTCCATTTCGTATTGGAACGATTTCTCTGGTTGCGCACTGGTTAGAGATGACAAGACGGCAGCTTCTACTTCTTCTTTATGATTGCTTAGGAATCGTGGCGTTATCTCGACTCTGATTTTGTGTTTTGACTCACCAACTAGCGTCTCGCTGAGCCCATGTATTTTAGTGACGACTCTTTGACGAGGAAGTCCTAGCAGCTGAGCGGCTTCCTCTGATATCAAAGATACCTGAGATCCTTGGTCGATTAATGCACTTAATAGCATGTACTCTCCGTTGGCAGCCTTTGCTCTTACTTCTGCTGTTGCCAGGATTACTGTTGATCGACTTTTGGACGTCATTGTCTTAGCATTTTCTGGGGTTTGTATACCCGGTACTTGAAGAGTAAAGGGGTATATTAGATTTGTTGGAAAAATGGATGTGTGAAACACCCAGAAGCTTCCTTCGTTTCCGACCCCATAAAGTATATATATTCTTGGTCAGCATCAATAGTCGAGTCGATATATGTCTGTCTGTCCGTCCGTCTGTCCGTCTGGCCGTCTGTCCGTCCGTCTGGCCGTCTGTCCGTCCGTCCGTCCGTCCGTCTTCATTAGCGCCTATAGCTCAGAGACTATAAAAGCTAGAGGAACACAATTTTCTATCCAGACTCCTGTCCTATCACACTGTTACAAGTGTATTTCAAAATTTCACCCCGCCCCCTTCCGCCCACTCAAAGGACGAAAATTTGTGGCAATTTCCAAGATACGCGAAAAACGCAGAATCATAGACAATGAGCATATCTATCAGAGTGTTGAATCTGGATCAGATTGGATCATAAATATAGCCACAATGAAGAAAACCATTTTGAAATGCTCGTTCCCTCTCGCTCTCTCTCACACACCAGGGTGGGCGCTATGCCTGATCGAATTTTTTGACGCCTAGATCTCAGAGACTATAAGAGCTACACCAACCAAACTTTCTATCCATGCTCCTGTGATATTGTTTCAAAATTTGGCCACGCCCCCTTCCGCCCCCACAAAGGACAAAAACCACAATTTTTAAGATACTGGAAAACCAAAAACGCAGAATCATAGAAAATTACCATATCTATCAGAGTATTGAATTTAGATCAGATCGGATCATAAATATAGCCACAATTAAGAAAACCATTTCGAAATGCATCGTTCCCTCTTGCTCTCTCTCACACACCGGGGTGGGTGCTATGCCTGATCGAATTTTTTGACGCCTAGATCTCAGAGACTATAAGAGCTAGATCAATCAAACTTTCTATCCAAGCTCCTGTGATATCAAACCGAGACGAGTTTGTTTCAAAATTTGGCCACGCCCCCTTCCGCCCCCACAAAGGACGAAAACCACAATTTTTAAGATACTGGAAAACCAAAAACGCAGAATCATAGAAAATGACCATATCTATCAGAGTATTGAATCTAGATCAGATCGGATCATAAATATAGCCACAATTAAGAAAACCATTTCGAAACCAAACCACTCCAATTGTGCAGCAGCCGAGGGCAACGACAGCTGCTGGTGATGCAAATTCTGCTGCCGAATTTATCACTTCGGAGAACGCACAACCAGAAATTTCCGTAGCGTCCGTGTCCGTCGAGTCCGCCAACAATCCTAATATCCCGTCCACTTCGATCCCACCAACAAACATACAACCCGGACCACCGGGTATTGCCATCACAGGTACGAGGTCTGTGGTGCCAAACCCAAGATTGTTGGTGATCACACCTACACCTAAACGACAAATTTTTGTCTCACGGCTTGCCCCTTACACCACTATTGATGACGTTACTGCTTTTATTCAAAGCAATATACAAGCCGTCAGTTTAAATGTGGAGAAGTTTAACTTCTCTTATGCCAGGGATGTAGCTTCATTCAAAATAAGCGTCTCCCCGACTCATTTTGACACCATTTGCTCTGCCAAATTTTGGCCAGAGAACATGGTGGTGAAGGAGTTTAAGGCAAAGAAGAAGAGTAGGCCCCCAATAACTCCTAATACTAATCAGGCCAGTGCTCCATCCCATTTTCCCAGTCCACCCATCCAAAAAACTAACTTTCTCTCTCTTAATCACCTACCAGAATGTTAGAGGCTTGCGTAGTAAGCTCAGCACTCTGTATCGGGATAGCGTCACATTTGCATCCCATGTAATTGTGTTCACAGAGACCTGGTTAAAACGGGAAATTCTTAGTTTTGAAGTTTTGGCAGGTTGGTACACAACCTTTAGAAATGACCGTTCGTCTCGACGTGCAGGTGGGGTTCTGATTGCAATGGACTCTAACTTCACGTCGGAACATTTTACAGTCCAGATTCAACAAGAACTGGAATTCCTGTGTATAAAACTGATTCTTCCCGCTTTTTCAGTCTTTATTACATGCTCGTATATTCCACCTTCTTCGGATATCGCAATTTATGAGCAGCACTTGTCCGCCTTAAGCGCTGTTTCTTCCTTGCTATCTGATAAAGATCATATGATAGTTCTTGGGGATTTCAATTTGGTCTTCGGTAAACGAGTCTATGCCCATGTCACGACATGACTTTATAGACGGCTTACTTGACTTATCCCTGTCTCAAGTCAACCATGTGAAAAATTCCCTGGGTCGATTGCTTGATCTGTGCTTTGTAACGGATCCGACCATAGCGTTGTTAACCCGAGTCCCTCCGCTCACTATACCTGTAGACGCCTACCATCCTACACGTGAAGTGTCGCTTGATATAGGACCAACCGCATTGGATCGGTCGGGTAGGCTACCTCGATGTGTCCGCTGCTTTCGTAAAGCCGAGTTTGCGAAGCTAGATAACCTCATTAGGGATTTTGATTGGTCCGCTTTGTATTTGTGCACTGATGTTACAATATGCACAAACATTTTTTACGATGCACTTGACTCACTTTTTGAGCCTTGTGTCCCACTTTCCTGTCCTTTTAGATCTGGGAAGCCGCCTTGGTTTACCAAAGAGTAGACGCGGCTCACAACGTTCCCCCTCGTTTTGAATTCAATATGCAACATTTCGTTATTGTTTTTTTTTTCGTAGCACTGCTCGTTTCTATTGTGCCTTAAACATATAAGGCACAACCTTTGGTCTTTTGCGCATTGCAATCGGTTTTCTGGTGTTAACCGTTCGAATTTTCGGCACTCCGGGATAACATGACCTTCAAGTTGCAACACTTATTTGTCATTTTTGAGTAGACGGGTATTATTTGCTTTTGATATGTCTTTCCTCCTCTGGTAGCATGATTGTTTCCTGCTACTGCTGTTAGTGTTTGATACTGCCGTTCCAAAAATTTTAGCACATCTGATAACTTTTGAATTTCTCTGGGTTTTGAATGGCTTGCTCAAAGTGTCGCATTCCTTCATTATCGAGCGTTCGGATTATTATTCTTGCGATAAAGAGATCTTCCTCATTAATATTTATTCCTATTTATTTATTTCTATTTATGCATTCATTCGTTGTATCTAGCAGCTGTCTTACATCTTCGGCATTGTTGCTGCTAATTTCTGATTGGTCCAAAAGTCTGTCCCATTGCGCTGTGAATAGCATCCTGCTATTTTCGTACCTATTTTTGAGCGTCGACCAAGATACACCATAGTTGGCTGCTGATATTTGCAAGTATTGGATTAGACGTGCTGCTTCACCTCTTACGCACCTTTCAGCCGTGCGATACATTTTTGTGACGTCTGTTGAGAGACTCTGCGATTCTATATACAGTCTTCTCATTTTTGATAATGTATCCTCCAGACAATCGATATCGTATTGATTGATCACTTTATACATTTTGTTGTTTATCTCACCGTGTATGTCGTTGCAAAGGCGTAGCATTCCTCTGCTTGTCTACTGGTCTGACAAGTTTCTTTCTGACTTACAGATTGGTTTAAGGTGGCGTCTAAAAATGTGTCGTCGAAACTTATGGTTTTTCCGATAGATGGGCCGGGCAATTCTACAGGTAGGTTTCTCCTGTAGTGCCTTTCGTCTAAGATGTTTCTTTCTAAGATCACACCCTTCTCACAATTTAGTTGTCCTTTAAGTTTCATGTATTTATCTTTTAAGAAAAAAATATTGTTTTTCGAAATATTCCTTCTTTCCGACACCATCCTTCATTAATTTTTCGTGATTTGCTTCAATAGCATTCTGGATTGTTTCCAACTTTTTCAGGGCGTCTGCTGTCTTGTTTTTAGTAAGCGGTTGTTTTGATGCTTCGTCCTGAAGTTTTAACATTTGTTCCTCTAACTGCTCCTGCTCTTCTAGCAACTGTTGCCTAATTGTGGCCAATTTTATTTGTTTTTATTTAACCTTTTAGTCCTAAGTGAACCGTTGGGGGTGTTTTTATTGTGGTCGCCTTGTTGACTACGTTGTGCCCCGACTCAGAACTTGAATGCGTTCACTTAGGCTGAGGTTATTTTGCGATTTTATCTACTGTGTCTCTAACCACTGGTGGGGGAGATCAGTGTCCTTTTTGTGACTTTATTTACTGTGTCTCTTACCACTGGTGGGGGAGATCAGTGTCCTTTTTGTGACTTTATTTACTGTGTCTCTTACCACTCGTGGGGGAGATCAGTGTCCTTTTTGCGACTTTATTTACTGTTTCTCTTACCACTGGTGGGGGAGATCAGTTTCCTTTTTTGGACTTTATCTACTGTGTCTCTTACCACGGGTAGGGGAGATCAGTGTCCTTTTTGTGACTTTATTTACTGTGTCTCTAACCACTGGTGGGGAGATCAGTATATTATTTTTGTCTTTTTTAATTATTGATAGTGACCTTGGTATTGAAACCCAAGGATAACGCTATTCTGTTTTTATTGCCGCTAGAACCTTGTTATAAAAATCAAGGGTTTACGCTATTCTGTCTCTTACCACTGGTGGGGGAGAACAGAGGCTCGATGGACCAAATGTTGATGTTGATGAGTTGAGTTGTAAATTCGAACTGTTTTATTTTCAAAACGTATGCACTATATATAGGAAAATATAAGGTAACTAAAACTTTGACCAACGCTAAGAAAAGGAGGGATGTGCGGTATTTGTTCCCACGCTCGTCCCTTCTAATGACACCTACTACATGCAAACCACATGTGTTAATAGATTTGGGTTCGACGTGACCCATGTATATGATTTTATGGTCGAACTCTATGTGTCCTTTTTCTCAAGTGGCCTCCTTCAAGTGGACTGTCTTGTTTATTGGTGGCCTGTGTCGGTTCCTGTTCATGTTTTATGGACAGAGGTAATGCTTCTTTTTTGCTCATTACTAAAGTATCCCACATCTGGTTTAATTATTTTTTGCGGTATATTTTCCCATTAATTAGGCGTCGTTTAAGGTCTCGTTTGTAAGAATCGATGTATAAACGGCTAAGTTGCAGCCGTTTGACAAACCTTTGTATGCCGAATTTTGCCGTTGCCCGTTTTTGTTGTCCCTTTTGTTATATACGTATGTATGTGTATACTGACTAAGTACCATGTATAAAAGTAGAGCCGCGGCCGTCGCCGCGAACATAACTTTCTCTATAAAAAATGCTTTTGAAATTGCTTTTTAAAATTGAATCACTATGTCATATGGTAAGGATAGAATAGGAGAGACGGATCTGCAAGGCTATCAAAAAGTAGTCCCATTTTTGTATAAAAAAATTAAATTGGGTCTGCTAACTTTTGGTTATTCTTTGTGCATATTAAGGTTGATATCTCATGTGCTACGACTGACGAAAAACTGTTTGAGCTTTGATTTTATTGGAAGTTCAACAGATGAATCTGCCGATGATATGAACAATGTTCAGGTATGTTATGAATCGATTTAAGGAGTATTTGAAATAACGTTGTCTTATAAATAGATTCCAACAGCCTGGCGACCTGCTTTCCTGGACTTAAACACATTGAAACTGTTTTTTGATTTATACCAGATTCTTCCAAATGGTTTAGCTAGCTACTCCATATCTTGTTTGGTTCAAATGACATCTGTGCGTCGATCTCTTTTCAGTAATACTGAAAGGACGAAATTTCTCACACATCTGGTTGAAGGTGTAAAAAATATTCTGACTAATTTGCACGTAAGTAATGTCTCTGCATTTTTGTATACCATTTCATGGTAAAAGAAAGTTGGCCGGATGTTTTGGTCAGAAGGAACCATCTTCTACCTCTATTCGAACTATATTTTCTTGATCTAAAAGATAAATTTAGGAATTTTAGAATCGATAATTACGAATTTGAAGTCTGTTTTCAAAAATTCCAATTGGCGGTTTCAATATGGCTGAATTTACTTAAAATAAATAACTGAATACAAGGTTTGAGACCTTGTACATGTACTACATGTACATCAAGAGAAAAGAATTGGAAACATCTCGAAACAAGAAAACCAACTTTAAATTTCGAATTATCGACCCTAAAAACCCTTTAGTAAAGAGTTTCAAGCGATACGGATGAATTATTTAAATACATTTTCGCCATTTTTCGACCATACTGGTTTTTTGAGGTTAGAAAAAAGACCTGATGTGATGGAGCAAATCAGACCTTAAATTTCTTGTTCAGCGCACCAAAATACATCGAGTATGTTATCTTTAAAATATTTTTCCTTTAAATTTGTATTTTAAAGAAAGAGCTGCGAAAGCGGCCTGGAATCACTCAGCTTTATTTCTTATGTTATAACTTAGGCTTTAATCGTTTCTTTTAAGATATCATACATATATTTATAGTTTTGTTCGATCGCAGTGAAAGCGCTTACTCAACAGTTAAGCTTCACTCTGCTCCCTCAGAGCTCGAAATGATTCCTCATTTAGTTATAATTTAGCAACAAACACAGGGCTATGCTCTAAAATATGCCTGGTCTGCATCCTCAGACCTCCAGTGCAAGAATAATTTAGTTATCATCAACGGGCGAACAGAGCTATGCTCTAAAATATGCCCTGAGGGAGCAGCTCTCAGAGCTCCAGTTCAAGAACTAGAGCTCCAGGGATAAACTAACTTTTTAAATCAGGTTCAATGAATGTAATCCCTGCTTTAATTGTTTTATGAACGACGGATGCGCCCCCTTCTATAAGATGGCTGTGGCTTGGTGGCGACTTATCTGATCCATCTGATCTCAGTGCGAAAATCAATCATCCCTAACATTTTCCATTATTATCCAATGCGTTGTAATAGTGCACGCGATTATTGAAAAGCGTATAACAGTTCTAGTCCCACCGGAGCGATAGTTGGTCCAGGGCTGGGGGCGAAGCGCCATCTATCGGGGGTCCAGGGAGGCTCCATGGTGCATGATGATATCGGGGGGAGTAGGGATCCGTTACTTTGGGCGTAAGGAAGAGAATAGGATTAGATGGATGTATAGGTGAGGGACAAAGGGATAAATAGAGGTGAAAAGAGATCCGAACCACGTTTTCCGTGGATAAATCCATAGTGTTCGGAGGCGAGTGCAGAGTCTTCCGACACACAGAATTTTTAGGGGTTAAAACCAAAAATTACAAAAGTGAGTTCCGATAAATGGGGCGAGAATTTGAATTTAAATTCATGCCGGTGGTATTATTCCTCCCACAGCCTGGCCCGGAATATCACCCACTAGAACCGGGGCAGAGATTTTTCTTTTCTGCAGAGGATCACTTCTTCTGGAGGCGATCAGTCACTTCTTCTGGAGAGGATCAATTTTCCGGAAGACGGTTTATTCTATTTTCTGGAACTGCTCGGAGGGCAGATTTTTTGAGGCAAAGCTGGATCACTTCACGCATAGGAGGGACAATCCAGTCCAGATCCTGACGAGACTATACGGTGCCTCGCCCCCCTTTAGGGCATGCACCCCGCCTGTGATCAGTGAGCACTTCACGTATCCGCACATATATCCCACTGCAAAACTACACACCCATATAAATTTGGGTCTGTACGGCCAGATCCCGCACATTGCTCATTTCAGCCACGGAGGCTCGATACACCGCAAATACATTCACCTCTTAGTGTTGTTTGTTCCTAGTGTTGTCCTTTGTATGTACGAAGTGTTATTTATTGGTAGGTTAGGCATTTAACGTAAAACGCTCACATTGTCCAAACACCAACACATTTCCCGAATCAAAGCCAAAACAACAATCAGCTGATCGGCTGTAGTGGGCTTAACACCTTGTGTGTGACGCGGGGTCACTGAACCCCACCGTTGTTGTTGGCACATATATGTGGAGATTTATTTATTAATCATTCCTTCTGCCCCGGCGACCCTTAACAAGAGCTCTTGGTAGGCTAGTCTCGTTAGGGCCAAACTCACATATAATGCACAAATCTGCATACATATATATGGCTTTCACACCGCATGGGTAAGGGTATTCCCACGATCGATCCCATACATTTACTTATTCATGGCACGTTTTCATTGGTTAAAGTTTTGGTGTTTTTTTTTTGTTATTTATTTGTCTAAACCATGATTTATAGTTTAATTGTTAAATATATCCCTAACTAAAGTGAAGAGTATGGAATTCTAAATTAATAGAGAGGGAGGACGCGTGGCGTGGGTCATGGATTCGGCCAACCGCAGCCGTTCCAGCAGAGGGTGGTCAAAATGAACATTCGAATTTGACCACAGGAAGGGCGGGCGCGCGAAGTGGAAACATCGATGCTTCACCACTTGAAAATCATCTGTTTGTTTATTTTGTCGTTTTTTTTTTTGTAGCTAAGTGCAGGTTTTTTTTTTGTTGGTATTGTTGTCCTGAGAAGTCGTATGTCTCAAAACTTTGTCTACATTTGGCGGGCGAGGGGAACTATCCAGCCCTGGGATCGACAACTAGCCGGCGTTGCCCACAGGGAAACAAGCCAAATGTAACAAATGGCGCCAAACCGATTCACATGCATCCGGACTGACGCAGGTCCAGGTGTCATTGAAGAGAAGAGAAAAAAAAATAAATTTCGTGGAGAAGACGACAGCTCGCCAAGTGCAGTTTTACTGTCCCGGCAGAAGTCGCTGCTGCAGGCTTAAGGGGAGCGTAAAGCTGGCCCTTAATGGCGCGGAGTGGCCAATGCTAGGAAGAGATAGACGGAAGCAGTAATTAAAAAAGATTTATGGGAGATGTGATAGGGACTTACAGATTGCAATTGGTCATTTCGTCTCGGTTCGATGTCGCTGGAGGACGTAAGTCACTGCCGTTCAATTTTTGAACTGGGAGTTTGCGACGTACACATTGCCTGGTGGACTGTGATATCGAATAAATCTGTGATAGAATGTGATATTGGAATAAGTCATGTAGGTAAATGTGTAGTGTAGTTCTCACCTATTTGTTTGTAGAGTAGCCGCTTTTGTGTTTTGGTTCTGTCGTCCGTCTGTCGAGATGTTGTGAGGAGTAGGTGGGCCGGGCGTCATAAAGACAACCCGCGATGCATCCGCTGTTACGTCAGATCGGTAGGATGGGTGTCAGGCGCAAGGTACAAGAAAGGTGAGCTCATGCACCGTGAGGCTCTCGCTTATCGGCCATCGCTTAAAGCGATGACTAGAGTAGGTGACAGGTCATACAAGTGGTGTTTGGAATTGTAGGATATCCGTATGTCAAGTGGAGCGCAGAAACTTGAGCGGTTGCTGGTCCCGGCTGGTCACGTGTCCCCCTCTTAATGAATCCTGTTTGAAGAAGAAGGAACGTTAGGAATTTGTTTGTTGGGCAGTTTTTTTTTTGTTGTTGAATGTTGTTGAAGTTTTCTGTGTCGTGTTTGTCGACAGAAAATCCACCTATATTATTTATTTATTTATTCAAATAATTATTGGCTCATTTATTTATTATGGCGCTACTCGGCGGCATATTAGGTAATTAAGTATTTATTTATCTGCATATTTAATGGTCCGGAGCAGTGAGTGTTATTTATTTTGCTAACTATTTATTTGGGTATTTATTTATTTATTTCCTTATATTGATATATAATCTTAGTTTAGTAGGGTTGTTAGGAAGCGGAGTATCGGGGGTGCTCACGGGGAAGGTCCAAAGCGGGGCAATCGCCCTTATAGCACACGATCTCCAGAAAGCGAAATGGTGGTTCAAGATCCGGAGGAACTTGGAGCGATGGGTGGTTTGCCAAGGACGCCGATCTCGGCCAGGACAGATGAGTGGCAAACGTTTGGTCCGACGACCACGCTTCCTTCAGGCATTAGCGGTAAACGGAGCGCTGGCGCAAGCTCAGGAGACAGATAGAGCATCGCGAAGTGACTCGATAAGTCGGGTGTTGCAGGAAGAGTTGCGCAAGGGATTTACGGAGATGATGCGCGAACTCAACATGATACTACAGCCGATCAGACAGCAACCACCACAGCGGATTGTACCGCAAAGGGAAGAGGCTCGCACGAGCAGGGGCATCGAGGAGCAATCGAAAAGGAAGCTGTCGAGTACGTCTGATACGCCAATGCCACCACCGAAACCAGACGCCGCCATCTTAAAAGGAGATGATAAAGATCGTCAAGAAAGCACTTACAGATGAGATTGCCAGTTTCGTCTATGGCTTACGTGTTTATTCCCTAGACCAACTGCGGGATGAATGCGTGGAAATTGAAGCTCATTTGAAGAGGAAGGCTCGATCTTCCTGGCGAGGAACACCAAAATCCACCAGTTATGGTCGCGGGGCGAATCCCAACATTAGAGAGGTCGTGCAGGAGCGGTCGAGAAGCGATGAGGAGGCAGAGGTCGTTGAGGAGGCGCAAGTGACACGCCGGGTTCCGCAAAAACTGATTTGCTGGAACTGCGGGAAAACCGATCATGGTTTCCGGGACTGCATGGCATCAGAAAGGCGAATTTTCTGCTACAGATGTGGAAAGCCCGAGCCGTACTGTACGAATTGCGCAGGAAACGCGAAGAACAGTGCGATTCAAGCAGGCGAATCACGCTCACAGATGGGGCCTGCGCAGAGAAAGAAGAGGCGAAGATTGTTAAAGTTTATAAAAGTAAGATGCATGCTAGGTTAAGGAGCTTACCATATAAAGAACGCCTTTGAAATTATTTCGAAGTTAGGAATAGAATATTCTCCGAATTACGAGTAGATGGGATGAGAGCACTGTCGGTTCGAGTGAGGAAGGCGAGATCCCGATTTAAGCAGCGGCAAATTATGAGGCGGCAGGTGACTGCTTCAGTCAAGCGCTGTTGGAAGCGAGATCCGAGAGTATTTGCCGAAATCTCGATAATGGGCGAGTCGGTGCGAGGCCCTTTATATTCAGGCGCTACACATGGCATGCTAGGTCGAAAGGGCCTGCAATTCTTGGAGAAGCTGGGCGTGGACGCTCTCCGATATTTTTCCATAGTGAAGGTAGCGAATGGAGAAGATCGCGCAATAATTGGACGAGTAGAATTGCCTGTAGAGTACAAGGGAGAGGTAAAGAGGTTAATATTTTTCGTATGGCCTTTCTTGGAACAGGAGATTTACTTGGGGGTAGACTTTTGGCGGGCATTCTCATTGGCTCCTGAGCTAATGGGAGAAGGTCCATTAGGAGCATCACCCAGATTAGTGGAAGAACTGATGGCGGATCAATTCGCTCACTACGTGGAAGGACCGGAGAAGGATATAGTGCAAGAAAAGTGGGAGTTGTCAGATATGCAGAATGCAGCCTTGGATCAGGCGAAGACAGAGTTTCTGACGTTCGAAACCGTGGGCTTGGGCAAGACGTCGCTGGAGACGCACAAAATTCAGCAAGTGGATAATGCCGAGCCGGTAAAGGACCGACATTACCCACTGTCGCCAGCGATGCAGGAAGTGGTGTGTGTGGAGGTGGACAAAATGTTCGCCTTGGGAGTCATCGAGAGCAGTGATAGCCCGTGGAGCAGTCGCATTACGGTGGTGCGACGGCCGGGCAAAAATCGGCTCTGCCTCGATGCCCGAAAGCTCAACAAATTGACCATCAAAGACGCGTACCCATTGCCTAGCATCGAGGGGATCCTGTCGCGTCTTGATCAGACGATGTACATCTCCAGCGTAGATCTAAAATTTGCTTTTTGGTAGATCGAGCTAGATGAGCAGAGCGAGCATATACAGCGTTCACGATGCCGGGACGACCACAGTACCAGTTCCGAATGATGCGTATTGGCCTCTGCAACGCTTCACAGCGCCTGTGTAAACTGGTCGATAAAGTCATTCCGGGAGAGATGCGAGCGAACGTCCATGCATATCTCGACGATCTGTTGATCATAGCCGGGGTCTTCGAGACTCACGTGAAGATCCTTCGAAAGGTTGCAGAGAGTCTACGGAAGGCGAATTTGACGATCTAATTTTTGTTATAAGGAGATTAAATTCCTGGGATTTATAGTGAGAGGAGGAGCACTGAAGATGGATCCGGATCGGGTATCACTATCTTGCGCATTCCTGATCCACGATCAGTCCGAGAATTGCGTAGCTTTCTGGTTACTGCGGGCTGGTATCGGCGCTTTATGAAGAACTTCGCTGAGTTGGCAGTCCCACTGACAGATGCTCTTAAGAAGTCGGGAAAAGGCAAGTTTAGATTGACGTAGGAGGCAAAACGAGCCATGGGGGAGTTGAAAGCTGCACTTACCTCTGCACCAGTTTTGCTACACGCAGACTTCAAGCAGCACTTTTAAATACAGTGCGACGCGTCACACTATGGGGTAGGAGCCGTACTCTTCCAACGTGACGACGAACATAACGAGAGGCCCATAGCTTTTTTCTCCGCCAAACTAAATTGCCATCAGAAGAATTACTCGGTTACTAAGAAAGCCTGTCTCGCAGCTCTCATGGCGATCCTGAAGTTCCGTCCTTATGTGGAACTGATGCCGTTTACCGTCATCACAGACCATGCCAGTCTGAAATGGCTGATGACGATGAAGAATTTAGATGGTCGCTTAGCTCGTTGGTCCCTTCAATTGCAGACCTTCGATTTCGGCATAGAAACACCGAAAACATCGAGAAAACCGAAAAGGAGTGGACAATGTAGTGGCAGATACATTGTCGCGCTGTATCGAAAAGCTGGAGGTTGATCCGAGCAGCATACTGGGTTTTGAAACAAAGGAGTTCGAGTCTGAAGAATACCAAGAGTTAAAGAAGGAAATCGCAGAGAACCAGGAACGCTTACCTGATCTCCAAATTGTGGATGGCATAATATTCAACCGAATGAGCGTTGAGCGATTGGAGGATCAACTGGCATGGCGAAAACATTTCATTTATTTGCGTAGGCAGTTTTACTGGCCGAACATGGCGATAGAGGTGCGGGATTCTATCCGAAGCTGTTCCGTTTGCAAGGAGTCGAAGGCGCAGAACTATAGGATGCAGGTCGGAATTGGACAAGAGGTGGTCACTGAGCGTCCATTCCTAAAGCTGTACATTGACTTTCTGGGGAAATATCCGCGATCAAAGAATGGGCAGGCGTGGATATTTATTGTGGTTGACCACTTCTCGAAGTTCACCTTCTTGAAGACCATGAAAGCGGCCACAGCGAAGGAGGTTGTAAGATTTCTTGTACATGAGGTATTCTACAAGTTTGGAGTGCCAGAGAGTATCCATTCAGACAACGGCGCGCAGTTCATCTCAAAAACTTTTAAGGAGATGATCGAGGCATTTGGATTCACTCATATGAGGACGCCAGTGTATTCTCCGCAGAGCAACGCAGCCGAACGGGTGAATCGCACCGTGCTTAGCGCGATTCGTACGTATCTGGAGGACGATCACCGGGACTGGGATGTGCATCTGCCGGAGATAGAGTTGGCCATCAGGAACTCGGTTCTTGAGGCGACAGGCGTGACGCCGTTCTTTGCAGTCTTCGGGCAGCAAATGTATTTGCATGGGTCATGCCATAAGCTGGCAAAGCGGTTGCGTTCCATCGGCGAGCATGACATATCCCTGCTGGCGAGTCAAGACAAGCGACAACTCCTCCAGGAGAAGATTCGTGCCAATCTCCATCAGGCATACGAGCGTAGCAAGGTGAGGTTCAACAAACGAGCTCGAGTGTCTTATGCGATGCCAGGAAAATAGGTGTTCCGACGCAATTTTGTTCTGCACGACTTCGGAAAGTGCTTCAATGCCAAGTTCGCACGCAAGTTCATCCGATGCCGAGTGGTGAAGCCAGTAGGAGAGAACGCATACGCTCTGGAGGACCTCAATGGACGGCCAATAGGAGTGTATCACGCCAAAGATTTAAGGCTTTAGTTGTGTGGGTGTGGCCTAAATTGGGCGCGGCAGACGAAAATGGCGCACGCCGGCTGGTGTTCCAAAAGTAGTTTTTAGTTCGGTGGTCATGCCCACGCGTATGTGGTCCTTCCTGGGTCTGTCGACATACTCGTGGTGTTGTTCTAGTCCCACCGGAGCGATAGTTGGTCCAGGGCTGGGGGCGAAGCGCCATCTATCGGTGGTCCAGGGAGGCTCCATGGTGCATGATGATATCGGGGGGAGCAGGGATCCGTTACTTTGGGCGTAAGGAAGAGAATAGGATTAGATGGATGTATAGGTGAGGGACAAAGGGATAAATAGAGGTGAAAAGAGATCCGAACCACGTTTTCCGTGGATAAATCCATAGTGTTCGGAGGCGAGTGCAGAGTCTTCCGACACCCAGAATTTTTTGGGGTTAAAACCAAAAATTACAAAAGTGAGTTCCGATAAATGGGGCGAGAATTTGAATTTAAATTCATGCCGGTGGTATTATTCCTCCCACAGCCTGGCCCGGAATATCACCCACTAGAACCGGGGCAGAGATTTTTCTTTTCTGCAGAGGATCACTTCTTTTGGAGGCGATCAATCACTTTTCTGGATGCGATCAGTCACTTCTTCTGGAGAGGATCAATTTTCCGGAAAACGGTTTATTCCATTTTCTGGAACTGCTCGGAGGGCAGATTTTTTGAGGGAAAGCTGGATCACTTCACGCATGGGAACCACTAGCGCACATTGGGGAAGAGATCCAGCTAAAACATAGTGAGTCCGTGCCATAGTGGGTGTGTGCGCGGCAGCAAAGGCGTCTACCGGCCGCGCGTCTGTGTCGGGACAATCCAGTCCAGGTCCTGACGAAACTATACAGTGCCTCGCCCCCCTTTAGGGCATGCACCCCGCCTGTGATCAGTGAGCACTCCACGTATCCGCACATATATCCCACTGCAAAACTACACACCCATATAAATTTGGGTCTGTACGGCCAGATCCCGCACATTGCTCATTTCAGCCACGGAGGCTCGATACACCGCAAATACATTCACCTCTTAGTGTTGTTTGTTCCTAGTGTTGTCCTTTGTATGTACGAAGTGTTATTTATTGGTAGGTTAGGCATTTAACGTAAAACGCTCACATTGTCCAAACACCAACACATTTCCCGAATCAAAGCCAAAACAGCAATCAGCTGATCGGCTGTAGTGGGCTTAACACCTTGTGTATGACGCGGGGTCACTGAACCCCACCGTTGTTGTTGGCACATATATGTGGAGATTTATTTATTAATCATTCCTTCTGCCCCGGCGACCCTTAACAAGAGCTCTTGGTAGGCTAGTCTCGTTAGGGCCAAACTCACATATAATGCACAAATCTGCATACATATATATGGCTTTCACACCGCATGGGTAAGGGTATTCCCACGATCGATCCCATACATTTACTTATTCATGGCACGTTTTCATTGGTTAAAGTTTTGGTGTTTTTTTTTGTTATTTATTTGTCTAAACCATGATTTATAGTTTAATTGTTAAATATATCCCTAACTAAAGTAAAGAGTATGGAATTCTAAATTAATAGAGAGGGAGGACGCGTGGCGTGGGTCATGGATTCGGCCAACCGCAGCCGTTCCAGCAGAGGGTGGTCAAAATGAACATTCGAATTTGACCACAGGAAGGGCGGGCGCGTCAAGTGGAAACATCGATGCTTCACCACTTGACAATCATCTGTTTGTTTATTTTGTCGTTTTTTTTTTTTGTAGCTAAGTGCAGGTTTTTTTTTTGTTGGTATTGTTGTCCTGAGAAGTCGTATGTCTCAAAACTTTGTCTACATTTGGCCGGCAAGGGGAACTATCCAGCCCTGGGATCGAGAACTAGCCGGCGTTGCCCACAGTGAAACAAGCCAAATGTAACATAACTTGATTGTTATTCAACAGCGATTCAACAGCGAAGCGTGATAGATGAAAGCGATGATGATAGCGTTTTATTCTATAGGGATCACAATATATTTCCTAGGTTAGGTTAGGTAGAAGCGGTTGCCAGGCTCGCCAGGAGCCCACCACACATAGGCCGATTACGGCCCGTTGTGATACCGCAAGAGAATCTTTTCCCTTTCCGCTTCGTGAGACCTTAATGTCAGCAGTTATCCCATCCGGATGCTCTTATGAAGTTTGCCATCTTCCTGGGACAGACTGTGGACATTTCTGAAATGTCTGCTATGAAGGGCGAGCCTATATGTTGTAACCTTCTTCTGCTGAGAGCTGGACAGGAGCAGAATAGATGATCCACCGTCTCTTCTTCCTCGTCTCTGCAGCTTCGGCAAAAATCGTTATATGGGGCGCCCAGCCTGTTTGCATGGGTGCCTATTAGCAAGTGTCCCGTAAGGGAGCGTATGACTGCGCTACACCTTCTTCTGCCGAGCCTGCATAGCTCAGAGGTACGCTTTCTGTCTATAGTCGGCCATGTTTGCCGGGTTATTCGACATCGTGGTACCGATTGCCACATGTGTTCTCTTAGTCGCTTATATTGCTCTTTTATGATGAGCTTACAGGTGGCCATAGGCATACAAATATCTTCCTTATCTTGAAGGAGGGGGATAGTAGTGCCAGATCTGGCCAACTCGTCTGCTATGCAGTTACCTTCGATGTCCCGATGACCCGGGACCCATATAAGGTTGATAGCAAATTGCTGAGCCATCTCGTGAAGAGATTTGCGGCAGTCTGCCACGGTGGCCGAGCTCGAGGAAATCGCATTTAGCGATTTGATCGCGGCTTGGCTGTCGCTGTATATGTTTACATTGGTTACCAAGATGGTAACTTCCTGAAGGCAGTTCAGTGCTTCCCTGATTGCAATGACCTCCGCCTGGAAGACGCTGCAGTGATCTGGAAGCCTGAAGGAGTGCCGTATGTTTAGCTGTTCGGAGTATATTCCTCCTCCGACTTTGTTATCCAGCTTCGATCCATCTGTGAAGATGTTTATGGCCCTTTGTGGGCCTGGATGTCCCTGGAGCCATTCGTCTCTTTTGGGGATGATTATATTGAAGGGGGTGTCTGTGTGCTCCCTTGGGACACAGTAGTCTGTTTTTGTGGGAACAGTGCCGCTATTCAATATTGATGAGTGACCCATGAGCTGTGGAGCCCATTGGTCAGAGTCTCTCAGACGTATAGCTGCCATTTCTGCACGCTCTTTTCCTGCCAGGTCGAGGCTCTGGAGGCATAGGATGGCATTTAATGCATCATTCGGTGTGGTGCGAAGAGCTCCACTGATGCTTAAGGCAGCAGTTCTTTGGACTTTGCTCAATTGTTTGGTGATCGTCCTTTTTGATAGGGCCGGCCACCACACTGTAACTCCATAGAGTAGTATAGGTCTAACTATTGCTAGATATATCCATTGCACTATGCTTGGGTTCATGCCCCATTTTAAGCCAATAGCTTTTTTGCATGTATAGAGGGCTATCGTAGCCTTTTTTACTCTGTCCTTTGTGTTCAGGTTTCAGTTTAGCTTCTTGTCAATTACCAACCCTAAGTAACTGGCACTGTCGCTGAAGGAGAGCCTGCAGCCGTTTAGTGAGGGGGGGTTGAGAGGCGAAATCTTATATTTATTTGTAAATAACACAAGTTCCGTTTTCGAGGGGCTAACTCCCAGACCTCGAGATTCCGTCCATTCAGACAGTTTCGCGAGCTTAGCGGTCATTAGGTCGCAGAGTGTTTGCGGGTATTTCCCCGAAAAGATAACCGCAACGTCATCCGCGTATGCCACAACTTTGCAGCCCCCTCCCTCCAGGTCACATAGGATCTTGTTGACTGCTATGTTCCATAGAAGAGGAGACAGGACACCACCTTGCGATGTGCCTCTGTTGACATACCTTGACTGGGTGGACGATCCCATTGATGATGTCACCGTCCTGCATGTGAGCAATTGATCGATCACCAAGTGACGGTCCACCGCCAGATCAGTCAGCGCTTCCGTAATGGCATCCGGCACGACATTGTTTAAAGCTCCCTCGATATGGAGAAAGGCTATTAAGGAGTATTATTTTAGGTGAAGAGATTTCTCTATCACTGAGACAACTGCGTGAAGTGCCGTTTTCGTGGATTTTCCTTATCGGTAGGCATGTTGTGAGCCTGATAACAACTGGGGACTTATAGTTGTCCTCGGTTGTAGCCCGACAAGTCTCTCAAAAGTTTTGAGAAGAAAGGACGATAGGCTAATTGGTCTGAAGTTCTTTGGAGTTGAATGTGAGGCTTTTCCCGCTTTGGGAATGAAGACTATCTTTGCCTTAAGCCAGGCATGTGGTATTTTTCCCACCACTAGTATCTTCTTGAAGATACATTGCAGCCATTTGATGGCCATATCGCCTGCCTTTTGAAGTTGGTCCGGAATGATCCGGTCCGGGCCTGGGGATTTGAATGGATTAAAGCTGTTTATTGCCCAGCTGATGTTTCGTTTTGTAAGGATGTGCGTCATCAAAGTTGCCGAGCCTTCACTAGAGAGGCGTGCCGGCTCGGTGGTAGTATACCCGGGAAAGTGAGTGTCGAGAAGAATGTGTAGGGACTCCTTACTTGAGTTAGTCCACGTACCATCACTTCTTTGGAGGTACCCCACCGCCGGGGTCATTTTGGAGAGGATCTTGCGTAGCCTTGCGGCTTCCGACGTTTCTTCGATTTCAGAGCAAAATTTTTGCCAAGAGGCTCTTTTTGCCATCCTTGTTTCTTTTTTGTAAAGGGACAGACTGGTCTTACAGTCTGCCCAGTGTTCCTCCCCGTTAGCGCTTTTGGCTCTGTTGAAGAGAGTCCTGCAGCTTTTCCGTAGGATATCTATTTGTTTTGACCACCAGGGGGGTTTATTTTTTTCCTTTTGTCTGTTTGGGGGGCATGCTGCCGTGAAGGCTTGGTTGCATGCTTCAGTGAGCCTTTCCACTAGACAGTTTAAGTCGTCCTCTGTGTTCGGGCATACTGGTGTTTCGGGGGGAAGAAGTTTTTCCATTTCTGTACTATATTTTTCCCAGTTGGCTTTCCTGGGATTAATGTAGTCAGTGGGTTTTGGGCTCTCGAGAGATAGTATCATCTCGATGTACCTGTGGTCAGAGAAGGAATGTTCATTTAGGACTTTTCAACTCTTGACTGTGTCTGACAGTTTGTGAGACACTAGTGTGAGGTCGATAACCTCTTGCCGGTTTTTTATTATAAATGTAGGGTAATTTCCCCGATTACAGATTAGTAGGTTAGAGTTTAGGCTTTACTATCCAAGGCTCCTGGACTAGGACTATGTCGGCTCCGCTCTCGATCAAGCGGAATATGAGGGAAGCGGATGCTGCTTTACTGTGGTGGAGATTTATCTGTAGGAGTCTCAGAGACATCTTCCAGAATCCCCACCACTGTGATGTCGGCGTCTGAGTCGTCGGATACTTCCTCGCGACACATTGCCTCAAAGTCGAGCAGTAGCTCTGCATCGGACGAGTAGCCTTCTTTGGCCTGCTCCAGCTCGTTGTCGGGTGCTTCTATCTCCGAGGCAACGTCCTGCTCGACTGGGTTGTCGACCGGACGGGCCTCGGCCGCTGCGTCCGACTTATACACCTTTATGGTGACCGAGCTGAAGCCGAAGTTCAGCTCGCCCTTAGCTGCCTCTATCGGGGCCAGTGACTCCTTGTTGAGTACGAGCACAGCTTGGTTCATCGGTCCCTGCGTCGTTTCAACCTTTACTACCTTCCAGTTTGTAGTTGGAAGTTGTGGATTGCACCTCTGCAGCATTTTGAGGATGCGCTCAGGCTGCTTGAAGGTAGCCGGCACCCATAGTCTTGCCCGCGGTCTACTGGGCACCTCGCTCCAGTCTACTGCGACGAGCTTCGCGCCAGCGTAGACCTCTCCGATCTGCGCCACCGCTGCTTTGTACAGCTTCACGGAGCGCTCGTCTTCACAGGCAATTACTTTAATATTGCCCTGGAACCACCCCATGTCCTTGCAGACAGGAGGTGGCCCGGGGTCATTTTCGAGGAGCTCGAAGCAGTGGTCGGCCAATGCCGCTTCCACCCACTTCCACTGGCTCCTAGGTATTTTACCCTCCGCGCTGCCCTTGTCAAGGACTCCGATTAGCGTCCTCTCCTTGGCAATCTGCGCGAAGGATATGTTTGGGAGAACTCTAGACCGCTTTGTAGTCGGTCCAGGCATCTCCTGTGAGCGCTGCCTTTTCGGTAGTGGCGCCTGTTGTCGCTCCGCGGTGAAATCTGGGAGCACTGCCGAGGCCCACTTTACCTTATTCAGCCAGTTGGCTGATAGGCTTGCTGCTTTGCTCGGTTTTTTTGTTTTTTTGTTGTTGTTTTGTTGTTTTCCATATTAGATCCCACGATTTGCAAATAAAGGACGGTCCGTCCGGGCAGAGATTCACGTTGCCCGGATAAAGCATCATTAGAACAGGGGGCTGCCAAGTCCCTGAGCTCTCCGTTAACGACTGAGCTAGTTTTAAAAACCGGGCCCTCAGCCAGGCTGACTCTCGGCACGGGTCGAATAACACCTTAGTCCGGCCCGGTGTGAAGTGAGTGTGGGGGTTGAGATGTGGGTAGGTAGTGTGTAGGGATGGGATTGTGTGAGCTACTTATACGAGGCGGCACCACAAGCGCATCATCAGTGTTGCTACGTCGCGAACACCCGCTGGCTGTCCGGGACTGCTTATTTTCGGTACTCTCCATAGGGATGCCCGTCTATTCGCAGCTGACCTACCTATCGAGGTAGGCCGTTCGCTATCCGCAACCTGCGACCCGTCCGGTGGCCTTAGCTGGGCCCTCTTTGAGCCACCTTACCAGCTCATCAGACCAAATTATATTTCCTAAGTTAACCTGCAATTCAATAGTAAAAGCTACGTACCACAGTCTCCCCTCCCACTCAATCGGAATAAAGAAGCGGAAAGCATGGCTTCACTTTTGGCACTTTTAAGTGTGACCTCATACAACAAAAAAAAAAAGCATAGAAATATATAGTTCTCTGACAAATACTAAAACAAACTATATCGTTTACATGCGCGTGGTGGTACATTCAATTTTCCTGACTATCGAGCCGATCCGTTCCGCGACAATGAGAAATGATGAAAAAATAGATGTAAATTAATCAATAACACTAGGAAACAAAATCCAAATTTTCTGTACACTTCGAACCAAACTGACTTTTTCTCATATATTTCGGGCTTTCAATTTTTGTAATAGCTGTTATGAAATGAAAAGTCAAGCTGGTGTGATGCAATACATATGTATATTGATAATTAATTAATTAATTAATTTATTTGGATTTTCTTTAACCTAGTGCTACAAGATTAACTTATATTTAAAGCACTAGTCACAAAATTATTTAATCTTATAATATAGTTTACATACTTGTTTTCAATTCTAAACATTTATACATTTAATTAGTTAAATTAAATTACTTCAATTTTTTAAATTTCTAGTTGGGTCTTTAGGTGTGTGTAGAGTTTTAATTTAAATTGCGTTGCGTTTCTAATCAGTTTCATATCATTTGGGAGCTGATTCCACAGTCTGCATGAACAACGAATTGTTTTTCAGAACTTGCGAGATTACATCTTGAGCAAACAAAATCGTTCCTTCTTCTGGATACTGAAGGGCATAGTTCATTATACAAGTAAGCTGGTTCCTTTGTAAATGTTAGTTTATATAGAAAAAATTAAAGCCCTTGCATTTATCCAGCTTCTAAGATTTAGATTATACATTTTTTTTAAAATTGTGTAACATGATCACGTCTCTTCAGTCTAAAATAAAAAAAAATAGCGAGCAATAGCCTTTGTTTACTGTTATCATCTGCATTGCAAAAAACTTCCATTCCATATAATAGTGTTGTGGTCAGATATGTTTTTTAGTGCCCATTCATTAATGGAATTAAGCGCATTATTACTTACATCAATACATTCATGGACTCTACCTAGAGGACGACTTACGTACATTTGAACATCATCAGCATACATATGGACTGAAAATTGAGACACAACATTTGGTAGGTCATTAACATAAATTTAGAACAGAAGAGGGCCGAGTACGGATCCCTGGGGAACACCACGTTTAACAGATAAAAGTGACGAGGACTAAGACATAGCTACTACGAATTGAGATCTATTACTTAGGTAAGATTTCACAAGACTTATAGCAGACGAAGAGAAACAAAAAAAATTTTCTAGCTTAGTGCATAATATTTCTTGGTTAACCGTGTCAAATGCTTTACTGTAGTCAAGTAGTGTTAAAAAACGTCACATTATTATTATCCTGCTGCTTTCGAATGTCTTCTACTATTTTAAGAATTGCCGTTATACAGCTGTGGTTCTTTTTGAATCCTGATTGTTTGTCAGATAAAAGACAATTAGACAGCATGAAATGATTTATCTGCTTTTTCATTAAGATTTCGAATGCTTTTGATAATAATGGTGGAATTGCTATTGGTCTATATTCATTTGCAGCTTTGGGAGCGGGTATGATTTTTGCCACTTTCCACTGTGTCGGAAAAGTAGACGAAGTTATGGAATTGTCGAAAATATAGGTGATATGAGTGATTATAAGTGAAAGGAAAATTTTAACAAATTTAGGGTTAATATCCTCTAGGCTAATAGCGTTTGATTTGATTTTTAGGATTGACTCCAGGACATCACATTGATCAACACACATAAAGCTAAAGTTAGTATCACAGTTATTATCAGGTACAGAGGACAGGTACGAGTTTACTCTAACTTCAGGTACGTGCGAATTCACAAAGTTGGAATCTAAGGCCTCAACATCGGGTTCATCAGAGCTTTGAGGGGTTAGCTTTCCTACTCCAAATTTTTTTAGTTTTTTCCAGATTTGACCAGAGTTCATTGCTCGTTGAAAATGTAAACTATAATAATTGGTTTTTGCTGTCTTTATTAACTTGTTAACTCTGGTTCGAATACTTTTGAACAGGGTGTAGTGATATTGTGTCCTATAACGTCTCCATTTGTTATACGCTTTATTTCGAAGCAGTATTTCACGCCTGATTTCATTGCTAAACCATGTGGTTTCTTTTGGTTTGATGGTTTTTACCCTGAGTGGAGCAAATTTATGGTATAAATGTCGGATATTATTTTCCAAGATGTCAAGTTGGTCCTTTACTAGGTGCAATGAATATATTATAGTCAAATTTAGTCTAAGATATTCGTCAGCCAGCAGGTTGTTGTCAATGTTTTTAAGGTCTCGGTAGCTTATCACATATTCTTCTGTGTCTGTGCGGGTGTCATATATTAAAAATATCAGGTCATGCTTGGAGAAAACGGGTAAAGATAGTTGGTCATAAAGAAGTATTTTGTGTGCATTGTTTACAAAGAATAGGTCCACTAGGGTGTTGCATGTAGTGCTAAAGTGAGTGGGTTGGGCTGAATTAACTAGTCCTGCTCTATTAAGCAGCCTATAAGGGTATCGGACGTATTCGTGATGCTTTTCACAGTAAAAAACAAAAAATTAATTGCACTTCACAGGTTGTCTAAGTAATACCCTAGATTTTAATCTTTTGCTCACATAAATCACCACCCCGCCAGCATGTCCCTGACGGTCCGATCGAAAGACATTATAACCACTACACAAAATCAACGAGTCACATACACTAGACATAAACCACGTTTCGGACACACATATAATATCTACTGACGAGTTGACAAATAAAAATCTAAATTCATCTGTCTTTTTTGTCAGGCTTTGTGCATTTATGTGACAGATGCTCAGACCTTTCTTTTGGACTCTGATCAGCGCATGACTGTTTACCTTGGCGTTAGTTATCTGCTCCTGCATGACTAAAAGTGGGAAGCGAAATATTTATTATTATTATTATTATTAAAAGTACAAACCATATAAACGTAAATATAAAAAGATTTGACATACACAATTAGGTTTATAGTAATGATATTATTATCTAGGGTCTCATTATTCTTCGTCGTCTTAACATAGACGAAAGCACGACCGGTGAAACAGCTGCTATAAGTCTGCGCTTTTTATTTGCATTGCTTGTTTGAAGATCACATAGTTGGCCTTCGTCAGCTGATCATTTACATAAAATGGGGCGGCAGAATCAAAGCCCAGCTCTATTAAGCATTGCAAGGGCAGGCGGTCCGAATTGTTCTTGCAGTAATGAATGTGAGAGAAGGAAAGGAGATAGAAGGATAGAAGGAACTTCAGGAACAAAGAAGACGGGTAGAGAGGCGAAGGAACGGCCGAAGTCGTGCGTAAGCATATGCTGTACAAAATAATTTTGTGCCCACTGTACAAATAGTGGTGCCAATAGCGAACAATAATGATGAATTAATTAGCTGCACCACTGGCTATAATTTACGCATTTGACGACCGACACCTCCAAAACACCATTTTACCATCAGAAAAGTTGGTTTGGTTCTTAGCGTAAAAATGTTGTTATATTCTTGATCAACTCCAATATTCGATTGGATATAGCTATGACTGTCTGTCTCTCTGTCCGTCTTGATGAGCGCATAGATCTCAAGCTGAATCCAGATATTGTTGCATCCAGACTCTAGTGATATCACCAGTTACTAGTTACTAGTGTAATTCCTCCCACTTCCTTTGTGCCCCCTAAAAGGCGAAAAAATCGGTGGCATCCACATTTTTAAAGAAGCGAGAAACCCGAAAACGCAAACTCATAGAATATGACCATATCTACCATATTGCCGGATCTGGTTAAGATCTGATTAGTACCTCACACAAATAAATTTATGTGCACTAATAGTTTTTTGTGTTTTAGTCATATAAGTAAAGTTATCCTGATTCTGTGAATGAGCGAAGCTTTGGTAATATGTTGTTGTTGTTATTCGACCAAAATGTTAGCTTTCTCGTGTTATTCGTTGTACCGTTGCCTTAAAAATGTCCGCGAGCTTTCGATGCTGCGTAGTAAATAATTATATGTGCAAATCAGTGATCGTTTTTGTTTTTGGTGCCTTTCAAGAAGTTAAGTTGTAAAAATTAGTTTAGCTTACTTATTGCAAGTATGTAATTGCACAAAATTGTGCATTAGACTTGAATATTTTGGTATGGTTACATAAAATGCCTCGTGGAACTAGTGTGTCTGACTATGAACAAGAAATTATAAAAGGAATGCATGAAAGCGGTGCGAAAATCACAGATATCGTAAAAATACTAAACCGGCATAGGAACTGCATTTTCAATTATATAAAAAACCCAGCTAAATATGGTTAAACTCGACGAAGTGTTTAGAAGACCGATATCGATATACGGTGCAAATAGAAGATTCAGCTACTTGCTGTGGTTGATTCCATGAGTAGTGAAAAAATGAATGAGCATATGGGTCTGCAAATAAAACAGAATTGAACAGTCCAAATTATACATGATAATAAGTTACTTAAAAATAACTCAATGGTGCCTAAACCAAAGCTTTTACAGCGGCTCGCTCGTAGTTTGCAGCACTGTTTTTGGGGCGATGAGTGGCATAATGTAATTTTTAGTGATGAAAAGAATCCTAATGTGGTATGTGTGGTCCTTCCTGGGTCTGTCGACATACTCGTGGTGGTGTTCCAGTCCCACCGGAGCGATAATTGGTCCAGGGCTGGGGGCGAAGCGACATCTATCGGGGGTTCAGGGAGGCTCCATGGTAGATGAGGATATCGGGGGGAGCAGGGATCCGTTACGGTGGGCGAAAGGAAGAGAATAGGATTAGATGGATGTATAGGTGAGGGACAAAGGGATAAATAGAAGTGAAAAGAGATCCGAACCACGTTTTCCGTGGATAAAGCCATAGTGTTCGGAGGCGAGTGCAGAGTCTTCCGACACCCAGAATTTTTGGGGGTTAAAACCAAAAATTACAAAAAAGAGCTCCGATAAATGGGGCGGGAATTTGAATTTAAATTCATGCCGGTGGTATTATTCCTCCCACAGGCTGGCCCGGAATATCACCCACTAGAACCGGGGCAGAGATTTTTCTTTTCTGCGGAGGATCACTTCTTCTGGAGGCGATCAATCACTTTTCTGGAGGCGATCAATCACTTTTCTGGAGGCGATCAGTCACTTCTTCTGGAGAGGATTAATTTTCCGGAAGACGGTTTATTCTATTTTCTGGAACTGCTCGGAGGGCAGATTTTTTGAGGCAAAGCTGGATCACTTCACGCATAGGAGGGACAATCCAGTCCAGATCCTGACGAGACTATACGGTGCCTCGCCCCCCTTTAGGGCATGCACCCCGCCTGTGATCAGTGAGCACTCCATGTATCCGCACATACATATATCCCACTGCAAAACTACACACCCATATAAATTTGGGTCTGTACGGCCAGATCCCGCACATTGCTCGTGTCAGCCACGGAGGCTCGATACACCGCAAATACATTCACCTCTTAGTGTTGTTTGTTCCTAGTGTTGTCCTTTAAATGTACGAAGTGTTATTTATTGGTAGGTTAGGCATTTAACGTAAAACGCTCACATTGTCCAAACACCAACACATTTCCCGAATCAAAGCCAAAACAACAATCAGCTGATCGGCTGTAGTGGGCTTAACACCTTGTGTGTGACGCGGGGTCACTGAACCCCACCGTTGTTGTTGGCACATATATGTGGAGATTTATTTATTAATCATTCCTTCTGCCCCGGCGACCCTTAACAAGAGCTCTTGGTAGGCTAGTCTCGTTAGGGCCAAACTCACATATAATGCACAAATCTGCATACATATATATGGCTTTCACACCGCATGGGTAAGGGTATTCCCACGATCGATCCCATACATTTACTTATTCATGGCACGTTTTCATTGGTTAAAGTTTTGGTGTTTTTTTTTTGTTATTTAATTGTCTAAACCATGATTTATAGTTTAATTGTTAAATATATCGCTAACTAAAGTGAAGAGTATGGAATTCTAAATTAATAGAGAGGGAGGACGCGTGGCGTGGGTCATGGATTCGGCCAACCGCAGCCGTTCCAGCAGAGGGTGGTCAAAATGAACATTCGAATTTGACCACAGGAAGGGCGGGCGCGCGAAGTGGAAACATCGATGCTTCACCACTTGACAATCATCTGTTTGTTTATTTTGTGGTTTTTTTTTTTGTAGCTAAGTGCAGGTTTTTTTTTTTGTTGGTATTGTTGTCCTGAGAAGTCGTATGTCTCAAAACTTTGTCTACATTTGGCGGGCGAGGGGAACTATCCAGCCCTGGGATCGACAACTAGCCGGCGTTGCCCACAGGGAAACAAGCCAAATGTAACATAACTTGATTGTTATTCAACAGCGATTCAACAGCGAAGCGTGATAGATGAAAGCGATGATGATAGCGTTTTATTCTATAGGGATCACAATATATTTCCTAAGTTAACCTGCAATTCAATAGTAAAAGCTACGTACCACAGTCTCCCCTCCCACTCAACCGGAATAAAGAAGCGGAAAGCATGGCTTCACTTTTGGCACTTTTAAGTGTGACCTCATACAACAAAAAAAAAAGCATAGAAATATATAGTTCTCTGATAAATACTAAAACAAACTATATCGTTTATATGCGCGTGGTGGTACATTCAATTTTCCTGACTATCGAGCCGATCCGTTCCGCGACAATGAGAAATGATGAAAAAATAGATGTAAATTAATCAATAACACTAGGAAACAAAATCCAAATTTTCTGTACACTTCGAACCAAACTGACTTTTTCTCATATATTTCGGGCTTTCAATTTTTGTAATAGCTGTTATGAAATGAAAAGTCAAGCTGGTGTGATGCAATACATATGTATATTGATAATTAATTAATTAATTAATTTATTTGGATTTTCTTTAACCTAGTGCTACAAGATTAACTTATATTTAAAGCACTAGTCACAAAATTATTTAATCTTATAATATAGTTTACATACTTGTTTTCAATTCTAAACATTTATACATTTAATTAGTTAAATTAAATTACTTCAATTTTTTAAATTTCTAGTTGGGTCTTTAGGTGTGTGTAGAGTTTTAATTTAAATTGCGTTGCGTTTCTAATCAGATTCATATCATTTGGGAGCGGATTCCACAGTCTGCATGAACAAAGAATTGTTTTTCAGAACTTGCGAGATTACATCTTGAGCAAACAAAATCGTTCCTTCTTCTGGATACTGAAGGGCATAGTTCATTATACAAGTAAGCTGGTTCTTTTGTAAATGTTAGTTTATATAGAAAAAATTAAAGCCCTTGCATTTATCCAGCTACTAAGATTTAGATTATACATTTTTTTTAAAATTGTGAAACATGATCACGTCTCTTCAGTCTAAAATAAAAAATATCATTAAACATCACATTTACCCTTTGTTTACTGTTAGAATCTGCATTGCAAAAAACTTCTAGTCCATATAATAGTGTTGTGGTCAGATATGTTTTGGCTATCAGTAGTTTTAAGTTTAGCGGTATGAAGTCTTTAGTGTGGTACAGTTGCCTGAGTAGGCCATGCGTTTTTCCTATCGCCTTTCGTATATGGTCATTCCAACTAAATGTTCTGTTGAAAACGATGCCTAGATTGTTAGCTCTGTCAACATATTCGATGGATGCGTTGCCGATCTTGAGTGTCTAAAGGTTTTTTTTAATATAACTTAATATTTAGATTTGACCGGGTTTACACCCAGCCCGTTTTTTAGTGCCCATTCATTAATGGAATTAAGCGCATTATTACTTACATCAATACATTCATGGACTCTACCTAGAGGACGACTTACGTACATTTGAACATCATCAGCATACATATGGACTGAAAATTGAGACACAACATTTGGTAGGTCATTAACATAAATTTAGAACAGAAGAGGGCCGAGTACGGATCCCTGGGGAACACCACGTTTAACAGATAAAAGTGACGAGGACTAAGACATAGCTACTACGAATTGACATCTATTACTTAGGTAAGATTTCACAAGACTTATAGCAGACGAAGAGAAACAAAAAAAATTTTCTAGCTTAGTGCATAATATTTCTTGGTTAACCGTGTCAAATGCTTTACTGTAGTCAAGTAGTGTTAAAAAACGTCACATTATTATTATCCTGCTGCTTTCGAATGTCTTCTACTATTTTAAGAATTGCCGTTATACAGCTGTGGTTCTTTTTGAATCCTGATTGTTTGTCAGATAAAAGACAATTAGACAGCATGAAATGATTTATCTGCTTTTTCATTAAGATTTCGAATGCTTTTGATAATAATGGTGGAATTGCTATTGGTCTATATTCATTTGCAGCTTTGGGAGCGGGTATGATTTTTGCCACTTTCCACTGTGTCGGAAAAGTAGACGAAGTTATGGAATTGTCGAAAATATAGGTGATATGAGTGATTATAAGTGAAAGGAAAATTTTAACAAATTTAGGGTTAATATCCTCTAGGCTAATAGCGTTTGATTTGATTTTTAGGATTGACTCCAGGACATCACATTGATCAACACACATAAAGCTAAAGTTAGTATCACAGTTATTATCAGGTACAGAGGACAGGTACGAGTTTACTCTAACTTCAGGTACGTGCGAATTCACAAAGTTGGAATCTAAGGCCTCAACATCGGGTTCATCAGAGCTTTGAGGGGTTAGCTTTCCTACTCCAAATTTTTTTAGTTTTTTCCAGATTTGACCAGAGTTCATTGCTCGTTGAAAATGTAAACTATAATAATTGGTTTTTGCTGTCTTTATTAACTTGTTAACTCTGGTTCGAATACTTTTGAACAGGGTGTAGTGATATTGTGTCCTATAACGTCTCCATTTGTTATACGCTTTATTTCGAAGCAGTATTTCACGCCTGATTTCATTGCTAAACCATGTGGTTTCATTTGGTTTGATGGTTTTTACCCTGAGTGGAGCAAATTTATGGTATAAATGTCGGATATTATTTTCCAAGATGTCAAGTTGGTCCTTTACTAGGTGCAATGAATATATTATAGTCCAATTTAGTCTAAGATATTCGTCAGCCAGCAGGTTGTTGTCAATGTTTTTAAGGTCTCGGTAGCTTATCACATATTCTTCTGTGTCTGTGCGGGTGTCATATATTAAAAATATCAGGTCATGCTTGGAGAAAACGGGTGAAGATAGTTGGTCATAAAGAAGTATTTTGTGTGCATTGTTTACAAAGAATAGGTCCACTAGGGTGTTGCATGTAGTGCTAAAGTGACACATTTCCCGAATCAAAGCCAAAACAGCAATCAGCTGATCGGCTGTAGTGGGCTTAACACCTTGTGTGTGACGCGGGGTCACTGAACCCCACCGTTGTTGTTGGCACATATATGTGGAGATTTATTTATTAATCATTCCTTCTGCCCCGGCGACCCTTAACAAGAGCTCTTGGTAGGCTAGTCTCGTTAGGGCCAAACTCACATATAATGCACAAATCTGCATACATATATATGGCTTTCACACCGCATGGGTAAGGGTATTCCCACGATCGATCCCATACATTTACTTATTCATGGCACGTTTTCATTGGTTAAAGTTTTGGTGTTTTTTTTTTGTTATTTATTTGTCTAAACCATGATTTATAGTTTAATTGTTAAATATATCGCTAACTAAAGTGAAGAGTATGGAATTCTAAATTAATAGAGAGGGAGGACGCGTGGCGTGGGTCATGGATTCGGCCAACCGCAGCCGTTCCAGCAGAGGGTGGTCAAAATGAACATTCGAATTTGACCACAGGAAGGGCGGGCGCGCGAAGTGGAAACATCGATGCTTCACCACTTGACAATCATCTGTTTGTTTATTTTGTCGTTTTTTTTTTTGTAGCTAAGTGCAGGTTTTTTTTTTTGTTGGTATTGTTGTCCTGAGAAGTCGTATGTCTCAAAACTTTGTCTACATTTGGCGGGCGAGGGGAACTATCCAGCCCTGGGATCGACAACTAGCCGGCGTTGCCCACAGGGAAACAAGCCAAATGTAACATAACTTGATTGTTATTCAACAGCGATTCAACAGCGAAGCGTGATAGATGAAAGCGATGATGATAGCGTTTTATTCTATAGGGATCACAATATATTTCCTAAGTTAACCTGCAATTCAATAGTAAAAGCTACGTACCACAGTCTCCCCTCCCACTCAACCGGAATAAAGAAGCGGAAAGCATGGCTTCACTTTTGGCACTTTTAAGTGTGACCTCATACAAAAAAAAAAAAGCATAGAAATATATAGTTCTCTGATAAATACTAAAACAAACTATATCGTTTATATGCGCGTGGTGGTACATTCAATTTTCCTGACTATCGAGCCGATCCGTTCCGCGACAATGAGAAATGATGAAAAAATAGATGTAAATTAATCAATAACACTAGGAAACAAAATCCAAATTTTCTGTACACTTCGAACCAAACTGACTTTTTCTCATATATTTCGGGCTTTCAATTTTTGTAATAGCTGTTATGAAATGAAAAGTCAAGCTGGTGTGATGCAATACATATGTATATTGATAATTAATTAATTAATTAATTTATTCGGATTTTCTTTAACCTAGTGCTACAAGATTAACTTATATTTAAAGCACTAGTCACAAAATTATTTAATCTTATAATATAGTTTACATACTTGTTTTCAATTCTAAACATTTATACATTTAATTAGTTAAATTAAATTACTTCAATTTTTTAAATTTCTAGTTGGGTCTTTAGGTGTGTGTAGAGTTTTAATTTAAATTGCGTTGCGTTTCTAATCAGATTCATATCATTTGGGAGCGGATTCCACAGTCTGCATGAACAAAGAATTGTTTTTCAGAACTTGCGAGATTACATCTTGAGCAAACAAAATCGTTCCTTCTTCTGGATACTGAAGGGCATAGTTCATTATACAAGTAAGCTGGTTCTTTTGTAAATGTTAGTTTATATAGAAAAAATTAAAGCCCTTGCATTTATCCAGCTACTAAGATTTAGATTATACATTTTTTTTAAAATTGTGAAACATGATCACGTCTCTTCAGTCTAAAATAAAAAATATCATTAAACATCACATTTACCCTTTGTTTACTGTTAGAATCTGCATTGCAAAAAACTTCTAGTCCATATAATAGTGTTGTGGTCAGATATGTTTTGGCTATCAGTAGTTTTAAGTTTAGCGGTATGAAGTCTTTAGTGTGGTACAGTTGCCTGAGTAGGCCATGCGTTTTTCCTATCGCCTTTCGTATATGGTCATTCCAACTAAATGTTCTGTTGAAAACGATGCCTAGATTGTTAGCTCTGTCAACATATTCGATGGATGCGTTGCCGATCTTGAGCTGCTCAAATGCGGACGTGTCTAAAGGTTTTTTTTAATATAACTTAATATTTAGATTTGACCGGGTTTACACCCAGCCCGTTTTTTAGTGCCCATTCATTAATGGAATTAAGCGCATTATTACTTACATCAATACATTCATGGACTCTACCTAGAGGACGACTTACGTACATTTGAACATCATCAGCATACATATGGACTGAAAATTGAGACACAACATTTGGTAGGTCATTAACATAAATTTAGAACAGAAGAGGGCCGAGTACGGATCCCTGGGGAACACCACGTTTAACAGATAAAAGTGACGAGGACTAAGACATAGCTACTACGAATTGACATCTATTACTTAGGTAAGATTTCACAAGACTTATAGCAGACGAAGAGAAACAAAAAAAATTTTCTAGCTTAGTGCATAATATTTCTTGGTTAACCGTGTCAAATGCTTTACTGTAGTCAAGTAGTGTTAAAAAACGTCACATTATTATTATCCTGCTGCTTTCGAATGTCTTCTACTATTTTAAGAATTGCCGTTATACAGCTGTGGTTCTTTTTGAATCCTGATTGTTTGTCAGATAAAAGACAATTAGACAGCATGAAATGATTTATCTGCTTTTTCATTAAGATTTCGAATGCTTTTGATAACAATGGTGGAATTGCTATTGGTCTATATTCATTTGCAGCTTTGGGAGCGGGTATGATTTTTGCCACTTTCCACTGTGTCGGAAAAGTAGACGAAGTTATGGAATTGTCGAAAATATAGGTGATATGAGTGATTATAAGTGAAAGGAAAATTTTAACAAATTTAGGGTTAATATCCTCTAGGCTAATAGCGTTTGATTTGATTTTTAGGATTGACTCCAGGACATCACATTGATCAACACACATAAAGCTAAAGTTAGTATCACAGTTATTATCAGGTACAGAGGACAGGTACGAGTTTACTCTAACTTCAGGTACGTGCGAATTCACAAAGTTGGAATCTAAGGCCTCAACATCGGGTTCATCAGAGCTTTGAGGGGTTAGCTTTCCTACTCCAAATTTTTTTAGTTTTTTCCAGATTTGACCAGAGTTCATTGCTCGTTGAAAATGTAAACTATAATAATTGGTTTTTGCTGTCTTTATTAACTTGTTAACTCTGGTTCGAATACTTTTGAACAGGGTGTAGTGATATTGTGTCCTATAACGTCTCCATTTGTTATACGCTTTATTTCGAAGCAGTATTTCACGCCTGATTTCATTGCTAAACCATGTGGTTTCTTTTGGTTTGATGGTTTTTACCCTGAGTGGAGCAAATTTATGGTATGAATGTCGGATATTATTTTCCAAGATGTCAAGTTGGTCCTTTACTAGGTGCAATGAATATATTATAGTCCAATTTAGTCTAAGATATTCGTCAGCCAGCAGGTTGTTGTCAATGTTTTTAAGGTCTCGGTAGCTTATCACATATTCTTCTGTGTCTGTGCGGGTGTCATATATTAAAAATATCAGGTCATGCTTGGAGAAAACGGGTGAAGATAGTTGGTCATAAAGAAGTATTTTGTGTGCATTGTTTACAAAGAATAGGTCCACTAGGGTGTTGCATGTAGTGCTAAAGTGACACATTTCCCGAATCAAAGCCAAAACAACAATCAGCTGATCGGCTGTAGTGGGCTTAACACCTTGTGTGTGACGCGGGGTCACTGAACCCCACCGTTGTTGTTGGCACATATATGTGGAGATTTATTTATTAATCATTCCTTCTGCCCCGGCGACCCTTAACAAGAGCTCTTGGTAGGCTAGTCTCGTTAGGGCCAAACTCACATATAATGCACAAATCTGCATACATATATATGGCTTTCACACCGCATGGGTAAGGGTATTCCCACGATCGATCCCATACATTTACTTATTCATGGCACGTTTTCATTGGTTAAAGTTTTGGTGTTTTTTTTTTGTTATTTATTTGTCTAAACCATGATTTATAGTTTAATTGTTAAATATATCGCTAACTAAAGTGAAGAGTATGGAATTCTAAATTAATAGAGAGGGAGGACGCGTGGCGTGGGTCATGGATTCGGCCAACCGCAGCCGTTCCAGCAGAGGGTGGTCAAAATGAACATTCGAATTTGACCACAGGAAGGGCGGGCGCGCGAAGTGGAAACATCGATGCTTCACCACTTGACAATCATCTGTTTGTTTATTTTGTCGTTTTTTTTTTTGTAGCTAAGTGCAGGTTTTTTTTTTTGTTGGTATTGTTGTCCTGAGAAGTCGTATGTCTCAAAACTTTGTCTACATTTGGCGGGCGAGGGGAACTATCCAGCCCTGGGATCGACAACTAGCCGGCGTTGCCCACAGGGAAACAAGCCAAATGTAACATAACTTGATTGTTATTCAACAGCGATTCAACAGCGAAGCGTGATAGATGAAAGCGATGATGATAGCGTTTTATTCTATAGGGATCACAATATATTTCCTAAGTTAACCTGCAATTCAATAGTAAAAGCTACGTACCACAGTCTCCCCTCCCACTCAACCGGAATAAAGAAGCGGAAAGCATGGCTTCACTTTTGGCACTTTTAAGTGTGACCTCATACAAAAAAAAAAAAGCATAGAAATATATAGTTCTCTGATAAATACTAAAACAAACTATATCGTTTATATGCGCGTGGTGGTACATTCAATTTTCCTGACTATCGAGCCGATCCGTTCCGCGACAATGAGAAATGATGAAAAAATAGATGTAAATTAATCAATAACACTAGGAAACAAAATCCAAATTTTCTGTACACTTCGAACCAAACTGACTTTTTCTCATATATTTCGGGCTTTCAATTTTTGTAATAGCTGTTATGAAATGAAAAGTCAAGCTGGTGTGATGCAATACATATGTATATTGATAATTAATTAATTAATTAATTTATTCGGATTTTCTTTAACCTAGTGCTACAAGATTAACTTATATTTAAAGCACTAGTCACAAAATTATTTAATCTTATAATATAGTTTACATACTTGTTTTCAATTCTAAACATTTATACATTTAATTAGTTAAATTAAATTACTTCAATTTTTTAAATTTCTAGTTGGGTCTTTAGGTGTGTGTAGAGTTTTAATTTAAATTGCGTTGCGTTTCTAATCAGATTCATATCATTTGGGAGCGGATTCCACAGTCTGCATGAACAAAGAATTGTTTTTCAGAACTTGCGAGATTACATCTTGAGCAAACAAAATCGTTCCTTCTTCTGGATACTGAAGGGCATAGTTCATTATACAAGTAAGCTGGTTCTTTTGTAAATGTTAGTTTATATAGAAAAAATTAAAGCCCTTGCATTTATCCAGCTACTAAGATTTAGATTATACATTTTTTTTAAAATTGTGAAACATGATCACGTCTCTTCAGTCTAAAATAAAAAATATCATTAAACATCACATTTACCCTTTGTTTACTGTTAGAATCTGCATTGCAAAAAACTTCTAGTCCATATAATAGTGTTGTGGTCAGATATGTTTTGGCTATCAGTAGTTTTAAGTTTAGCGGTATGAAGTCTTTAGTGTGGTACAGTTGCCTGAGTAGGCCATGCGTTTTTCCTATCGCCTTTCGTATATGGTCATTCCAACTAAATGTTCTGTTGAAAACGATGCCTAGATTGTTAGCTCTGTCAACATATTCGATGGATGCGTTGCCGATCTTGAGCTGCTCAAATGCGGACGTGTCTAAAGGTTTTTTTTAATATAACTTAATATTTAGATTTGACCGGGTTTACACCCAGCCCGTTTTTTAGTGCCCATTCATTAATGGAATTAAGCGCATTATTACTTACATCAATACATTCATGGACTCTACCTAGAGGACGACTTACGTACATTTGAACATCATCAGCATACATATGGACTGAAAATTGAGACACAACATTTGGTAGGTCATTAACATAAATTTAGAACAGAAGAGGGCCGAGTACGGATCCCTGGGGAACACCACGTTTAACAGATAAAAGTGACGAGGACTAAGACATAGCTACTACGAATTGACATCTATTACTTAGGTAAGATTTCACAAGACTTATAGCAGACGAAGAGAAACAAAAAAAATTTTCTAGCTTAGTGCATAATATTTCTTGGTTAACCGTGTCAAATGCTTTACTGTAGTCAAGTAGTGTTAAAAAACGTCACATTATTATTATCCTGCTGCTTTCGAATGTCTTCTACTATTTTAAGAATTGCCGTTATACAGCTGTGGTTCTTTTTGAATCCTGATTGTTTGTCAGATAAAAGACAATTAGACAGCATGAAATGATTTATCTGCTTTTTCATTAAGATTTCGAATGCTTTTGATAACAATGGTGGAATTGCTATTGGTCTATATTCATTTGCAGCTTTGGGAGCGGGTATGATTTTTGCCACTTTCCACTGTGTCGGAAAAGTAGACGAAGTTATGGAATTGTCGAAAATATAGGTGATATGAGTGATTATAAGTGAAAGGAAAATTTTAACAAATTTAGGGTTAATATCCTCTAGGCTAATAGCGTTTGATTTGATTTTTAGGATTGACTCCAGGACATCACATTGATCAACACACATAAAGCTAAAGTTAGTATCACAGTTATTATCAGGTACAGAGGACAGGTACGAGTTTACTCTAACTTCAGGTACGTGCGAATTCACAAAGTTGGAATCTAAGGCCTCAACATCGGGTTCATCAGAGCTTTGAGGGGTTAGCTTTCCTACTCCAAATTTTTTTAGTTTTTTCCAGATTTGACCAGAGTTCATTGCTCGTTGAAAATGTAAACTATAATAATTGGTTTTTGCTGTCTTTATTAACTTGTTAACTCTGGTTCGAATACTTTTGAACAGGGTGTAGTGATATTGTGTCCTATAACGTCTCCATTTGTTATACGCTTTATTTCGAAGCAGTATTTCACGCCTGATTTCATTGCTAAACCATGTGGTTTCTTTTGGTTTGATGGTTTTTACCCTGAGTGGAGCAAATTTATGGTATGAATGTCGGATATTATTTTCCAAGATGTCAAGTTGGTCCTTTACTAGGTGCAATGAATATATTATAGTCCAATTTAGTCTAAGATATTCGTCAGCCAGCAGGTTGTTGTCAATGTTTTTAAGGTCTCGGTAGCTTATCACATATTCTTCTGTGTCTGTGCGGGTGTCATATATTAAAAATATCAGGTCATGCTTGGAGAAAACGGGTGAAGATAGTTGGTCATAAAGAAGTATTTTGTGTGCATTGTTTACAAAGAATAGGTCCACTAGGGTGTTGCATGTAGTGCTAAAGTGACACATTTCCCGAATCAAAGCCAAAACAACAATCAGCTGATCGGCTGTAGTGGGCTTAACACCTTGTGTGTGACGCGGGGTCACTGAACCCCACCGTTGTTGTTGGCACATATATGTGGAGATTTATTTATTAATCATTCCTTCTGCCCCGGCGACCCTTAACAAGAGCTCTTGGTAGGCTAGTCTCGTTAGGGCCAAACTCACATATAATGCACAAATCTGCATACATATATATGGCTTTCACACCGCATGGGTAAGGGTATTCCCACGATCGATCCCATACATTTACTTATTCATGGCACGTTTTCATTGGTTAAAGTTTTGGTGTTTTTTTTTTGTTATTTATTTGTCTAAACCATGATTTATAGTTTAATTGTTAAATATATCGCTAACTAAAGTGAAGAGTATGGAATTCTAAATTAATAGAGAGGGAGGACGCGTGGCGTGGGTCATGGATTCGGCCAACCGCAGCCGTTCCAGCAGAGGGTGGTCAAAATGAACATTCGAATTTGACCACAGGAAGGGCGGGCGCGCGAAGTGGAAACATCGATGCTTCACCACTTGACAATCATCTGTTTGTTTATTTTGTCGTTTTTTTTTTTGTAGCTAAGTGCAGGTTTTTTTTTTTGTTGGTATTGTTGTCCTGAGAAGTCGTATGTCTCAAAACTTTGTCTACATTTGGCGGGCGAGGGGAACTATCCAGCCCTGGGATCGACAACTAGCCGGCGTTGCCCACAGGGAAACAAGCCAAATGTAACATAACTTGATTGTTATTCAACAGCGATTCAACAGCGAAGCGTGATAGATGAAAGCGATGATGATAGCGTTTTATTCTATAGGGATCACAATATATTTCCTAAGTTAACCTGCAATTCAATAGTAAAAGCTACGTACCACAGTCTCCCCTCCCACTCAACCGGAATAAAGAAGCGGAAAGCATGGCTTCACTTTTGGCACTTTTAAGTGTGACCTCATACAAAAAAAAAAAAGCATAGAAATATATAGTTCTCTGATAAATACTAAAACAAACTATATCGTTTATATGCGCGTGGTGGTACATTCAATTTTCCTGACTATCGAGCCGATCCGTTCCGCGACAATGAGAAATGATGAAAAAATAGATGTAAATTAATCAATAACACTAGGAAACAAAATCCAAATTTTCTGTACACTTCGAACCAAACTGACTTTTTCTCATATATTTCGGGCTTTCAATTTTTGTAATAGCTGTTATGAAATGAAAAGTCAAGCTGGTGTGATGCAATACATATGTATATTGATAATTAATTAATTAATTAATTTATTTGGATTTTCTTTAACCTAGTGCTACAAGATTAACTTATATTTAAAGCACTAGTCACAAAATTATTTAATCTTATAATATAGTTTACATACTTGTTTTCAATTCTAAACATTTATACATTTAATTAGTTAAATTAAATTACTTCAATTTTTTAAATTTCTAGTTGGGTCTTTAGGTGTGTGTAGAGTTTTAATTTAAATTGCGTTGCGTTTCTAATCAGATTCATATCATTTGGGAGCGGATTCCACAGTCTGCATGAACAAAGAATTGCTTTTCAGAACTCTAGCTTAGTGCATAATATTTCTTGGTTAACCGTGTCAAATGCTTTACTGTAGTCAAGTAGTGTTAAAAAACGTCACATTATTATTATCCTGCTGCTTTCGAATGTCTTCTACTATTTTAAGAATTGCCGTTATACAGCTGTGGTTCTTTTTGAATCCTGATTGTTTGTCAGATAAAAGACAATTAGACAGCATGAAATGATTTATCTGCTTTTTCATTAAGATTTCGAATGCTTTTGATAACAATGGTGGAATTGCTATTGGTCTATATTCATTTGCAGCTTTGGGAGCGGGTATGATTTTTGCCACTTTCCACTGTGTCGGAAAAGTAGACGAAGTTATGGAATTGTCGAAAATATAGGTGATATGAGTGATTATAAGTGAAAGGAAAATTTTAACAAATTTAGGGTTAATATCCTCTAGGCTAATAGCGTTTGATTTGATTTTTAGGATTGACTCCAGGACATCACATTGATCAACACACATAAAGCTAAAGTTAGTATCACAGTTATTATCAGGTACAGAGGACAGGTACGAGTTTACTCTAACTTCAGGTACGTGCGAATTCACAAAGTTGGAATCTAAGGCCTCAACATCGGGTTCATCAGAGCTTTGAGGGGTTAGCTTTCCTACTCCAAATTTTTTTAGTTTTTTCCAGATTTGACCAGAGTTCATTGCTCGTTGAAAATGTAAACTATAATAATTGGTTTTTGCTGTCTTTATTAACTTGTTAACTCTGGTTCGAATACTTTTGAACAGGGTGTAGTGATATTGTGTCCTATAACGTCTCCATTTGTTATACGCTTTATTTCGAAGCAGTATTTCACGCCTGATTTCATTGCTAAACCATGTGGTTTCTTTTGGTTTGATGGTTTTTACCCTGAGTGGAGCAAATTTATGGTATAAATGTCGGATATTATTTTCCAAGATGTCAAGTTGGTCCTTTACTAGGTGCAATGAATATATTATAGTCCAATTTAGTCTAAGATATTCGTCAGCCAGCAGGTTGTTGTCAATGTTTTTAAGGTCTCGGTAGCTTATCACATATTCTTCTGTGTCTGTGCGGGTGTCATATATTAAAAATATCAGGTCATGCTTGGAGAAAACGGGTGAAGATAGTTGGTCATAAAGAAGTATTTTGTGTGCATTGTTTACAAAGAATAGGTCCACTAGGGTGTTGCATGTAGTGCTAAAGTGACACATTTCCCGAATCAAAGCCAAAACAACAATCAGCTGATCGGCTGTAGTGGGCTTAACACCTTGTGTGTGACGCGGGGTCACTGAACCCCACCGTTGTTGTTGGCACATATATGTGGAGATTTATTTATTAATCATTCCTTCTGCCCCGGCGACCCTTAACAAGAGCTCTTGGTAGGCTAGTCTCGTTAGGGCCAAACTCACATATAATGCACAAATCTGCATACATATATATGGCTTTCACACCGCATGGGTAAGGGTATTCCCACGATCGATCCCATACATTTACTTATTCATGGCACGTTTTCATTGGTTAAAGTTTTGGTGTTTTTTTTTTGTTATTTATTTGTCTAAACCATGATTTATAGTTTAATTGTTAAATATATCGCTAACTAAAGTGAAGAGTATGGAATTCTAAATTAATAGAGAGGGAGGACGCGTGGCGTGGGTCATGGATTCGGCCAACCGCAGCCGTTCCAGCAGAGGGTGGTCAAAATGAACATTCGAATTTGACCACAGGAAGGGCGGGCGCGCGAAGTGGAAACATCGATGCTTCACCACTTGACAATCATCTGTTTGTTTATTTTGTCGTTTTTTTTTTTGTAGCTAAGTGCAGGTTTTTTTTTTTGTTGGTATTGTTGTCCTGAGAAGTCGTATGTCTCAAAACTTTGTCTACATTTGGCGGGCGAGGGGAACTATCCAGCCCTGGGATCGACAACTAGCCGGCGTTGCCCACAGGGAAACAAGCCAAATGTAACATAACTTGATTGTTATTCAACAGCGATTCAACAGCGAAGCGTGATAGATGAAAGCGATGATGATAGCGTTTTATTCTATAGGGATCACAATATATTTCCTAAGTTAACCTGCAATTCAATAGTAAAAGCTACGTACCACAGTCTCCCCTCCCACTCAACCGGAATAAAGAAGCGGAAAGCATGGCTTCACTTTTGGCACTTTTAAGTGTGACCTCATACAAAAAAAAAAAAGCATAGAAATATATAGTTCTCTGATAAATACTAAAACAAACTATATCGTTTATATGCGCGTGGTGGTACATTCAATTTTCCTGACTATCGAGCCGATCCGTTCCGCGACAATGAGAAATGATGAAAAAATAGATGTAAATTAATCAATAACACTAGGAAACAAAATCCAAATTTTCTGTACACTTCGAACCAAACTGACTTTTTCTCATATATTTCGGGCTTTCAATTTTTGTAATAGCTGTTATGAAATGAAAAGTCAAGCTGGTGTGATGCAATACATATGTATATTGATAATTAATTAATTAATTAATTTATTTGGATTTTCTTTAACCTAGTGCTACAAGATTAACTTATATTTAAAGCACTAGTCACAAAATTATTTAATCTTATAATATAGTTTACATACTTGTTTTCAATTCTAAACATTTATACATTTAATTAGTTAAATTAAATTACTTCAATTTTTTAAATTTCTAGTTGGGTCTTTAGGTGTGTGTAGAGTTTTAATTTAAATTGCGTTGCGTTTCTAATCAGATTCATATCATTTGGGAGCGGATTCCACAGTCTGCATGAACAAAGAATTGTTTTTCAGAACTTGCGAGATTACATCTTGAGCAAACAAAATCGTTCCTTCTTCTGGATACTGAAGGGCATAGTTCATTATACAAGTAAGCTGGTTCTTTTGTAAATGTTAGTTTATATAGAAAAAATTAAAGCCCTTGCATTTATCCAGCTACTAAGATTTAGATTATACATTTTTTTTAAAATTGTGAAACATGATCACGTCTCTTCAGTCTAAAATAAAAAATATCATTAAACATCACATTTACCCTTTGTTTACTGTTAGAATCTGCATTGCAAAAAACTTCTAGTCCATATAATAGTGTTGTGGTCAGATATGTTTTGGCTATCAGTAGTTTTAAGTTTAGCGGTATGAAGTCTTTAGTGTGGTACAGTTGCCTGAGTAGGCCATGCGTTTTTCCTATCGCCTTTCGTATATGGTCATTCCAACTAAATGTTCTGTTGAAAACGATGCCTAGATTGTTAGCTCTGTCAACATATTCGATGGATGCGTTGCCGATCTTGAGCTGCTCAAATGCGGACGTGTCTAAAGGTTTTTTTTAATATAACTTAATATTTAGATTTGACCGGGTTTACACCCAGCCCGTTTTTTAGTGCCCATTCATTAATGGAATTAAGCGCATTATTACTTACATCAATACATTCATGGACTCTACCTAGAGGACGACTTACGTACATTTGAACATCATCAGCATACATATGGACTGAAAATTGAGACACAACATTTGGTAGGTCATTAACATAAATTTAGAACAGAAGAGGGCCGAGTACGGATCCCTGGGGAACACCACGTTTAACAGATAAAAGTGACGAGGACTAAGACATAGCTACTACGAATTGACATCTATTACTTAGGTAAGATTTCACAAGACTTATAGCAGACGAAGAGAAACAAAAAAAATTTTCTAGCTTAGTGCATAATATTTCTTGGTTAACCGTGTCAAATGCTTTACTGTAGTCAAGTAGTGTTAAAAAACGTCACATTATTATTATCCTGCTGCTTTCGAATGTCTTCTACTATTTTAAGAATTGCCGTTATACAGCTGTGGTTCTTTTTGAATCCTGATTGTTTGTCAGATAAAAGACAATTAGACAGCATGAAATGATTTATCTGCTTTTTCATTAAGATTTCGAATGCTTTTGATAATAATGGTGGAATTGCTATTGGTCTATATTCATTTGCAGCTTTGGGAGCGGGTATGATTTTTGCCACTTTCCACTGTGTCGGAAAAGTAGACGAAGTTATGGAATTGTCGAAAATATAGGTGATATGAGTGATTATAAGTGAAAGGAAAATTTTAACAAATTTAGGGTTAATATCCTCTAGGCTAATAGCGTTTGATTTGATTTTTAGGATTGACTCCAGGACATCACATTGATCAACACACATAAAGCTAAAGTTAGTATCACAGTTATTATCAGGTACAGAGGACAGGTACGAGTTTACTCTAACTTCAGGTACGTGCGAATTCACAAAGTTGGAATCTAAGGCCTCAACATCGGGTTCATCAGAGCTTTGAGGGGTTAGCTTTCCTACTCCAAATTTTTTTAGTTTTTTCCAGATTTGACCAGAGTTCATTGCTCGTTGAAAATGTAAACTATAATAATTGGTTTTTGCTGTCTTTATTAACTTGTTAACTCTGGTTCGAATACTTTTGAACAGGGTGTAGTGATATTGTGTCCTATAACGTCTCCATTTGTTATACGCTTTATTTCGAAGCAGTATTTCACGCCTGATTTCATTGCTAAACCATGTGGTTTCTTTTGGTTTGATGGTTTTTACCCTGAGTGGAGCAAATTTATGGTATAAATGTCGGATATTATTTTCCAAGATGTCAAGTTGGTCCTTTACTAGGTGCAATGAATATATTATAGTCCAATTTAGTCTAAGATATTCGTCAGCCAGCAGGTTGTTGTCAATGTTTTTAAGGTCTCGGTAGCTTATCACATATTCTTCTGTGTCTGTGCGGGTGTCATATATTAAAAATATCAGGTCATGCTTGGAGAAAACGGGTGAAGATAGTTGGTCATAAAGAAGTATTTTGTGTGCATTGTTTACAAAGAATAGGTCCACTAGGGTGTTGCATGTAGTGCTAAAGTGAGTGGGTTGGGCTGAATTAACTAGTCCTGCTCTATTAAGCAGCCTATAAGGGTATCGGACGTATTCGTGATGCGTTTCACAGTAAAAAACAAAAAATTAATTGCACTTCGCACAGGTTGTCTAAGTAATACCCTAGATTTTAATCTTTTGCTCACATAAATCACCACCCCGCCAGCATGTCCCTGACGGTCCGATCGAAAGACATTATAACCACTACACAAAATCAACGAGTCACATACACTAGACATAAACCACGTTTCGGACACACATATAATATCTACTGACGAGTTGACAAATAAAAATCTAAATTCATCTGTCTTTTTTGTCAGGCTTTGTGCATTTATGTGACAGATGCTCAGACCTTTCTTTTGGACTCTGATCAGCGCATGACTGTTTACCTTGGCGTTAGTTATCTGCTCCTGCATGACTAAAAGTGGGAAGCGAAAGAGTTATTATTATTATTATTAAAAGTACACACCATGTTCTTTTATCTCTCTCGTAGTCTTCAGACGCGTTTTTTCATTGCGCTTCGCTCATTTTTCACTTATTTTGTATAAACAACCGGTGTTTGTCCAAAATAAACCTTTAGCGAACTAACAAATTAACTTGCTAACTTAAAGTCTATCCTGAATCGCGAGTGCATGCCTACTTACTGTGTAAAACATAATTTAAAATTTCTTTTTTGCGTCGGTTAACATTGTGTTTTTGTTGTTGCTTTTCGTAAGTACGCTCTCACATTGAATTTAGCCCGCTCTCATCTTGTAGTCTGTGCTTTAGCATCACTCTCTCCCTATAACCCAAACATAAATAACTGTTCTTCCTCTCTCGCTCTCAATACTTTCCGTGTAGTAGCGCTCTCTCTCTCTCTCATTGCAGCTGCTGCAACCGCTCTCCTCTCTCCGCTCAGTTTTTACTAATTCCGCTTTAAGCGTTTGCCTGGCACACTGGTCTGATTTCTATTTGTTTTGAAATAAATTTTGTTTATTGTATTTAAAATGGAATCACCTATTATCTGTACCAAAAAAACCTGCAAACAGGTGGTCACCCCTGCTCAGCCGAGTATCCCCTGCTATCTTTGCGGAAAAGCAATGCACGCAAAGTGCGCTGGGTACTCAGGCTTCGTGGGTGATGCAATTTCCTCACATAGAGATGGCCAGGTTTATGGGGCAGACGCGGAAGGGCTTTAAGGAGCTGACCGTAGGCCTTAAAAAGCAGTACGATCGGCTCCTAGCCATGGAGTCTTTGTTTAGCAGTTTGCAACTGCTGAATGAGTCTCCTAGGCGAAAAAAGGTCACTCCGCGGGATCTGCAAGCCCCAACTGTCCCTCTGCCGCCCGTTGGTGAACAACCGACTCCGACCACTCCAATTGCGCAGCAGCCGATATCGCTTGCTATTCCATGGGCAACGACAGCTGCTGGTGATGCAAATTCGGCAGCCGAATTTATCACTTCGGAGAACGCACAACCAGAAATTTCCGTAGCGTCCGTGTCCGTCGAGTCCGCCAACAATCCTAATATCCCGTCCACTTCGATCCCACCAACAAACATACGACCCGGACCACCGGGTATTGCCATCACAGGTACAAGGTCTGTGATGCCAAACCCAAGATTGGTGGTGATCACACCTACACCTAAACGACAAATATTTGTCTCACCACTATAGATGACGTTACTACTTTTATTCAAAGCAATATACAAGCCGTCGGCTTAAAGGTGGAGAAGTTTAACTTCTCTTATGCCAGGGATGTAGCTTCATTCAAAATAAGCGTCTCCCCAACTCATTTTGACACCGTTTGCTCTGCCAAATTTTGGTCAGAGAACATGGTGGTGAAGGAGTTTAAGGCAAAGAAGAAGAGTAGGCCCCCAATATCTCCTAATACTAGTCAGGCCAGTGCTTCATCATCATCTTCCCAGTCCACCCATCCAAAAAACTAACTTCCTCTCTCTTAATCACCTACCAGAATGTTAGAGGCTTGCGTAGTAAGCTTGCTGAGCTCTCTCTGTTTCGGGATAGCGTCGCATTTGCATCCCATGTAATTGTGTTTACAGAGACCTGGTTAAAACCGGAAATTCTTAGTTCTGAAGTTTTGGCAGGTCGGTACACAACTTTTAGAAATGACCGTTCGTCTCGATGTGCAGGTGGGGTTCTGATTGCAGTGGACTCTAACTTCACGTCGGAACATTTTACAGTCCAGATTCAACAAGAACTGGAATTCCTGTGTATAAAACTGATTCTTCCCGCTTTTTCAGTCTTTATTACATGCTCGTATATCACGCCTTCTTGGCTCTCCTTCTTCTCTCTCTCGCTATGTAATGGCTCGGTCAAACTTTTCAGTTCTTAATTCCCAGTGCTATAAGAACTACTTGTCTAGATGCAGTACACGTTTTTCTCAGGACCCTAAGCAGTTTTACAGCTTCGTAAACAGTAAGCGTAAAACGTCCGCTCATCCATCCTCGCTATCATTTCTTAATACGTCGGCAAATACTGATCAGGCAATGGCCAATCTTTTTGCCCAATTCTTTCAAACAACCTATTCACAGGAATGCTACTCCGGGCAGCCGTACCCATACAGTTTACCTAGGTCGAACGGTATCTTCAGTCCCTTGCTAAATGAAAGCTCTCTGCTTCTTGATCTCCGGAAGGTTAAGCCGGTGTTTTCACCGGGTCCGGACGGAGTTCCCGGCTGTGTACTTAGATACTGCGCCGAGTCTCTGTGTGGACCGTTGCTTAAACTATTCAGCCTGTCCATTAACTCTTCATGCTTCCCCTCCATATGGATGGAGTCGTTCATAATTCCTCTCCATAAGAAAGGTAGTAAGTCTGACGCGAAGAACTTTAGAGGTATATCGAAGTTATCCGCAATTCCTTAAGTGTTTGGCAAAATTTTAACTCCGCACCTGCAGCATCTTTGCAGATCACTTATATCTCCTGCCCAGCATGGATTTATAAGGCGGAGATCAACAACCACGAATTTATTGGAGTTCACCTCCTTCATCATTAAAGGCTTCCAAGGTAATCTACAGACGGATGTCATTTACACAGATTTCAGTAAAGCACTCGACTCTGTAAACCACTCTCTCCTAGCACAAGAACTTGAGTTTTTAGGGTGTTCACCCAATCTCTTGAGATGGATGCCTAGCTACCTTTGTTCCAGATCCCAAAGAGTCCTCTTCAAAAACTCCCTATCTTTACCAGTTTTGGTTACTTCGGGCAGCCATCTAGGCCCCCTACTCGTTACACTCTTTATTAATGACCTGCCTTCGGTATTAACATACTCTCGAGTACTTATGTATGCGGATGATGTTAAGCTGTGTGTCCAGATCAAGGATAGCTTATCTCACTCCAGGTTGCAATCCGATCTTAATAGCTTTCAGTCATGGTGTTGTGCAAATCTGTTATACCTTAATGCTTCGAAATGTAAAGTAATGACATTTCATCGCTCCAGCGCCTTTCTGGCTCCTTACACACTAGGCGGGGGTTCTCTCGAGAGAATTACCCTAGTTGATGATCTTGGTGTTCTTTTAGATCCCAAGTTAAAGTTTTCTGAACACATTTCTACCATGGTAAATAAGGCCATGGGCGTGCTTGGGTTTATAAAGAGGTGGTCAAAGGAATTTGACGACCCCTATATAACAAAGACTCTATATATCGCTTGTTCCTCCGATTTTAGAATATGGTTCTTGTGTATGGTGCCCTCAGTACAAAATACACCAGGACCGTATAGAATCAGTACAGAACAACTTTTTAATTTTCGCTCTACGCGGCCTCAACTGTGATGCAAGTGTTAGATTGCCGTCTTACCCCAATAGATTGCTCTTAATAAACCTTTCATCCTAAGTTAACCGTAGAAAGATGCTTGGTGTGATTTTTGTGCACAACTTGATCAAGGGTGACGTAGATAGAACTGACTTGTTGAGGAGCATAAACTTCACGATTCCTATTAGAATTACTAGAAATTATATACCGTTGTTCCTTCCGATTTGAAGATCGAATTATTCCTTGCATGAACCTTTTAGAGTTTTATGCTCGGATTATAATTCCCCCTACCATATCATATCTACAACTAATTCCCTTCCTCTTCTTAAATCACTATTACTCACATACCTTTCTCGTAGTTAGAAATTGTAAGTTGAGTACGATAGTTTGAATGCATGCTTAATTCCTTTAGTAAGATTAGTTATAATTTTCCTCGAATACTAGTCTAACATCTATTTTTCCTGCATGATCGCGATCGGTTCGGTTAACGATTCGCGCGTTTTGCGGCAGCGCCCCTAGGTCGGTTGGGTGGGAGGAGGGCTGCGTTTCGGCCTGGGATTCGCGCGTAACAGCATTCGGCTGGTGTCCCATGGGCCACTTGATGGTGCAGTCATTGCACGTCAACGTCCAAACATATAAATATAAAAAGATTTGACATACACAATTAGGTTTATAGTAATGATATTATTATCTAGGGCAGGGGTGCCCAAAGCCAGCATACGGAAGAGCAATCACCAACACTTAAAAAGAAAAACACTAATACCAAGAGGCGAACGATTTTTTGTATATCAATTTGTGCACTGGAAGAAAAAAGTTTGCATACATTTTCACTAATGTGAAAAATAAGGTTTACTAAATGATTCAATTTTGCATTCAAAATCAATTTTGTAGGATATATAATGCACTGCTGTTCGCAACAATAGTTTTGAGCGAAAAAAAATGTACTCAAACATGCGCTATTAAACATTTTGCCGGCAGGTTGAACACAATAAAGGTTTTTTCAGTGCAAGCTCGAAGATAAGGCAGAAGCAAAATGAGTAAGACAACAACAAAAGCATCGAAATTGTTGTTGGTCAGTTTGCGTTCGCGAGCAACGACGACCCACACAAGCAAACAAAAACGGTTTCGGTTCCACGCATAGCATACACACACATAATTTTTGCATGTGTTGGGTTTTTTTATTCTTGGTGCCGTTCATGTATAAGTTCTGTGAGTTCCTATCCCAAGAGTAAAAACAACAACAAAGCGAGCCCAAGAGCATAGGCCTGGGCACCCCTGATCTAGGGTCTCATTATTCTTACGGCTGTTATCAACGAAAGGAATTGTCCTTCCCATGATCGCCTATCGTGGCTTGCAGCGATAGGAGCTCCTCTTGAGACGCTATTTGCAGAGGTTCGGCGCTAGGGTTCGTCTTAACATAGACGGAAGCACGACCGGTGAAACAGCTGCTATAAGTCTGCGCTTTTTATTTGCATTGCTTGTTTGAAGATCACATAGTTGACCTTCGTCAGCTTGTAAGGAAGCCACTGGCCGGGGAGATAGAACTCAGGCAGCCAGGGTCCGTCACAAGAAATTTATAATTCTGAGACGTCAAGACGGGTCAGGTCTATGGGCCTCTTCCCCTCGCGATCGCACTTCCCCTTTAGCTCGGTGGCTCTGCCCCTAGACTATCTATGGTGAGGGCAGCCTACACTGACGGTCGGTCGGTGGCAAGGGAAAGGGAGGTAGGGTCTATCGGGGACCAGTAAGGGACTGAGACTCACCACTGGGTATTTGTCCGCCCCGAAATAAGGTTCAAACGCCGGGCAGTTTTTTATACGGTTTATTCTTACTTCCTGTTGCTTACTTCTCCTGTAGTTCACAATTTTCACTTTTCTCACTCTCCGCGAGGCCACTAATCACTCTCCTGGCTGCGCACTGACTGTCCCTCTCTCCTCGCCGATCGTCCCGAGGCCTGGCCTTCGTGTGGTGATCGGCTACGCTCTTGGCATGCGCAGTGCGCTGTGCGCCGCTATTCTCCTACTGCCTCTCTGGGCAACTCAAATTTTCGCTTCATGCGACTCTTATATTATGCTTAATCCTATGCCTTAATTCTACTTAATATAATAAAAAACAATAATAATAACAATAAGGCCGTTGCTCCTCGCGGGCTTATGTCTCGCGCCCCCGTGGGTCCCTGCCGCTTCATGTGGGCCTCTGGTTCGCACGGGGGCGGGTCACTGCCGTCGTCCTACGTGCTGCTCGCGGGCTTACGTCTCGCACCCCGTAGGTTCCTGCCGCTCCGTGCGGGCTTCTGGTTCGTACGGGGTGGGTCGCTGCCGCCGTCTTGTATGGCGGGAGCCCCGGGCTCCGGCCTTACACCCCTCCCTTTCAACCCTCTAGCACGACCGTGACGGCGCCGCCTCGCTTCCACGTGACGTGGTACGCCACCCCGTCCTCCTGCAGGGTCGCGCGGCTCCTGACCTGTATCCCCTCACGGCGTCGACGGGTCCTCTCCGCTTCGACCTGGCACAGGATGCGGCCCGGCAGTTCGGCGGGGCCGCCCCGGATGGTGTACTCCTCCGGTGCAGGGACCTTTGCCTGGAACTTGGTCGTGGCCACTCCCGTCTCCTCTGGCGGCGCGGCGGTACCCGGCTGGTCCCCGCGCGACCGCATCAGGCGGCGCCTGCTCCTGCAGTCGGCCCACGCATTCGGGTTTAGGAGTTGGGCACCCCTTCCGGTTCCTGTCGTCGCAGCCGCCAATCGTCGGCACCCGCGGTAGGAGCCCCTCAACGACGGGCGCTGGACCCGGTCGGGTGGAGGGGCCCAGATGGGCCCGAAGATCGAATTATTTCTTGCATGAACCTTTTAGAGTTTTATGCTCGGATTATAATTCCCCCTACCATATCATATCTACAACTAATTCCCTTCCTCTTCTTAAATCACTATTACTCACATACCTTTCTCGTAGTTAGAAATTGTAAGTTGAGTACGATAGTTTGAATGCATGCTTAATTCCTTTAGTAAGATTAGTTATAATTTTCCTCGAATACTAGTCTAACATCTATTTTTCCTGCATGATCGCGATCGGTTCGGTTAACGATTCGCACGCTTTGCGGCAGCGCCCCTAGGTCGGTTGGGTGGGAGGAGGGCTGCGTTTCGGCCTGGGATTCGCGCGTAACAGCATTCGGCTGGTGTCCCATGGGCCACTTGATGGTGCAGTCATTGCACGTCAACGTCCAAACATATAAATATAAAAAGATTTGACATACACAATTAGGTTTATAGTAATGATATTATTATCTAGGGCAGGGGTGCCCAAAGCCAGCATACGGAAGAGCAATCACCAACACTTAAAAAGAAAAACACTAATACCAAGAGGCGAACGATTTTTTGTATATCAATTTGTGCACTGGAAGAAAAAAGTTTGCATACACTTTCACTAATGTGAAAAATAAGGTTTACTAAATGGTTAAATTTTGTATTCAAAATCAATTTTGTAGGATATATAATGCACTGCTGTTCGCAACAATAGTTTTGAGCGAAAAAAAATGTACTCAAACATGCGCTATTAAACATTTTGCCGGCAGGTTGAACACAATAAAGGTTTTTTCAGTGCAAGCTCGAAGATAAGGCAGAAGCAAAATGAGTAAGACAACAACAAAAGCATCGAAATTGTTGTTGGTCAGTTTGCGTTCGCGAGCAACGACGACCCACACAAGCAAACAAAAACGGTTTCGGTTCCACGCATAGCATACACACACATAATTTTTGCATGTGTTGGGTTTTTTTATTCTTGGTGCCGTTCATGTATAAGTTCTGTGAGTTCCTATCCCAAGAGTAAAAACAAAAACAAAGCGAGCCCAAGAGCATAGGCCTGGGCACCCCTGATCTAGGGTCTCATTATTCTTACGGCTGTTATCAACGAAAGGAATTGTCCTTCCCATGATCGCCTAGTAGTATCGTTGGGCCAGCCGTGATATCGTCTTCCGTACCCCCTGATGGCCAGCCGTCGGTGCGTCGTGACACTCCTGCATGACCCTCCTCCGTTTACCCGACTCCACGCAGAGCTTCCAATTGATGTAGTCTTCGTCATCCGGCCTGTGCCCCAGGTGGCGGTACAGCTGGTCATTCTCAACGACGTAATCTGGGAACTTATAAGGGTCATTAGAGATACATTCCCTCATCCGCGCCGTCCACCGGCAAGTGTCTCCCTCTTCCGTGGCCAGGTGCAACTCCTCTAGCGGCTGCCTCGACAACGCGTCGGCCACTACGTTCATCTTCCCTCGTCTATAGCGTACGTCGAACTGGTATTGCTGGAGCTCGAGAGCCCATCGGGCGATTCTACCGGAGGGACTTTCAATGGAGTTCAGCCATTTCAAGGCCAGGTGGTCTGTCACGACCTCGAAGTGGTACCCCTCCAGGTAGCATCTCAGCTTCCTGATGGACCATACTATGGCCAAGCACTCCTTTTCCGTCGCGGAGTAATTCTGCTCCGCCGGCAGCAGTTTACGGCTCGCGTACGCTATCACCTTCTCCTGATCGGCGATGGTCTGGGTCAGCACCGCTCCCAGGCCGAAATCACTAGCGTCGGTCTGGAGGGTGAACCTTTGCTCAAAGTCCGGGCACGCCAGTACTGGGGCTGTGGTGAGCTTTTCCTTGAGTAGTTCTAACGCAGCCTGCTGTTCCTGGCCCCAATGCCACTTGACGCCCTTTTTGAGTAGACTGGACAGCGGCAGTACCAGATCGGCGAAGTTCGGCACGAACCTTCGGTACCAAGATGCCATGCCGATGCACTGCCTCAGCTCCTTAAGGTTAGTCGGGGCATTCAGGTTCCGTATCGCCTCCACTTTCGCTGGGTCCGTCCCGATACCGTCCCCGGTAACCATGTGGCCCAGATATCGCATCTCCTGCCGAAAGAAATCGCACTTCTTGCGATTGACCCTCAAATTAGCGGCTCGCAGGCGCTGGAAGACCTCCTTCAGATTGGCCACGTGTTCTTTGGTTTCCCCGACGACTATGATATCGTCCAGGTAGGCAAAGGCGCACGGCTCCAATTCCGGCCCGATCACGGTATCCAGCGCCCTCTGAAATGTGGCACTGGCTGAATGCAGCCCAAAGGGCATCACCCGCCACTGGAACAGGCCTCTTCCCGGCACTGTAAAAGCCGTGCATTCCTTACTATCCGCGGCCATCGGGATTTGCCAGTACCCATTTTTCAGGTCCAGCGTGGATATGAACTTCGCCTTTCGTAGTTTTTCCAGGATGTGGTTTATCCTGGGTGTGGGGTATGCGTCCGGGACAGAGTGTGCGTTGAGCTGCCTGAAGTCCACACACATACGCCACTCCCCCGTCTTCTTCCGCACCAAGACTATCGGGGCACTGTGAGGACTTCGTGATGGTTCCACGGCCCCCGTTTCCAACAGCTCATCGACCTGTTTGTCGATCACCCTTTGCATGGCCGGGTTCTTGGGATAGTAGCGCTGATTCAGCGGCTTGTCATCCCTCATGATGATCCGGTGCTCTGCGATATGGGACACGCCCTGAAGTCCCTCGAGCTCCGCCTCCAGGAACGCCTGCAGTTCGGGTTCCAAGTCCTCGGGCCACGGACGATCTTTACCCGGGTCATCGTCCCTTTCCTCCATCCACTCGGGTGTCAATACCTCGTCCCCCCTTTCGTTTCCATGGTCCCCCACCGGGGGCTTCTGACGGACCGGCTGTTCCGCCTGGTCTCCTTGCCGCCGCGCCTCTTTCTCCGTCGCCGTACCTTCGGTGTCGGTTGGCGCCTTTCCTGATTCCTCTGGTGGCGTGGGAAACATCGTGGAGAGCTGGGCCTCCGTTTCCCCGAACTCCTCCTTACCAATTCCCGCCTTTTGCCCGATCGCCTTCCCTCCAGGGGCCGCTGTCGTTCCTATGAGCAGCCTCTGCGACCCGCATTCCACCCGTGTCCCCACTGCGCACAAAAAGTCCATCCCCAGAATCAATGGCTCGACCATCGACGGCATCACCAGGAGTGACAGGCTCACCACTTGCCCCCAAGCCCCGATTTCCGCTCTGAGCGATCGGTTGGTGTCTAGGCAAGAGCCGTCTGCCAGTCTTATGCGCGTCCTCGCGGTCTCCATCTCTACCACCGCTGCCAACGTTCGGGCACATTCCTCATTCGCGAAACTTCGCGTCGCCCCGGTGTCGAGCGTGGCGGAGATGAGGCGACCCCCAATCTCCACCCTTGCCACGATCCGGCCCCCCTCGACCCTCAATCGGTCTACGCTCCCCGGGCCTGCCTTTATTACGCCTCCACTCGGTCCCGACCGGAGTGGGGCTGGGATTCGTTTCCCAACCCTCCCCTTGGGCAGCACTCTCTGGTCAGCACGTTCCGTTTCCCACAACCTACGCAGAAGAGGATCCTAGGATTCGGGCATTCTCGAGCGTAGTGGTCGTTCTCGGCGCACCTACGACACGCCCTTCGTGGGTCATAGGGTTGATCGTCGGCTTGAGTAGTCGCGCGATGAGCCATTTCTGCGTTCCGAGTCATTCCCGGTCCCTCGCGGAACGGGTTCTGCCTTCCCCGCGCCCCCCATCTGTCACTCGTTACATTAGGGTGTTCAATCGGCCCAGCCTCAAAGCCAGGGTCTCTCTTCCGTATGTATTCCACCTCGGCCGCCCTCTGAGTGAGCTGGCTGAGATTCGCGTAGTCGCTCGGACGGATAAACATTTTATACATGCCGCCATGTTGTCGTATACCCGAGCGAGCCTCTTCTCAGTATCGTACCCCGCCTGGTGCATCAAGGATTGTATCGCGATGGAATACTGCAAGAAGGTCTCGCCTTTCCTTTGCAGGCGGACGCGAATCTCGTCCTCGAGCTTCTCATAGTACCGCGGGGGCAGAAAACTGTCCAGGAAACCCGCCCTGAAAGTCGCCCACGAACCTCGACGCAGCCCGCTGGCCCGCAGCCACAGTGCGGCGGCGTCAACGCAGAGTTCGTTCATCGCACTGGGCATCTCGTCCTCGTCTATCCTGTGCGAAATCATCCTCTCCTCTACCTCTTCTATGAAAGACAAGGGGGTCCGTCAGCCCGTCGAAACGTACTCCCCATTTCCGCACGATCTCGGGGACCAACCTCTGATTCCTGGGCGGTCCCCACTCCCGAGTCCTCGGTTCGTCGGGACCAGCATGACGGTTCCCCCTTTCCGGCACGTTCTCCGCCGTCGCGGGCCTTGCCTCGCCCCTAAAGGAGCTCGGCCGCTCGTCTAACTTGGGCACTGGTACTGGTGATATGTCCGCTTAGAAGGCGGGTAGAACCAGAGAGGAGTACGACGCCGTACGACGCGCGGGTACTCTCAACGATGTCCCTATCTCCAGCCCCGACTGGTGTAGGGGCGTCCCCTTCTGCAGGCCGGACGGTTCCCTTTTCTCCTCAGGGGCCTCTATGTGGATATACCTGGTCATGCCTGGTCCGGCATGACGGTCCCCCCTTTCCGGTATATTTTCCGCCGTCGCGGGCCCTGCCTCGCTCCTAAGGGAGCTCGGCCCCTCGTCTGACGTCATCACCGGTACCTGTGATTTGTCCCCTGGGAAGGCGGGTAGAACCAGGGAGGAGCATGACGCCGTACGACGCGTGGGTACGCTTAAGAGTTCCCCTATCTCCAGTTTCGACTGGTGCAGGGGCGTCCTCTTCCACAGACCGGACGGCCCCCCTTCCTTCTCATCGGCCTCTATTCTAATATACTGGGCTCCCAACTTGGCTATCAAGTCTCATTTCTCGGCCGTGTGGCGCCCCTGGGATATGCAGCGGGCCACCCGTTTACGCAGCTCGTCCACCTTCCCCGCACAATCTATGTCCAATTCCAGGGCCATGGCGATCAACTCGTCGCGCCGCCTCCGGTACACCCACCCCACACCAATGCCTGGATTCGGAGTTCGTTCCTCGGTTAGCAGGTGTGGATCCACGGCTCGCTCATCCCCTTCCATTTTTGTCTGAACACTGTCCAAATTTCCCTTCCCAATAAATTTTGTCGCTCGCGCAACCGAATCGTCCCACTGTGTGGGCCCTGCACGCACACGGCAAAGTCCACTAACACCCACGCGATTTTCCGTCGATCGGATCTGCCTGCAGCTGTGCGCCTTTACCGTACGTTTTTCGGGTCCGCTTTACTCTCTCGCTCCGTTTAGCTAACTGTGCACCGTCGGTCACTCACCCGTCAGCCGCGGTGTAGAGACCGAATCAACCCTCGTCGAGCAACTCCGTTATACTCATCAACCGTCTCTCTCACTCGACGCTGAGCCAACGCCAAATATACGAGACCTGCCGGGGGAGGGGAACCTAAACGGGGGGGGGGAAAAGAAATGCTACCACGGCCGCGTAAACAAATCGTTTCGGTTTCGCGATGCTGAAAAAGAATTTATTTGCAATAAACGACACGGGAGAGGGGTAACATAAACGGGGGGGGAAACGAAATGCTACCACGGTCGCGCACCCAAATCGTTTCAGCTTCGCGATGCTGAAAAAGAATGTATATGCAATGAACAAAACGGGAGAGGGGTAACATAAACGGGGGGGAATTAGAGCGCTAGCGCTTAGCCTCTACCTCGTCTCTCCACAGCCTCTCTTTCTTGTTCCGCGATGCGCGCGGGTGGAATGGAAGAATGACCGATTGTGACAAATTTTCGGTTCTTTACGCCGACAATTTGACACCCTTTGCCGTCTCAACGTCCCTGCTCGGGCGCCACTTGTAAGGAAGCCACTGGCCGGGGAGATAGAACTCAGGCAGCCAGGGTCCGTCACAAGAAATTTATAATTCTGAGACGTCAAGACGGGTCAGGTCTATGGGCCTCTTCCCCTCGCGATCGCACTTCCCCTTTAGCTCGGTGGCTCTGCCCCTAGACTATCTATGGTGAGGGCAGCCTACACTGACGGTCGGTCGGTGGCAAGGGAAAGGGAGGTAGGGTCTATCGGGGACCAGTAAGGGACTGAGACTCACCACTGGGTATTTGTCCGCCCCGAAATAAGGTTCAAACGCCGGGCAGTTTTTTATACGGTTTATTCTTACTTCCTGTTGCTTACTTCTCCTGTAGTTCACAATTTTCACTTTTCTCACTCTCCGCGAGGCCACTAATCACTCTCCTGGCTGCGCACTGACTGTCCCTCTCTCCTCGCCGATCGTCCCGAGGCCTGGCCTTCGGGTGGTGATCGGCTACGCTCTTGGCATGCGCAGTGCGCTGTGCGCCGCTATTCTCCTACTGCCTCTCTGGGCTACTCAAATTTTCGCTTCATGCGACTCTTATATTATGCTTAATCCTATGCCTTAATTCTACTTAATATAATAATAACAATAGGAAATAATAATGTAATAATAATAAGAAACAATAATAAGAAACAATAATGCAATAAGGCCGTTGCTCCTCGCGGGCTTATGTCTCGCGCCCCCGTTGGTCCCTGCCGCTTCATGCGGGCCTCTGGTTCGCACGGGGGCGGGTCACTGCGTTCGTCCTACGTGCTCCTCGCGGGCTTACGTCTCGCACCCCGTAGGTTCCTGCCGCTCCGTGCGGGCTTCTGGTTCGTACGGGGTGGGTCGCTGCCGCCGTCTTGTATGGCGGGAGCCCCGGGCTCCGGCCTTACAAGCTGATCATTTACTTAAATGGGGCGGCAGAATCAAAGCCCAGCTCTATTAAGCATTGCAAGGGCAGGCGGTCCGAATTGTTCTTGCAGTAATGAATGTGAGAGAAGGAAAGGAGGTAGAAGGATAGAAAGAACTTCAGGAACAAAGAAGACGGGTAGAGAGGCGAAAGAACGGCCGAAGTCGTGCGTAAGCATATGCTGTAAAAAATAATTTTGTGCCCACTGTACAAATAGTGGTGCCAATAGCGAACAATAATGATGAATTAATTGGCTGCACCACTGGCTATAATTTACGGATTTGACGACCGACACCTCCAAAACACCATTTTACCATCAGAAAAGTTGGTTTGGTTCTTAGCGTAAAAATGTTGTTATATTCTTGATCAACTCCAATATCCGATTGGATATAGCTATGACTGTCTGTCTCTCTGTCCGTCTTGATGAGCGCATAGATCTCAAGCTGAATCCAGATATTGTTGCATCCAGACTCCAGTGATATCACCAGTTACTAGTTACTAGTGTAATTCCTCCCACTTCCTTTGTGCCCCCTAAAAGTCGAAAAAATCGGTGGCATCCACATTTTTAAAGAAGCGAGAAACCCGAAAACGCAAACTCATAGAATATGACCATATCTACCATATTGCCGGATCTGGTTAAGATCTGATTAGTACCTCACACAAATAAATTTATGTGCACTAATAGTTTTTTGTGTTTTAGTCATATAAGTAAAGTTATCCTGATTCTGTGAATGAGCGAAGCTTTGGTAATATGTTGTTGTTGTTATTCGACCAAAATGTTAGCTTTCTCGTGTTATTCGTTGTACCGTTGCCTTAAAAATGTCCACGTGCTTTCGATGCTGCGTAGTAAATAATTATATGTGCAAATCAGTGCAAGCTGATCGTTTTTGTTTTTGGTGCCTTTCAAGAAGTTAAGTTGTAAAAATTAGTTTAGCTTACTTATTGTAAGTATGTAATTGCACAAAATTGTGCATTAGACTTGAATATTTTGCTATGGTTACGTAAAATGCCTCGTGGAACTAGTGTGTCTGACTATGAACAAGAAATTATAAAAGGAATGCATGAAAGCGGTGCGAAAATCACAGATATCATAAAAATACTAAACCGGCATAGGAACTGCATTTTCAATTATATAAAAAACCCAGCTAAATATGGTTAAAGTCGACGAAGTGTTTAGAAGACCGATATCGATATACGGTGCAAATAGAAGATTCAGATCCGATGATATGGGCTGAGTTCTGCTATAGAGGAAGGTCACCCATATGCTTCGTCTCTACCCGAGTGATTGCCGAAATGTATGGGGGTCTTCTGAACAGATGATCGGGTGACCAAATGCTTCTATACAGGCCGAAAAATACCTGTGTAAAAATGGCCAGCCTTGAGTCCAAACCTGAATCCCATAGAGGACCTCTGGGGTATCCTCTCTGCCAAAGTGTTCAAGAATGGAACACAGTTTGAGTCCCGTCTTAATTCTGTAATACTGAATAAGGGTAGCAATATTAACTATTCAAGATATCTATCTATTATCATTAATAGTGTAATAATATTAAAAAACGAAAAATTAAAAATGACATGTCACAGAATTCGTTACCTTTTCCATTTCTCGCGCAGCTAGATTTTTGGCGTTTTCTTTTTCAGCAGCGCAGTAAGTCACCCGTGTCTCCTTCGTTTCTACCTCTGACTGACTGTCAAACTCACCAGGTTTGACCTTCTTCCACATTTTGACATACAGGTCTGAGAACAATCTCTTCGCTAGATTAAGAGAATTCACCACACTTTCTTTTATTCAATTCTCCTCTTAATTTAATAAACGATACAAATTTCCCATTTCTTATTTAATCTTCGACACATATACAGTGGGGAGCAAAAGTGATTACATACTCATAATCACTGACTATTCGCCCACAACAGCTTAACGAATAAAGCAAAGCATTTTTCCATATCAATAACTTTATCCTCAACAAATAGGCATTGAGAAGTTTTCCAAGAGTCAAAAAAAAAAAAACGCAAAACAACTCGCATGTACTCAGTTATGCTCCTTTCGTCAATTTAATTTATTTTCACTTTCTCAAGTTTCCTATCAGCAAAAAGAATTCAGATTTACCGTTAAATGTATTATATTTGTATTCTTTTTATTCATATTCAAATTAAGACATGGTTCCTACAAATCAAAGCAGATTTATTGAATTTATTAAAAAGTGTCTATCTTGTGCCTGAAAATGAAAAAACTATAGCTAGAAATCGAAAATAGTATTGTATGCATAGCTGTTCGATACGTCCCATTGCGAAAATATGAAAATATTAAAAATAGGCTGAAATTTGTAAACATTTGAAAAATTTGCATAAAAATTGGATGATTGGAAGCTTGAAAACGTGTGATCTGGTCTGACGAGTCCAAATTTAACCATTTTGAATCATTCGGGGTCCAATTTTCCCACTGTGCAGCGTGAAAAAAAACGTTACATTTTCCCGTGTAATTCCGTTAGCCAATATATAACCATTATTTTTCTTACAAAAAATACCAAAATTTGTGTTTGTAAGGGTAAAATGGCATTTTTGATGGTTCAGAACAGCTAAATTCGGCATACGAGGGTAGAGTCAAGTAAAGTATCACAGTAATTCGAGAAATATTTATTTGATCTTTATCCTAGTGCCAAGATAAACTTATATTTAAGGCACTCATTTTATATTTAATCTTATAATATTGTTCGGAACAAAACGACGCCCTTTTTCTTATATTAACGTAAAGTAAATGCCATCGAGCATAATTTTTTGTTTTTGCTATCAACTGTTAATATCTCTCTCGTCATCAGGTCTCTCCCCGCCAAAGCTTGCGCTCTCATTTGGGTTTTGTCTGATCAGAGCTTTCGGCTGCTGCTGCATCCGGGCCTCTCTGATTGGAGTTTGTGCAGCTCCGATCGTAAACACAATAAACAGACATTATATTCTAAAATAACCTATCGTGCGTTTTTTAGTATAAATCTAGGTGATAATTTGATATCTTCCTCTAAACATTTGGTGACCCCGACGTGATCTGGAGCCTGTACCACGATTTAATAAGTAAATTGTCGATATCGTTCGGGCCATTTATTATTCGGTCAAGCTGTTTGTGCACAAAATCGGTGCCAAGCACATAAAACACAAACAACAAACACATGCAAAACGTGCTGCAGTCATATTCAGTGACATTGTGCATTACCGGCATTTGGGTGCAGCTCAGTGCAAAGTTCATTTTCACGTTCCATAGCTGTAAGCAAAATCGGTCTTATAACTGAGTGAAAGATCCCCGCCAAGAAACGGTGTTGTTGCGCGTGTATTAGTGCAAGCGCAGTGCAAAGCCCTCAGAAGTTGAGGCAAAGACAGAACGAAAATCGAAACCGTTTGTTTGTCGTCGCTTGGCTGTTTCGGCTAGCCTGCGCATATAGGGTGTTATATCGTTCCCCTCGGAAAACTTCTTATAGTGTTTTTTTTTGTGTGTAAGCCCTGATCTTGTGGCGTTGAAAAATGTCTGAAAATCATTATATGGTTCATGCTCTGACGGCGGCGCTTAGTGAGGTGGATTTTTGCAAAGCCAAAACGAGGTCTATTCAGCGGCAGCTTGTTGCTATGAACAAATTCCTAACGGATGAGTCCATCCTTCATTTTGACGAAGCTGACCTACGTGCGCGATTAAAGCACCACGAAACAATGTACTCCGTACTTAGAAAGTCTCGATCTCACGGTGCTCGACGGTGACGCGCGGTCCGAGTTCGCAAACGGTTACATGCAGATCGATGCAAAGCTAAATCGCGAGCTAGCAGCACTGGAGAAGGCGATCAGCGCAAACTCAACCACCATGCCTCATAATTTCGCTGGAGAAGTTTCGCTCAACACATTAACTCGGAAGTCGAGACTGCCGCATCTAGTATTGGCTCGTTTTGGGGGAGACTACGCAGACTGGCCAAACTTCTTCTCGATGTTTAAGACTTTTGTGGACAACGAGCAAGAGCTAAGTAATTTTGAAAAGTTCCAGTATTTTCGTGCTAACCTAGAAGGGGTAGCACTAGAAACCATACGCTCCATCGAAATATCTGATGGGAATTATGAGATTGCTTTGGAATACCTCACTAATTGTTTCGACAATAAATACCATTTTCAGGCGCACGTAAAGGAGATATTTGGGTTACAAGGTGTTGAGATGGGATCTGCGAAGAGTCTTCGGCAACTTAGCGATAAGGTCAATGCTCACCTGCGTGCGATTCGGACTTTGGCATCAACTGAGAAAATTTTAGATGGACTTCACATACACATTGTGACGCAAAGGCTGTACACCAGGACCCGGGAAAAATGGGAAGAAGACTTACCGTCCGACAAGCTGTTGACATGGAAAGCCCTTGCTTCGTTTCTGGAGAAGCGATGCAGGATGATGGAGAATCAGGAAAATGATTTGGTAATCGAAACATCAAGCCATCAGATGGGAGAAACAATGCAAAATCCAAGCCAAAACGTCCGCATTGCTTTATCTACTAACACCAATATCTCTGCATGTAGGTTTGATGATGGAAAGGACCATGCCCTAACCAAATGCGTCTGCTTACCACAACATAAAACATCTGCATTGATTTCATGCTCAGCGTCATCACCTCACTCTCCACCTATTCCCAATATCTCGAACGATTACGTGTTGCTAGCTACGGCCATCGTTTTGGTAAAAAATCGCGCTGGAACGCTCGTCCCATGTCGGGCGCTACTCGATTCCGCTTTGCAGCTCCATTGCATAACGTCTCGTCTGGCTGACCATTACAATCTTAATCATCGGCAGTCGCCCGTTTCGATATCGGGCATAGGAGAATCGTCACTAAGCTCTGATAAGTCTGTGGAAGTCGTCATGCAGTCCCAGGATGGTAGCTATAGCTCTGCAATCACGGCCATCGTTACAAACCCCATCACCGCATATCAGCCGCGCTGCGATATTAATTCTGCTGGTTGGGCTTTACCGAAAAATATAAATTTAGCTGACCCTTTATTCCATAGATCTCAGCGAATCGATATGCTGATTGGCGCTGGTCTATTTTTTGACTTGATCTGCGCTGGACAGATCCAGTTGGCTGATGGGTTGCCGTCGCATGGCCAGCTCCATCAACAATCGCTGCGCTTGGGCAACGGCAGCTACACAGCATGTACTAAAGCAAGGGAGGAGCAAGTGGGGAGCCACTATGAAAAACAAGGATTGGGGGCGTCGTCCTCTTAAAAGAGAAGAACTTGCCACCTCTCAAATGGTTTCTCGGTTGCGTCGAAGAGGCCATAACAGGCTGGGAGGGAAACATCAGCGACGGGTCTAATGAAAATTAGTCATCCTGCCCGTGGACACTGGATCAGTTGAAAGCCATGCTCTTTCAACGGGGGGAGGATGTTCGGATCAGAACGACACCTTTTTTCTTATATTAACGTAAAGTAAATGCATCGAGCATAATTGTTTGTTTTTGCTATCAATATCTCTCTCGTCATAAGCTCTCTCTTCGTCAAAGCTTGCGCTCTCATTTGCATTTTGTCTGATCAGAGCTTTCGGCTGCTGCTGCAGCCGGGCCTCTCTGATTGGAGTTTGTGCAGCTCCGATAGTAAACACAATAAACAGACATTATACCCGGTACCCGAAGAGTAAAGGGCTATATTAGATTTGTTGAAAAAATGGATGTGTGTAACACCCAGAAGGAAGCGTTTCCGACCCCATAAAGTATATATATTCTTGATCAGCATCAATAGCCGAGTCGAAATAGCTATGTCTGTCTGTCCGTCCGTCTGTCCGTCCGTCCATCTTCATTAGCGCCTATAGCTCAGAGACTATAAAAGCTAGAGGAACACAATTTTGTATGAAGACTCCTGTCCTATCACACTGTTAGAAATGTATTTCAAAATTTCGTCCCGCCCCCTTCCGCCCACTCAAAGGATGAAAATCTGTGGCATGCACAATTTTAAAGATACGAGAAAACTAAAAACGCAGAATCATAGAGAATAAGCATATCTATAAGGGTGTTGAATCTGGATCAGGTCGAATTATAAATATAGCCGCAATGAAGAAAACCATTTCTCGCTCTCTCTCACACACCGTGGTGGGCGCTATGCCTGATCGAATTTTCTGACGCCTAGTTCTCAGAGACTATAAGAGCTAGATCAACCAAACTTTCTATCCAAGCTCCTGTGATATCAAACCGAGACGAGTTTTTTTTTCAAAATTTTGCCACGCCCCCTTCCGCCCCCACAGGACGAAAATCCACAATTTTTAAGATACGAGAAAACCAAAAACGCAGAATCATCGAAAATTACCATATCTATCAGAATCTGGATCAGATCGGATCATTAGTATAGCCAGAAAGAACAAACGAGATTTCAGTGGCCACGCAATGCCTTCCAAGCGCATAGTCGACGAGTCGTAGTAAAGACGTATGTATGTAGATATGGAAATGTAGAGAATACTGATGTAAAAAACGAATGCAAACAAAAATGGAAAGGGTTCGATTAAATTTTTTTTTTTTTGGCTAAAATTTTTTTTTTCATTTTGCGAACATGTAATAAATTACATATGTATGTATATCGTTAGCTCACATACATATATACTGACTGAGTACCGGGTATAAAGTAGAGCCGCGGACGTGGACGCAGCTCACAACGTTCCCCCTCGTTTTGGTTGGTTTGGTTGGTTGGTTGGTTGGTTGGTTGGTTGGTTTTTTTCGTATTCAATTCAATCAATTAAATATGGATATTAGATATTGTTGAATTATTTGTTACGCGCCGAGTCTTCCGGTTGGTTATTTAATTTCCTCACTTTTCTTTTTTTGTTGTCTTAACACTCCGTCAAAACGCGTTCTATTGAAGGATTTATTGCATTAATTAATTGTCCTTCTTTGAGTTCGAGCCCACGGTGCTTTGAATACGCGTGGCCCCACGTTGGGCGCCAATTAAACATTCGCGGTGGCGATTTGTGTTTTTAAAAAGTAAAATTATTTAACTTTATTTCACAAAACTTATTGAGCTTTACAAGACTTAAAGAATTTTAGTTTCGAGGTTAGTTGTTCAACCGGATAGGTATCGGCGAGTTTTTGGCCACTTAAGTTTTAGGTCAACTTTTCCGTTCTGCTGCAAGATCAAGACTGACTCTACTGATTCCACCTCCACATAATGAAACCCCAATGGTTCTCTTCTCGATACCATTTTCCTTTAAACAAACGGACTGTCTCGGATTGGTCATCCAGATCTAGAATTGTGAAATACCAAAAATGCAGAATCTGCAGAAAGCCGGGTGTTCAATTGTTTACTTGAAAGCCGGGTGTTCGATTGTTTACCCGAAAGCCGGGTGTGAGCCGAGAGTGGGCCGAGATTGTTTTTCAATTAAGGCGGGTGTGAGAAAAGTTTGTTTGCCAAGCCAAAGATTGAAATCCAAAGATCGAAATTGAAGACTAACTCGTTTAAGGGACCAATGTAATTGGGTACGTTAACTTGCATGCCCGTTCATCCAGATGAGCGCCTAGATCTCAGAGACTATAAAAGCTAGATCAGCCAAACTTTCTATCCAAGCTCCTGTGATATCACTTCATTACAAGTGTATTGCCGCGCCGGGCAATGCCTCCAAATATGGGGTGTACGTTCAATGAGTCTCTTCTAACTGGTCTTTCGTGATTCATATATTGTTTATTCAATGTTGTAGATTTAATGTTACGGGTTATAAAGGTAGATGGATGAGTAATTTACAATGAGAATTTATGTGATAATAGGAATAAGAATAATTGAAAGATCGAGAGAATTGAGCTAAAAAACTTGTACGCTCTTGCACTTTACGCTCTAGCAGCTCGTTTTTGCTTTCTTGCACCGCATTTATCTTCTTCCCTTTTTCCCCTGCTTCTGCCGTTCGCCCTGCTTAACCTTCGCCTTGGACATTTGCACTTCTGAGCCCTTTGCGAATGTTGGTGCTGTTAAGCGCAGTGATATTTGGGGCTGCCACTGAGGTTCACGCCGTAACATTCCCCCCTTCGCAAACTTCGTCGCTTGTCGTGATGTTTGCCAAACTTCTGGTTACGCCTTGGTCCTTGTGTGGGTTCGTTGTCTTCACGTCTAACTTGGCTAGCTTAACGATTGGTCGGGTAAGCATTCCCGACGCAGTGCGGATCACCGCGCTGCGGGCGATCCCATCCTTAGCTACTCGAAGATCCATGACAACGCCTTTCCTCCACTGTGCTCTGGTGCTTGTTTCGTCCGCTAGAACCACGACGTCTCCTAGTTGGATGGGGTTAGTTGGGGCCCTATGCCACTTGGTTCGCGGCGTCAGACTCGGTAGGTATTCCTTCAGCCATCGTTTTCTGAAGCTGTCCACAATCTGACCTGCAATGCGAAAACTCTTACCAAGTAGAACTCCAATCGCGTTGCTGTCGTCTTTCGCTGCCATCGAACTAGTTTCTGCTCTCAGGAAGTGATTCGGTGTAAGTACGTCGGCTTCCGGATTCTCCAACGGCACGTACGTCAGGGGTCTGGAATTTAGCATATTTTCGACTTTTGCCAGTGCTGCTCTCAACACTGGCTCTTGTACGTGGGTCTCCTCCAGTATTTCTGCTAGTATGGATTTGACGGATCTGATCATTCTTTCCCACGCACCTCCCATATGGGGTGCTCCTGGAGGTATGAAGGACCATTCTATTTCCGAGTATTTTGTTTCCAATTCGTTCGATGAGATTCTTTCAATTTCTTCCTGTAGAAGTCGGCTCGCTCCTCTAAAGTTTGTCCCGTTATCCGATATAATTCTCTTAGGGACTCCTCGACGGGCTACGAACATTTCCAGTATTAACATGAACGCATCTGTAGACAAGGAATTCGCCAGCTCGATGTGTACTGCTCGCACGGTGAGACACGTGAATAGTACCCCCCATCGTTTCTCGCGTCGCCTTCCTACGTTTACTTCCAGTGGTCCAAAGTAGTCGATGCCTGTATTTGTAAATGGTAGCTCATTAATTGCTAGCCTCTCCGGTGGTAGACTTCCCATCTCCGGCGCCTCTGGGAGCGCTCTTTTGTTGCGACATCTTTGGCATGTTTTCGCTATGGCGCGAACTCTTGCCCTCAGTCCTGATATGTGGTACAACTGTCGCATCTCGTTGACCACGATCTCGGTAAGTTGATGCTGAAACTTCCGATGAAAATAATCAATAATAAGATTAGTGACGTAATGTCCTCCTGGTAGAATTACTGGCCGTTTCAGGTTCCTCTCTATGTCCATCGATCTGTCTATACGGCCGCGTATTCTCATCACACCTGCTTCATCGAGATATGGCGATAATTTGTAAATCGGACTTTTCTCACTCACGATTCTTCCTTGTCTTAGAAGAGCCATTTCCTCGAAGTAAGCCTCTTCTTGTACCATCCGATACACAACGTTATTGACGTCTTCCATGTCCCGAAGGCGTGTCGCTAGTTTTGCCTCCTCTGTCACTACATTCCCTTTGCACGTTCTGGTCAGAAATCGCATCACGAATCTCAAGGCTCCTCTGAGCTTTTCCCACTTGCTGAATCGCGATACATTTGGGACGATGCTGCTCAGCCTTGACTGCGGCGTCGGCGTCTCCTTCAACTCGTGTATATGTATCCGTTCTAGATTACTCGGGCTTAGCTGCGTGATCGGCCAGTGCTCTTCTCCGTCAAATAGAAACGGCGGGCCGGAAAACCATCTAGCCTCTGGGTGAAAACTCGATTCCCTTGTCCATTTCGTTCCATCGTCTGCTACGTTCAGTGCGGATGGAACCCATTTCCATTCTGATATGTTCGAGTTCTCCAGGATTTCGCCTATTCGGAGCGCCACGAATTGATGATACTTTCGGGCGTCAGAACATATCCAGTACAGCACGTTCTTGGAGTCGGTCCAGAAGACGCGTCGCTCGATATTGACGGACAGCTCCTGTCCTATGAACTTAGCCAGTCGTAGACCTAAAATCGCTGCCATAAGTTCCATTCTGGGAATCGAAATTGGTTTCAATGGCGCCACTCTTGTTTTGGAAGCGAGTAGTGTGCACCGGACCTCTCCTTGCTTCTCGATCCTTATGTAGGCGACGGCTGCAAAGGCGTTTATGCTCGCGTCTGTAAAGATGTGCAATTGAATATTAGATGTTTCCTTTGATAGACCTATATAGCGTGGAACCCTTAATCCTTCGATGTTTTGTAGTTGACGTGCCCATATAGTCCAGCGTTGATTTTCGTGCTCTCCAACCTTTTCGTCCCAGCCAACGGCAGACCTCCACACGTCCTGCAGTATTATTTTTGCCTGTATTATATAGAAGCCTAATAGTCCGAGTGGGTCAAATATGGTCATGACTATGCGTAGAATTAATCTCTTCGTCACCGTTTTCGTTTCATCGTATATGTTATCCCGAAACTTATTGATAAAGGTGAAGTAGTCAGTCGATGGGTCCCACCACATACCAAGCACTCGTTCTCGTCTTGTCGAATCCGTCATCTCGATAGGGCGTTCTTGATGATCTCCATCGTCTGAGAGCGCTCTCATCACGGTGTTCGAGTTAGAGATCCAGCCTCTCATCTCGAAGCCTCCTTCCTTGTGTATGTTCCGCACCACCGTCGCTAGGTGAACCATTTCGTCTTCGGAGTCACAGCTTTGGAGCCAGTCGTCCACAAAGGTGTTGCGTAATATGGCCTCTACCGCCTCTCGTTCCTCGGTGAATCTTTCTGCGTTCCTATCTCTCACGTAGGTTGCTGCTGCTGGGGAACAAGAAGCGCCGAAAGTCATTACGTTCATTACGTACCTATCCGGTTCTCGACTGTTGTCACCGTATCTCCAAAGAAATTGCTGCGAACTTTGATCCTCCGCGCGTATCCTAACCTGGTGAAACATTTCTCTGATATCTCCGCAGATGCCAATGGACTTCTCTCGAAAACGCAATATTACTCCTACCAGCGACGGCAGTTGGTCGGGCCCTTTCAGTAGCATTGAATTAAGAGCAATGCCTTTCGCCTTGGCCGCTGCGTCCCACACGAGTCTTAATTTTCCTTTGTTTGGATTCTTGGTCACAAATACAGGCAAATACCAGGAGCGCTTCCCTTCGACCAATTCCTCTGCTTTGAGTTTACGGACGTAGCCGATGTCTTCATACCTCTGGATCTGTTTGTTTACAAAGTCTCGTAGCTCCTTGTCGCGTGCCATACGGGATTCTAGGCACTGAAGTCGTCGCATTGCCATCTCTCTGGAGGATGGAAGTTCCACGTTGTCGTACCGCCACAAAAGCCCTGTCTCCCATCTCTTCATTTCGCTGCGAAACGTCGTGGAATTGTCCAGTATCGAGTTGGCTCGTTCATCTTCTTTGGACCTGAGTGTGTGCTTTGAAATACATACGCCTACTGCGTCTAATGAGAAACTCTCTTTTACAAGAGCGTCCAACTGGAGATTGTTATTACATTCGCATACGTGCATTACTCGCGGGCTTGTCGGCCCGTCACCTTTTTTGCGGCCATAAACAGACCACCCCAACCGGGACTTGGCGGCGATAAATTCGGAATCCTTGCGCTCTTTCACGGTCAGTGGTACTCCGAGTTTCACGTTGTCCAATCCGATAATCAATGACGCTCTCACATCTTTGTAACCGAGTATCGGTAGCTTCGCCAGGTGCGAATGTGATCTTAGGATTGAGTCGTCTAGCGTCTGCTTCGGCAGATCCAGGTTTTTGACGGTTCTCACGTTTTGAAGCGTGAATTTGCGTGCCGCAGTGTCCCTTGACGATATCGTTAAGCTTACCCATTTGGATTCTGCTTCTCGTTGCGTGATTTCTCCTGTCCAGCGTAGGCATAGCTCGTCCGAAGGGCCGTCGATGCCTAATTTCTCCGTTATCTCGGTCTCGATTAGGGTACAGGCTGATCCTTCGTCTATCAATGCGAACGTTTGAATTTGGCCGCCCGGTCCATACAATGTCAAGGGGACATATCTAAACAAAGCAGCTTCGTTCTGCGTTGTGTGTAGGACTGTAGCTCCTTCGTTCTTCGTATTCTCTACCCTGGTACTTTGCTGATTGTTGCTGTGAAGAAGAAAATTATGCTTTCTCGCGCATCCATCGATGGAGCATACTTTTGTTGACCTACAGTGCCTTATATAATGTTTGCCTAGGCACCTCCAGCATAACTTACTTTCTTTAACGAAGTTCCATCTACCTGACGCATCCAGCTCTAGAAACTGCTTACATTCCTCTAGTTTGTGGGTCCCATTGCATTTGCGACAGGGCGGTTGTGCGTTGCTGTCGTTATGTACCATGAGCCGGACTCTTGGATTCTTCTCCTTTGAGTAGACCTCTTTCTCGGATGCTACTGGCATCACGGTGCTCGCACATGACGCTACTCTGAATAGCCAGTCATCAAAAACTGCGATATTCACTCCCGGAAGTCCAGTGCTTTGTCTTGCCCAGTCAAGCTTCAGGTCGAATGGTAGTTTCTCCACCAGGTCTCGAAGTAACATTGGATCGTTCAGATAGGCGGACAGTCCTATCGCGTCGACGGTCGCACGATAGTTTTGCACCGATAACGCCAGGCGTACCAGGCTTTCGATGCTGCTCGATTTCACAGCCGGTTCCAATCGTAGCTTCGTTTGTAGGGTATGATATATAGCCTCTGGCCGGCCATATAACATTCGAAGGGTCTCAATGGCTAGTCGAACTGTTGCTGGCATCATTAATTTTCCTCGTACTGCTTCCAAAGCAGCACCTTTCAGGCACTTTTGCAGCCTCATGAGATTTTCTTGATCGCTGAGTCCACAGCGATCTGTAGATTGCTCAAAGTTCACTATGAACATGGGCCATTCCTCGGGGTTGCCAGAAAAGACTGGTAGATCCTTGTTGATGACCTGTCTTGTGGCTATCTGGGATGCAGTCAGGCATCTCTCCGTCCCCGCTGGCGCGACCGCTTGATTATTCACGTACGCGTACGGACCTGAAATATTTTGGCTCGTACTTGGATAATGCTGTGCAGTCGGGGCATGAATGAAAGGGTTTTGTCCATACAGATTGGTGTTCGTCGCCGGTGCACCCAGTGGATGACACATTGCACCGATCGGCATTGTCTCGTTTGGGTTCAGCCCAAGAGGCATTCCAATCCGATTTGCTCCCACGAATCCTGAAATTTGGCCTCCGCTCCAGTTGGGAGCTGCTCTGTTCCAACCTCCGTTCAGTAACGTAGAGCTCATGAGACCTCCTGCTTGAGGCAGTGCTGAATGCGTGGAAATGGGGCGCATTCCCTCGAAGGCCGTTGCATACAACGGCTTTCCTGAAATATCCGCTCTTTGCTGGGCGAACACTTCCAAGTTATCTAAGCTCGTTCTTGGTGAGAAGACTTGATCAGCCCATCCTCCTCCGTTGGTATGCTCTGGTAACTGATGGTTTGTTGGAGCTGCTATGGGCACGTTAGGTGCGGCCATCGTCGCCGCCGAGATCACGTTTGTATTCGTATCCCTAATGTGATGCATTTCCCCTGCGCCTCCCTCAGCCACAGAACTCGTACTAGGCATATTTTCTGGCTCGCATATTTCTCCTAATCCACACGGGTTCCCACCGCCAGTTTGCGACTGCTGACCGTTAACACCATCCATTGTACTCCGATGTCTTTTGTCACACAGTCCTAGATTGTGGTTATACACGAACCTCGTGTCGCTCGAATGTAAGAGGTTAGCCTTTTTGTCCAACTGGATGACGATATCTCACCTGCAATGTCGAATCTCTCGTGACGCAGATATCTGTGTCGCACGCCGATCCTTTTTCTGTCGGTCGCAATGATTCGACTTGCACTCCGCTAGAGCAGGTAAAGTTTTTTAGAATATTGCCGCGCCGGGCAATGCCTCCAAATATGGGGTGTACGTTCAATGAGTCTCTTCTAACTGGTCTTTCGTGATTCATATATTGTTTATTCAATGTTGTAGATTTAATGTTACGGGTTATAAAGGTAGATGGATGAGTAATTTACAATGAGAATTTATGTGATAATAGGAATAAGAATAATTGAAAGATCGAGAGAATTGAGCTAAAAAACTTGTACGCTCTTGCACTTTACGCTCTAGCAGCTCGTTTTTGCTTTCTTGCACCGCATTTATCTTCTTCCCTTTTTCCCCTGCTTCTGCCGTTCGCCCTGCTTAACCTTCGCCTTGGACATTTGCACTTCTGAGCCCTTTGCGAATGTTGGTGCTGTTAAGCGCAGTGATATTTGGGGCTGCCACTGAGGTTCACGCCGTAACATTCCCCCCTTCGCAAACTTCGTCGCTTGTCGTGATGTTTGCCAAACTTCTGGTTACGCCTTGGTCCTTGTGTGGGTTCGTTGTCTTCACGTCTAACTTGGCTAGCTTAACGATTGGTCGGGTAAGCATTCCCGACGCAGTGCGGATCACCGCGCTGCGGGCGATCCCATCCTTAGCTACTCGAAGATCCATGACAACGCCTTTCCTCCACTGTGCTCTGGTGCTTGTTTCGTCCGCTAGAACCACGACGTCTCCTAGTTGGATGGGGTTAGTTGGGGCCCTATGCCACTTGGTTCGCGGCGTCAGACTCGGTAGGTATTCCTTCAGCCATCGTTTTCTGAAGCTGTCCACAATCTGACCTGCAATGCGAAAACTCTTACCAAGTAGAACTCCAATCGCGTTGCTGTCGTCTTTCGCTGCCATCGAACTAGTTTCTGCTCTCAGGAAGTGATTCGGTGTAAGTACGTCGGCTTCCGGATTCTCCAACGGCACGTACGTCAGGGGTCTGGAATTTAGCATATTTTCGACTTTTGCCAGTGCTGCTCTCAACACTGGCTCTTGTACGTGGGTCTCCTCCAGTATTTCTGCTAGTATGGATTTGACGGATCTGATCATTCTTTCCCACGCACCTCCCATATGGGGTGCTCCTGGAGGTATGAAGGACCATTCTATTTCCGAGTATTTTGTTTCCAATTCGTTCGATGAGATTCTTTCAATTTCTTCCTGTAGAAGTCGGCTCGCTCCTCTAAAGTTTGTCCCGTTATCCGATATAATTCTCTTAGGGACTCCTCGACGGGCTACGAACATTTCCAGTATTAACATGAACGCATCTGTAGACAAGGAATTCGCCAGCTCGATGTGTACTGCTCGCACGGTGAGACACGTGAATAGTACCCCCCATCGTTTCTCGCGTCGCCTTCCTACGTTTACTTCCAGTGGTCCAAAGTAGTCGATGCCTGTATTTGTAAATGGTAGCTCATTAATTGCTAGCCTCTCCGGTGGTAGACTTCCCATCTCCGGCGCCTCTGGGAGCGCTCTTTTGTTGCGACATCTTTGGCATGTTTTCGCTATGGCGCGAACTCTTGCCCTCAGTCCTGATATGTGGTACAACTGTCGCATCTCGTTGACCACGATCTCGGTAAGTTGATGCTGAAACTTCCGATGAAAATAATCAATAATAAGATTAGTGACGTAATGTCCTCCTGGTAGAATTACTGGCCGTTTCAGGTTCCTCTCTATGTCCATCGATCTGTCTATACGGCCGCGTATTCTCATCACACCTGCTTCATCGAGATATGGCGATAATTTGTAAATCGGACTTTTCTCACTCACGATTCTTCCTTGTCTTAGAAGAGCCATTTCCTCGAAGTAAGCCTCTTCTTGTACCATCCGATACACAACGTTATTGACGTCTTCCATGTCCCGAAGGCGTGTCGCTAGTTTTGCCTCCTCTGTCACTACATTCCCTTTGCACGTTCTGGTCAGAAATCGCATCACGAATCTCAAGGCTCCTCTGAGCTTTTCCCACTTGCTGAATCGCGATACATTTGGGACGATGCTGCTCAGCCTTGACTGCGGCGTCGGCGTCTCCTTCAACTCGTGTATATGTATCCGTTCTAGATTACTCGGGCTTAGCTGCGTGATCGGCCAGTGCTCTTCTCCGTCAAATAGAAACGGCGGGCCGGAAAACCATCTAGCCTCTGGGTGAAAACTCGATTCCCTTGTCCATTTCGTTCCATCGTCTGCTACGTTCAGTGCGGATGGAACCCATTTCCATTCTGATATGTTCGAGTTCTCCAGGATTTCGCCTATTCGGAGCGCCACGAATTGATGATACTTTCGGGCGTCAGAACATATCCAGTACAGCACGTTCTTGGAGTCGGTCCAGAAGACGCGTCGCTCGATATTGACGGACAGCTCCTGTCCTATGAACTTAGCCAGTCGTAGACCTAAAATCGCTGCCATAAGTTCCATTCTGGGAATCGAAATTGGTTTCAATGGCGCCACTCTTGTTTTGGAAGCGAGTAGTGTGCACCGGACCTCTCCTTGCTTCTCGATCCTTATGTAGGCGACGGCTGCAAAGGCGTTTATGCTCGCGTCTGTAAAGATGTGCAATTGAATATTAGATGTTTCCTTTGATAGACCTATATAGCGTGGAACCCTTAATCCTTCGATGTTTTGTAGTTGACGTGCCCATATAGTCCAGCGTTGATTTTCGTGCTCTCCAACCTTTTCGTCCCAGCCAACGGCAGACCTCCACACGTCCTGCAGTATTATTTTTGCCTGTATTATATAGAAGCCTAATAGTCCGAGTGGGTCAAATATGGTCATGACTATGCGTAGAATTAATCTCTTCGTCACCGTTTTCGTTTCATCGTATATGTTATCCCGAAACTTATTGATAAAGGTGAAGTAGTCAGTCGATGGGTCCCACCACATACCAAGCACTCGTTCTCGTCTTGTCGAATCCGTCATCTCGATAGGGCGTTCTTGATGATCTCCATCGTCTGAGAGCGCTCTCATCACGGTGTTCGAGTTAGAGATCCAGCCTCTCATCTCGAAGCCTCCTTCCTTGTGTATGTTCCGCACCACCGTCGCTAGGTGAACCATTTCGTCTTCGGAGTCACAGCTTTGGAGCCAGTCGTCCACAAAGGTGTTGCGTAATATGGCCTCTACCGCCTCTCGTTCCTCGGTGAATCTTTCTGCGTTCCTATCTCTCACGTAGGTTGCTGCTGCTGGGGAACAAGAAGCGCCGAAAGTCATTACGTTCATTACGTACCTATCCGGTTCTCGACTGTTGTCACCGTATCTCCAAAGAAATTGCTGCGAACTTTGATCCTCCGCGCGTATCCTAACCTGGTGAAACATTTCTCTGATATCTCCGCAGATGCCAATGGACTTCTCTCGAAAACGCAATATTACTCCTACCAGCGACGGCAGTTGGTCGGGCCCTTTCAGTAGCATTGAATTAAGAGCAATGCCTTTCGCCTTGGCCGCTGCGTCCCACACGAGTCTTAATTTTCCTTTGTTTGGATTCTTGGTCACAAATACAGGCAAATACCAGGAGCGCTTCCCTTCGACCAATTCCTCTGCTTTGAGTTTACGGACGTAGCCGATGTCTTCATACCTCTGGATCTGTTTGTTTACAAAGTCTCGTAGCTCCTTGTCGCGTGCCATACGGGATTCTAGGCACTGAAGTCGTCGCATTGCCATCTCTCTGGAGGATGGAAGTTCCACGTTGTCGTACCGCCACAAAAGCCCTGTCTCCCATCTCTTCATTTCGCTGCGAAACGTCGTGGAATTGTCCAGTATCGAGTTGGCTCGTTCATCTTCTTTGGACCTGAGTGTGTGCTTTGAAATACATACGCCTACTGCGTCTAATGAGAAACTCTCTTTTACAAGAGCGTCCAACTGGAGATTGTTATTACATTCGCATACGTGCATTACTCGCGGGCTTGTCGGCCCGTCACCTTTTTTGCGGCCATAAACAGACCACCCCAACCGGGACTTGGCGGCGATAAATTCGGAATCCTTGCGCTCTTTCACGGTCAGTGGTACTCCGAGTTTCACGTTGTCCAATCCGATAATCAATGACGCTCTCACATCTTTGTAACCGAGTATCGGTAGCTTCGCCAGGTGCGAATGTGATCTTAGGATTGAGTCGTCTAGCGTCTGCTTCGGCAGATCCAGGTTTTTGACGGTTCTCACGTTTTGAAGCGTGAATTTGCGTGCCGCAGTGTCCCTTGACGATATCGTTAAGCTTACCCATTTGGATTCTGCTTCTCGTTGCGTGATTTCTCCTGTCCAGCGTAGGCATAGCTCGTCCGAAGGGCCGTCGATGCCTAATTTCTCCGTTATCTCGGTCTCGATTAGGGTACAGGCTGATCCTTCGTCTATCAATGCGAACGTTTGAATTTGGCCGCCCGGTCCATACAATGTCAAGGGGACATATCTAAACAAAGCAGCTTCGTTCTGCGTTGTGTGTAGGACTGTAGCTCCTTCGTTCTTCGTATTCTCTACCCTGGTACTTTGCTGATTGTTGCTGTGAAGAAGAAAATTATGCTTTCTCGCGCATCCATCGATGGAGCATACTTTTGTTGACCTACAGTGCCTTATATAATGTTTGCCTAGGCACCTCCAGCATAACTTACTTTCTTTAACGAAGTTCCATCTACCTGACGCATCCAGCTCTAGAAACTGCTTACATTCCTCTAGTTTGTGGGTCCCATTGCATTTGCGACAGGGCGGTTGTGCGTTGCTGTCGTTATGTACCATGAGCCGGACTCTTGGATTCTTCTCCTTTGAGTAGACCTCTTTCTCGGATGCTACTGGCATCACGGTGCTCGCACATGACGCTACTCTGAATAGCCAGTCATCAAAAACTGCGATATTCACTCCCGGAAGTCCAGTGCTTTGTCTTGCCCAGTCAAGCTTCAGGTCGAATGGTAGTTTCTCCACCAGGTCTCGAAGTAACATTGGATCGTTCAGATAGGCGGACAGTCCTATCGCGTCGACGGTCGCACGATAGTTTTGCACCGATAACGCCAGGCGTACCAGGCTTTCGATGCTGCTCGATTTCACAGCCGGTTCCAATCGTAGCTTCGTTTGTAGGGTATGATATATAGCCTCTGGCCGGCCATATAACATTCGAAGGGTCTCAATGGCTAGTCGAACTGTTGCTGGCATCATTAATTTTCCTCGTACTGCTTCCAAAGCAGCACCTTTCAGGCACTTTTGCAGCCTCATGAGATTTTCTTGATCGCTGAGTCCACAGCGATCTGTAGATTGCTCAAAGTTCACTATGAACATGGGCCATTCCTCGGGGTTGCCAGAAAAGACTGGTAGATCCTTGTTGATGACCTGTCTTGTGGCTATCTGGGATGCAGTCAGGCATCTCTCCGTCCCCGCTGGCGCGACCGCTTGATTATTCACGTACGCGTACGGACCTGAAATATTTTGGCTCGTACTTGGATAATGCTGTGCAGTCGGGGCATGAATGAAAGGGTTTTGTCCATACAGATTGGTGTTCGTCGCCGGTGCACCCAGTGGATGACACATTGCACCGATCGGCATTGTCTCGTTTGGGTTCAGCCCAAGAGGCATTCCAATCCGATTTGCTCCCACGAATCCTGAAATTTGGCCTCCGCTCCAGTTGGGAGCTGCTCTGTTCCAACCTCCGTTCAGTAACGTAGAGCTCATGAGACCTCCTGCTTGAGGCAGTGCTGAATGCGTGGAAATGGGGCGCATTCCCTCGAAGGCCGTTGCATACAACGGCTTTCCTGAAATATCCGCTCTTTGCTGGGCGAACACTTCCAAGTTATCTAAGCTCGTTCTTGGTGAGAAGACTTGATCAGCCCATCCTCCTCCGTTGGTATGCTCTGGTAACTGATGGTTTGTTGGAGCTGCTATGGGCACGTTAGGTGCGGCCATCGTCGCCGCCGAGATCACGTTTGTATTCGTATCCCTAATGTGATGCATTTCCCCTGCGCCTCCCTCAGCCACAGAACTCGTACTAGGCATATTTTCTGGCTCGCATATTTCTCCTAATCCACACGGGTTCCCACCGCCAGTTTGCGACTGCTGACCGTTAACACCATCCATTGTACTCCGATGTCTTTTGTCACACAGTCCTAGATTGTGGTTATACACGAACCTCGTGTCGCTCGAATGTAAGAGGTTAGCCTTTTTGTCCAACTGGATGACGATATCTCACCTGCAATGTCGAATCTCTCGTGACGCAGATATCTGTGTCGCACGCCGATCCTTTTTCTGTCGGTCGCAATGATTCGACTTGCACTCCGCTAGAGCAGGTAAAGTTTTTTAGAATATTGCCGCGCCGGGCAATGCCTCCAAATATGGGGTGTACGTTCAATGAGTCTCTTCTAACTGGTCTTTCGTGATTCATATATTGTTTATTCAATGTTGTAGATTTAATGTTACGGGTTATAAAGGTAGATGGATGAGTAATTTACAATGAGAATTTATGTGATAATAGGAATAAGAATAATTGAAAGATCGAGAGAATTGAGCTAAAAAACTTGTACGCTCTTGCACTTTACGCTCTAGCAGCTCGTTTTTGCTTTCTTGCACCGCATTTATCTTCTTCCCTTTTTCCCCTGCTTCTGCCGTTCGCCCTGCTTAACCTTCGCCTTGGACATTCGCACTTCTGAGCCCTTTGCGAATGTTGGTGCTGTTAAGCGCAGTGATATTTGGGGCTGCCACTGAGGTTCACGCCGTAACAAAGTGTATTTCAAAATTCCGCCACGCCCCCTTCCGCTCCCACAAAGTCCCAAAAATGCAGAATCATACAAAATGACCATATGTATCTATCAGAATATTGTCTGGATCAGATCGTATCATAAGTATAGACAGAAGGAACAAGTTAACTTTCAGTGGCCTTCCAAGCGCATACCCATTCCCTCTATCTCTCGCACACAGCCGTGTATGTATATGTAGGAAGTAGATTTAGACATGTAGAAAAGACAGATGTAAAAAACGTAGGTAAACAAAAATGGAAAAATGAAAACATCTAATAGATAAAAATCTCCGAAAAAGTTCGAATTAATTTTTTTTTTTTTTTGTCTAAAATTAAATTATTTCCTATTTTGAACATGTAATAAATTACAACATGCTCGCATACATATATACTGACTGAGTACCGTGTATAAAGTAGAGCCACGGCCGTAGACGCGGTTCACAACGTTCCCGCTCGTTTAGTATAAATTTAGGTAATAATTTGATATCTTCCTCTAAACAAATATACTAGCACAGCCACGCGTTTCGCTGATTACTAAATGAATTTAATGTTTAGGAACTCGACGAAATTAAAAAATTATAATTAATTATTGCAATGCTTTGTGATAAACAATATTCTTTCTTTTGCTGTCGGTACAATGAATGATTAGGACCGATGGTTTGCCTTCACGTTACATAAAGTTGACCATGTGCAAGTACCGGGTGCTCAAAATTTAAACCACAAATTGGCAACGGCTGTCCTTGTGATTTATAAACAGTCATAGCAAAAGCAAGACGTATGGGAAATTTAAGTCGTTTGAAATCAAATGGCTTGTCAATCGGAATCATTGGAATTCTCGGAATGAACACGTTCACCACAAAATTTCTCAGTCAAAATAGTTGCTTCAAGTAATTTAGTCATAACTTTTTTCACAGCAAGTCTTTTACCATTACAAAGTCGTGGTGAATTAAGGTTCCGCAAAATAATTATGGCGGCTCTAACTTTTACTTGTAAATAGTATGGCGGGAATCCAGCTAAGTGCAATGAATTCAGAAATTTGACTGGATAATTTACAGCATTATCTTGATTGAGTATTGTGTCAATCGACCCATACGCAACCATTTCTCCTGGGATGGAATTCAAAAGAGATGCGTTGATCTTCTTGACATCTTTATTTGTTCCTGCCCAAATTGCTCTTTCCCTCAATCAGTCATGGTTTCTATCATTTCTGAATCAAATCTTCCTTCGATGACACAAAAGTGCAAACATTATTTGGAAGCGTTTTGAAGCCAGAATTGTCAACGGGAAGTATGCCATTACCAATGTCTAACAATTGTCTGGAAAACACATCTGCTGAAGCATCGTTTTGCAATTGAACAAATTAGATTTTTTCAAACACTCATTAGTTTCATCAGCAGCAGTTAGTTTGACTACAGGCAATATTTGTACTATAAACGAATATAATAAAGGAATGTACCTATGCAAAAAAACATAATCTATGTCATACATGACTTCACATTAGATTAAATGTCTGCAGGGTATTCGTGGGTCTAGTCAATAAGCCCCATCCCAACTTCCAGCAAATAAATTTCTGTCTCCAGAAATTTTTGGTTTCGTAAATTCGGCAACTCGGCACAAATACGCACACAAATGAACTTGCAGATCTGTGCGTACTTAGACATGCAAGCTCATTCTATTTTTAGATCAGTGTGCTTTTCTCAACTTCGTGCGAGCGAAACGGCGCGTACTTGGACATATACAGAAAACTTCGCATGCTCACAAAATGAAATTGTATGGGCGATGCTCACCATACTATTTATATTGTCTTTGGCAGGTATGTTTGGCAAAACCATTTTTATGAATTTCGGATTCATATCATCAATTCCAGTGGCATTTGACTTAATTTTTAACATTGATTCGAGGACACTTGACTCAGTTACACATGAAAAACTAAAACTATTATCAGAGGTACCATTATCACAGAAGCAGTTTTCATCATCACAGTTTCTATAGAGATTTTGGGGTACGCCCTCAACATAGTCAGTTTTAGTCTCTTCATGTACTTTGCAGTCTAAAAATATTCTATTAAGTTCGTCAGGATTAATATCACAGATGTGTGCAGTATTGGCTTTATCAATACCCAGTTGTTTAATGTAGTCCCATTTCTTCTGATTCGATCTCGCTAAGTTAAATTGGTTACAAAAGTATTTTCTTTTCTCTGAGTTAATTACATTTAATTGTTAGTTAATTTTTCCACATTTTTCTTAAGTATCTTATACTGTTCAGCATAATGGGCTGTTTTTTAACGCTTTCATTTTCTAAATGCGATATCCCGTTTGTTTATTAATATTTTAATTTTCGAATTGAACCAGGGATTTTCACGAGGCTTAACTATTTTTGTAACTATCGATCTATTATATAGGTATATTATGTAATTTTGTAGGACAGTCAGTTCTGAATTAATATCAGGATAGTCATATATAGAGTCCCAGTCACATGAGCTAAAGTCAGCACTTAGCAAGGCATAATACAAATTTCCAAAATTTCTATAGACTATTCTACTTTCGGTTGTCAGTATGAAAATTATAGGTCAAGAATATTAGGTCATGTTTTGAAAACATTGGCATACTGAGTACGTAGGCTGCTATTTAAGTTTCTGGCCTAACAATGAAAAACACAACTTAGGCGTCTGAAAATGGTTTTAGTGTTTTTCAAAATATTCTCCTTGATGATTAATACACTTTTGCATTGAAATAAACAAATTTCTAGTCCGAATGACACACCTCTAAAACATGCATTTTGAAAGCATCAACCGCTTCTTCTGGCGTCGAAAACCGTTGATCGCGTAGTGTTTTCTTGACGTTAGGGAACAAGAAGAAGTCATTGAGTGCCAAGTCAGGACTGTACGGCGGATGGCCCATCAATTCGACGTTTTGGTCGATCAAAAGTGCTTTTGTCTGTGCCGATGTGTGAGAGCTCGCAATGTCATGGTGAAGGATGATTCGTCTCGTTTTGTTAATTTTTCGAATTTCGCCTAAAACTTGTGGCAAACAAATGGTTGTATACCAATCAGAATGAACTTTTTTACGTTTCTCTAATGCCACTGTAGACACATGACCATTAATACCAAAAAAACAGGCGACCATTTGCTTCGATGTGCTTCGCGAGCGAACAACTTTTGTTGGATTTGGGTCGTCTTGGAAGACCCAAACAGTCGATTGTTTTTTTGTTTCCGGCTCGTATGAATATATCCGGGCTGGCTAAGTTATGAGGGATCCAACGGGAACACACCTTTTTTACACCCAGGTGATCATGGCAAATCTTATTGATGGACGATTTCACATGACGATCTTTCTTAATTAGTTCTTGCACAGCATCGATATTTTGTGGCAGAACAGCTGATTTTGGACGACTCGCACGGAATTCATCGCTGAGCGAACAGCGACAACGAGAAAACTCATTGTACCAGTTTTTTACAGTGCTAAAGGAAGGTGCTTGTTCGCCGTATAACAGTTTTAGTTCATCGATGCATTCTTGTCTACTTAATCTACGCCGAAAGTTGTGAAAAATAATCGCTCGAAAAGGTTCACAGTTTAAATCCATTTTTCTGCCAAGATACATTTTTGATTTATCGTTAATCGATATCAAACGTGGTCATACATGAAAAAATTGTATGGAGGTTTAACCCATTAAAGTCCAAACTTTTTAATGCAAATTACCAATTGATCCTAATATGGCTAGAAGTGACCTAGCCCAGAAACTTAAATAGCAGCCCTCGTATTGTACTTGTGACTTGAACAAATATCCATTCGATTGCACTTTCACTCGGATGATTACATACAAATTTTGCATTTAGACGTTTACGTACATATATTGCAACACCTCCAACGTGACTATCTCGATCAGATCGAAACAGATCATAGCCATTTCATTCTACGGACAAATTACTAGGTTAAGTTAGGTTAGGTTTATAGCGCTGCTCGACCGTAGTCGAGGTCACTCGGTGGCAGATCTGCCCATTGTGATTCCCTTACTTGTCATGTGATGGTGTTCTATAACTATAACTCCTGAGGCATCAATAAAGATTGTCAGTTTCCAAAGCGGCTTGGTTGCCAGGCTGTCCAGGTCCTCAAAGAAAGCTCTCCCAAGGGTACGGTGCCGCCTTCCCATAAGTGCAGGACAGTCACAGAGGAGGTGCTGGACACTCTCTATCTCCTCCTCATCCATACAGCTGCGGCAGAAGTCATGGTGGGGTAGTCCCTATCTCGTGGCCATGTGGCCGATGACACAGTGCCCCGTTATAACTCCCGTCAGTGTGCGCACCTGGCTTTTCCTAAGACTCAGGAGAGTCTCGGTGCGCTTATGGTCGTAATGAGGCCAAAGCGAGATGAGATCCCACAGTTTGGGGTGGTGATCCACCGCCTGTGGGCTCTCGTTCTAGCTAGGACCATCATCTGCGAGATAATGTCTCGTAGTGGTCTCCGTATATCGCTAGCCGCATCCGCAATCGGCTTTGCCGATCCTGCTCTGGCACACTCATCGGCGCTCTCGTTTCCCGCGATGTTACTGTGACCCGGGACCCACGTGAGCGTGAGCGAGTGTGTCCTTATATACTTATATAATAGATCGATAGTTACAAAAATAGTTAAGCCTCGTGAAAATCCCTGGTTCAATTCGAAAATTAAAATATTAATAAACAAACGGGATATCGCATTTAGAAAATGAAAGCTTTACAAAACAGCCCATTATGCTGAACTGTATAAGATACTTAAGAAAAATGTGGAAAAATTAACTAACAATTAAATGTAATTAACTCAGAGAAAAGAAAATACTTTTGTAACCAATTTAACTTAGCGAGATCGAATCAGAAGAAATGGGACTACATTAAACAACTGGGTATTGATAAAGCCAATACTGCACACATCTGTGATATTAATCCTGACGAACTTAATAGAATATTTTTAGACTGCAAAGTACATGAAGAGACTAAAACTGACTATGTTGAGGGCGTACCCCAAAATCTCTATAGAAACTGTGATGATGAAAACTGCTTCTGTGATAATGGTACCTCTGATAATAGTTTTAGTTTTTCATGTGTAACTGAGTTAAGTGCTTCCACTGTCTCGCGTACGAATTTACTAGTGGTTTTGCAGGATACCATGGCTTTGAGAGCAGCCTGGATGTCAACGCAGATTACTACGTTCCTCGGAGATATGTCCAAGGTGTATAGCAATTTTTCCGCTTGCCACACTGCATATATCTCTGCCTGGAATTCACTGCACCAATCAGGTAGTCTTAGGGATATATTGGTCGCCAGATCTTCGCAGAAGATCCCTGCTCCTGTCCCATCGGCTGTCTTCGAGCCGTCTTGAAGCCGATGGCTTGAAGAACCGTGCCGCAAGTAGTCTCGCGGCACTTGCCTCCGCCTGGCACTTAAGATGAATGTCTATCGGTGTCAGATTCAATATGGTGTCTAGAGCCGCCTGGGGGTGGATTTAAGAGATCCGGTGACCCCGAGGCATGCTACTTGTTGGACTCTACGGAGGTTTTCTAGGTAGGATTTAGTGTTGACTGCCTCCCACCATAACAAACCTCCGTATGTCAGAATGGGTCGTACAACCGCTGTGTACAACCAATGGATGATGTGTGGTTGTAGGCCCCATTTTCGTCCGAAGGTCTTCCTACAGGTGTAAAAAGCTGCCATTGCCTATCTCTTTCTTTCCTTCGTGTTCCGTTTCCATGAGAGTTTGGAGTCAAGAGTGACGCCAAGACACTTGGATTCGCTCGATAGCTTGAGTGTCGTTCCCCCGATCGCGGGAAGTTTGAAACTCGGTATCTTATATCTACGTGAGAACAGCACCAGTTCGGTTTTCTGGGGTTTGACCCCTAGGCCGTTTTGGCGTGCCCATCTTTCGGTCGCTCCTAGTGCAGATTCCAGCATTTCACTGATTGTGGGAAGAAACTTGCGCGTTACCAGTATCACTAGATCGTCCGCGTAGGCCGTGACCTTATGTCCACTTCTCCTCAGCTGCAGAAGAAGGTCATTGAGAACTAGGTTCCACAGTAGTGGGGACATAACTCCTCCCTGTGATGTGTCTCTTGTGACTGCTTTCCTCGAGGAGGAGATACCCAGGTTGGCATTTATCGTTCTGCTCCTGCGAACGATATCCAGCCATCTGGTTACCATCGGGTGTGTGCCAATATTGGCTAATGCGGCTGTAATTGACTCGATCCTGACGTTATTGAAGGAGTTCCATCGTTTTCAACAAAAACGAGGACAGGCTGATTGTAGTCTTTGGGTGAGACGTGGTTTATCTTCCCAGCCTTGGGGATGAAGACCACTCTCACCTCCCTCCATCCTTGGGGTACGTACCCGGTTAGAAGGCATCCTTTAAAGATTCTCTCCAGCCACGGCAGTAGGTGTGAACATGCCATCTGCAGAATGGCTGGTCTGATCTCATCTGGCCACGGGGATTTGTAGGGACTGAATGATTTAATGGCCCATGCGATCTTATCTGGGGCAATTATTTCTCGTACGAGGTCCTCGAATTCCTCTCCCTCTTGCTGCACTACGTCATTGACTGGCGGATTAGCCTCGCCGCTGGTAACGCTAGAGCAGCCAGGGAAATGGGTTTTCCATTAGGAGCTCTCATTCCTTTTCGCTCTCCTGTGATGATATGCATCCCAGCCTTCCGGTGAGTTCGTCCCTTTGGCCTTATTGAAGAGTTTCCTCGACTCCTTCCTGACTTCGCTCAACTCTCGTGTCCACCATGAGTTGCGGATGGACTTTGATGGTCGGCTGATCGGGCAGGATATAAGAAACGCCTTCTGTAGAGCCTTGATGACGTTCTGTGCCGCTTCCTCTCGGACAAATTACTAACATGAGACGAAAACCACGTTTCGGACATACATTTAACATCAATATTGGACTTGACAAATAAATACCTAAATTCTTCAATTTTTTCAATTGCCAAGTACACTTAGCATTGTATAGCTGCTAAAGCCGGACGACCCTGCATTATCATCCATTATCAATGAAACAGACATCAGTTAGCGAAGACAATCCAAACACCACTGTATTAAAAGTAAGGGGAGATGCTGTGGAGAGAGTCAGATTCCTAACAAAATCTATTACACGAGTATTAGAGGTATTAAACACAAGGTTTGCGTAAACAAAAGTTAATTTCATTCTTCTAACGAAAACAAGAGGGAACGTTGTGAGCCGCGTCTACGCCGCGGCTCTACTTTATACCCGGTACTCAGTCAGTATATATGTATGTGAGCTTGTTGTAATTTTACAAAAGGGACAAATTTAATTTTAGCCAAAAAAGAAAAAAGTAATTAAAACGAACCTTTTCGGAGATTTTGATCTATTTGATGTTTCCATATTTGTTTACGTAAATTTTTTACATCTGCCTTTTCTACATGTCTTTATCTACTTCCTACATATACATACACAGCAGTGTGCGAGAAAGACAGGGAATGAGCCTGCGCTGAAAGGCCACTGAAATTTTATTTGTTCCTTCTGACTATATTTATGATCCGATCTGATCCAGATAGATACTCTGATAGATATGATAATTTTCTATGATTCTGCGTTTTTGGTTTTCTCGTATCTTAAAAATTGTGGATTTTCGTCCTTTATGGGGGCGGAAGGGGGCGTGGCCAAATTTTAAAACAAACTCGTCTCGGTTTGATATCACAGGAGCTTGGATAGAAAGTTTGGTGGTTCTAGCTCTTATAGTCTCTGAGAACTAGGCGTCAAAAAATTCGATCAGGCATGGCGCCTACCCCTGTGTGTGAGAGAGAGCGAGAGGGAACGATGCATTTTGAAATGGTTTTCTTCATTGTAGTTATATTTATCATCTGATCTGATCCAGATTCAACAATCTGATAGATATGCTCATTCTCTATGATTCTGCGTTTTTAGTTTTCTCGTATCTTTAAAATTGTGCATGCCACAGATTTTCGTCCTTGGAGTGGGCGGAAGGGGGCGGGGCGAAATTTTGAAATACACTTGTAACAGTGCGATAGGAGAGGAGTCTGGATACAAAATTGTGTTCCTCTAGCTTTTATGGTCTTTGAGCTATAGGCGCTAATGAAGACGGACAGACGGACGGACAGACAGACATAGCTATATCGACTCGGCTATTGATGCTGATCAAGAAAATATATACTTTATGGGGTCGGAAACGCTTCCTTCTGGGTGTTACACACATTAATTTTTTGCACAAATCTAATATACCCCTTTACTCTTCGAGTACCGGGTATAATTACGACGCCCATCTCAAGATACTCCAGACGCGGATTGAGTCGCCTCCTCAGTCGCAGCTTCCCCACTCTGTAGGGCAGTGAGGTCAGCCATGCTCTTAAGGCAAACAAATTCGCCACGAGCACTCTGCTGAAAGTAGACCAGAGCTCGGCGGGTGAATACCGAGCGAGGCGCTTCTTCATCTTCATTGCTTGTAGTTAATTTTTGAGATCTGCTCGTTGATGTAGAAGGCTGTCTCGGACTGAATGCCAAGCAACTCCAAACTAAGTGGTTGCTTAGTCTGTCGGCGGATTTCTCCAGCCCGTTTCAGCAGCATGATTTTGTCTCGCCTGCTATCAAGTTTGATATTGATAACAGGATCGACAACCACATCGTGTGCATGCTACCGCACCTTAACACGAAAAATCTCCTTAATTTTCGGTGGTGGGGTGAGGCCTAACGAGTAAGAGAGTCTATTGAAGAGAGTTTTTAAATTCACATCTTCCAGGTGTTGAAGACGATGACTAGTTTATTTGCTCTATCGACGTATTTTATAGATGCTGTTGATGATGATGTTTAATGCTTTTTTATATATTACTAAGCATTTTTACTTTATCGGGCTTAAACTCAGCACATTTTTTTTGTGCCCATTCATTTATGGAATTAAGCGGGCTTACACTTACATTTATACATTCATGGACCCTGGACTGAGAAGCGGCTACAACGGATTGACATCTAATACTTAGGTACGATTTCACGAGACTTAGTGCGAACGAAGAAAAACAAAAACATTTTCTAGCTTTGTGCATAATATTAAGTGGTTAACCATGTGAAATGCTTTACTGTAGTCAAGTAGTGTTAAAAACGTCACATTGCTATTGTCCTGCTGCTTTCAAATGTCTTCCACTATTTTAAGAATTGCCGTTGTACAGCTGTGGTTCTTTTTGAATCCTGATTGTGTGTCAGTTAAATGACGATTTGCCAGCATTAAGCTATTTATTTACTTCGTCATGACGATTTCGAATGCCTTTGATAAGAATGGTAAAATTGCTATTGGTTAGCAGATTTCTGTACGGGTATGATTTTTGCCACTTTCCAAAAGTTTTCCACTTGAGTAAGAAAAGTAGACGAAGTTATAGCATTGTGGAAAATATAGGTAATATGACTAATTATACTTAATAATTAATTATTTATTAATTGATATGGTCAAGGCTAACAGCGTTTGATTTAATTTTAAGCATAGACTCCAGGAAATAACATTGATTAACACACATAAAATTAAAGCTACTATCACAGTTATTATCAGGTACGGAGGACAGGTACGAATTTACTCTAACTTCAGGTACGTGCGAATTCACAAAGTTGGAATCTAAGGCCTCAACATCGGGTTCATCAGAGCTTTGAGGGGTTAGCTTTCCTACTCCAAATTTTTTTAGTTTTTTCCAGATTTGACCAGAGTTTATTGCTCGTTGAAAATGTAAACTATAATAATTGGTTTTTGCTGTCTTTATTAACTTGTTAACTCTGGTTCGAATACTTTTGAACAGGGTGTAGTGATATTGTGTCCTATAACGTCTCCATTTGTTATACGCTTTATTTCGAAGCAGTATTTCACGCCTGATTTCATTGCTAAACCATGTGGTTTCTTTTGGTTTGATGGTTTTTACCCTGAGTGGAGCAAATTTATGATATAAATGTCGGATATTATTTTCCAAGATGTCAAGTTGGTCCTTTACTAGGTGCAATGAATATATTATAGTCCAATTTAGTCTAAGATATTCGTCAGCCAGCAGGTTGTTGTCAATTTTTTTAAGGTCTCGGTAGCTTATCACATATTCTTCTGTGTCTGTGCGGGTGTCATATATTAAAAATATCAGGTCATGCTTGGAGAAAACAGGTAAAGATAGTTGGTCATAAAGAAGTATTTTGTGTGCATTGTTTACAAAGAATAGGTCCACTAGGGTGTTGCATGTAGTGCTAAAGTGAGTGGGTTGGGCTGAATTAACTAGTCCTGCTCTATTAAGCAGCCTATAAGGGTATCGGACGTATTCGTGATGCTTTTCACAGTAAAAAACAAAAAATTAATTGCACTTCGCACAGGTTGTTTAAGTAATACCCTAGATTTTAATCTTTTGCTCACATAAATCACCACCCCGCCAGCATGTCCCTTACGGTCCGATCGAAAGACATTATAACCACTACACAAAATCAACGAGTCACATACACTAGACATAAACCACGTTTCGGACACCCATATAATATCTACTGACGAGTTGACAAATAAAAATCTAAATTCATCTGTCTTTTTTGTCAGGCTTTGTGCATTTATGTGACAGATGCTCAGACCTTTCTTTTGTTTGCTTAGGACTCTGATCAGCGCATGACTATTTACCTTAGCGTTAGTTATCTGCTCCTGCATGACTAAAAGTGGGAAGCGAAAGAGTTATTATTATTAAAAGTACACACCATGTTCTTTTATCTCTCTCGTAGTCTTCAGACGCGTTTTTTCATTGCGCTTCGCTCATTTTTCACTTATTTTGTATAAACAACCGGTGTTTGTCCAAAATAAACCTTTAGCGAACTAACAAATTAACTTGCTAACTTAAAGTCTATCCTGAATCGCGAGTGCATGCCTACTTACTGTGTAAAACATAATTTAAAATTTCTTTTTTGCGTCGGTTAACATTGTGTTTTTGTTGTTGCTTTTCGTAAGTACGCTCTCACATTGAATTTAGCCCGCTCTCATCTTGTAGTCTGTGCTTTAGCATCACTCTCTCCCTATAACCCAAACATAAATAACTGTTCTTCCTCTCTCGCTCTCAATACTTTCCGTGTAGTAGCGCTCTCTCTCTCTCATTGCAGCTGCTGCAACCGCTCTCCTCTCTCCGCTCAGTTTTTACTCATTCCGCTTTAAGCGTTTGCCTGGCACACTGGTCTGATTTCTATTTGTTTTGAAATAAATTTTGTTTATTGTATTTCAAATGGAATCACCTATTATCTGTACCAAAAAAACCTGCAAACAGGTGGTCACCCCTGCTCTAAAAGTGGGAAGCGAAAGAGTTATTATTATTATTATTAAAAGTACACACCATGTTCTTTTATCTCTCTCGTAGTCTTCAGACGCGTTTTATCATTGCGCTTCGCTCATTTTTCACTTATTTTGTATAAACAACCGGTGTTTGTCCAAAATAAACCTTTAGCGAACTAACAAATTAACTTGCTAACTTAAAGTCTATCCTGAATCGCGAGTGCATGCCTACTTACTGTGTAAAACATAATTTAATAATTCTTTTTTGCGTCGGTTAACATTGTGTTTTTGTTGTTGCTTTTCGTAAGTACGCTCTCACATTGAATTTAGCCCGCTCTCATCTTGTAGTCTGTGCTTTAGCATCACTCTCTCCCTATAACCCAAACATAAATAACTGTTCTTCCTCTCTCGCTCTCAATACTTTCCGTGTAGTAGCGCTCTCTCTCTCTCATTGCAGCTGCTGCAACCGCTCTCCTCTCTCCGCTCAGTTTTTACTCATTCCGCCTTAAGCGTTTGCCTGGCACACTGGTCTGATTTCTATTTGTTTTGAAATAAATTTTGTTTATTGTATTTAAAATGGAATCACCTATTATCTGTACCAAAAAAACCTGCAAACAGGTGGTCACCCCTGCTCAGCCGAGTATCCCCTGCTATCTTTGCGGAAAAGCAATGCACGCAAAGTGCGCTGGGTACTCAGGCCTCGTGGGTGATGCAATTTCCTCACATAGAGATGGCCAGGTTTATGGGGCAGACGCGGAATTGCTTTAAGGAGCTGACCGTAGGCTTAACACACATAAAATTAAAGCTACTATCACAGTTATTATCAGGTACGGAGGACAGGTACGAATTTACTCTAACTTCAGGTACGTGCGAATTCACAAAATTGGAATTTAAAACCTCAACATAGGGCTCATCCGATCTCTACTACTACAATTTTAAGTTTTTCCAGATTTAACCAGAGTTTAATGCAAACAATACAGACTGTTAGCACTTTCCACAGGTTGTCTAATTAATACCATAGATTTTAATCTTATGCTCACATAAATCGCCATAATGTAAACATTATAATGTTTTTCGATCGGACCGTGAGGGACATTCTAGAGGGGTCGCGATTTATGTGAGCATAATATAGATAGTATATATCTATCTATCTATCTATCTATCTATCTATCTATCTATCTATCTATCTATCTATCATCTATCTTTTTGTCAGTCTTTGTGCATTTATGTGACAGATGCTCAGACCTTTCTTTTGCTTGCTTAGGACTCTGATCATCATTATCATCAATAACTATTTACCTTAGCGTTAGTTATCTGCTCCTGCATGACTAAAATTGGGAAGCGAAAGAGTTATTATTATTATTCTTATTAAAAGTACACACCATATAAATATAAATATAAAAAGATTTGACATACACAATTAGGTTTATAGTAATGATATTATGATTGAAAATTTAGAATAGTTTTTCTAAATGCGAAAACCGGAAAACTTTGGGTGGCTGTAATTTTATTTAAGAGGCGGGACGAGATGAATAATACGTGCGCTCGATCAAATCAATTTCAACGAATGTCTAATTCCAATTTTTCTCTAGCCTAACTAACCTACGTTGGCAAAGCGGGGCGAATTCGCCAAGAGCGAGAGAGTAAGCTTTATTGCGCTCCCGCCTTGCCCTAAACTAACTTACACTAGACTTCATACAATTCAAATTAGATTCCACAATTATTTACAAAAAAACAGACGAGAAACGACGAAACACCGGCCCCGTTGAAGGCCTGCACGGCTTCAAGCCAATGGCAGCGGCGCCAACTTGTGGATGGCCCGCCGGAACTCTGCTCCGTCACTCCTCCTTAGGTCAACGACCCTGACCATGCCGTCCTCCCCTGCGTGCGTGGCGATCATCCTCCCGACGAGCCACTCCTGCGGCGGAAGATTGTCCTCGGCCACGAGGACGAGGTCTCCTTCCTCTGGGTTGGGTTGCTGCTGGTGCCATTTGCCCCGAATTTGGAGCCCCAGGACATATTCGCGGGACCATCGCCGCCAAAACGCTTGCCTGACTTACGAGACAAGTCGCCATCGCCGCAAGCAGCTGAGACTCTCCTGGTCCGGAGTCCGCAGTGCTGGAGGGGCGATGAGCGACCCGCCTATCAGCAGGTGCCCAGGCGTTAGTGCCTCGCCGTCGCTTGGGTCCTGGCTGAGAGCTCCCAGCGGCCTGGAGTTCATTGCCGCTTCGATCCCGACGAGGACTGTGGCGAGCTCTTCGGCGTTTAGGAGCGCGCTGCCTACCGCCCGTAGGAGTAGGCTCTTGGCAGTTTTTACACCTGCCTCCCAAAGGCCTCCCATGTGAGGCGCTCGTGGCGGTATGAACGCAAATTCGCATCCGCTTTTTGATGCGAATTCGCGAACTGCGTCCCCCTGCTCCTCTATTCTCATCCGTAGAGCGCTGAGGTGGCGGCTGGCTCCGACGAAGTTCGTCGCGTTGTCGCAGTGCACGATTTGGGGATATCCTCGGCGCCCGACGAACCTTTGAAAAGCCAATAAAAAAGAGTCAGTGGACAGATCTGATACAACTTCTAGGTGAACCGCTTTGGATGCAAAACAAACAAAAAGCGCGATGTATGACTTGTATGGGGGCCTTCCTCGAATTTTTAATGTCGTATATACTGGTCCACAAAAATCCACGCCGCAAATTGCAAATGGGCGGAGAGCACGGAGTCGATCTGCGGGTAAATTCCCCATAAGTTGAGTCAGCAATCGAGGCTTGCATTTAAAGCAGCACATACATGATCGGACTGTCTGACTGCAGACCTCCTGAGCGTTCACTATCCAAACACTCTGTAGGAAGATGCTCACCAGTGCTCGTGGGCCGACATGAAAATTCGCATGGTGCAGATGACGCACGTAGCTCCGCACAAATTGGGAGCGCTTTGTCAAAAGCAAAGGAAACTTGGCATCATATGATATAGGAGCTTTAGCTAGTCGCCCCCCTACTCGCAACAACGAAAAAGTACAACAAGTACCTGTGTCTTCATGGATGAATGGGTTCAACCGCTGAAGACTAGGACCAACTCTAGATCCTTTCCGAACCTTTTCGATTTCTTCTTTATACTCGTGATGTTGTATAATCTCAACAATTTTATGGAAAGCTTCATTATATTCGGTCGGTGAAACAATTTTTCCAAACTTTATAGTTGGGTCTTTGCATTTTCTTATGAAGCGGAACATATATGCAAACACTCTAAGCAACTTGAGGTGTGACGAAAAGCCTTCGATGACATCTACCAGCTCTGAACTTTGCACAGCGGCGGTCAGTCCGACCGCAGCCTTCCTCTTCTCCAGCTGAGCGTCTTCTGGAAGCTCGAAATGAGAGTTTTTGGGCCAGTTTTCTTCGTCATCCTTCAAAAATAATGGTCCTTCGAACCAGATTGATTGGACGATTTCGTTGACGTCACAACCTCTTGAGACAATATATGCTGGGTTCTGTTTCGTGGGTACATGCCGCCACGTAGCTTCATCTGACCACTCTTGAATCTCAGCCACTCTATTTGAAACGAACGTCGACAACGAGGATGGATGAGATCGAATCCAATGAAGAGTTACTTCGGAATCCGACCAATAAACAGTTCGTTCGAGAGGGACCTTTAATAGGGGCTTGATTCTGGGACAGAGATCTGCGAGAAGGTGAGCGGCACATAACTCAAGCCTTGGGAGCGTTTTGGTCTTGAGCGGCGCTACTTTGGACTTGGAAGTCAATAACGATATTTTAAAACCTTCTGCAGTTTTGCTACGTATATAGACGCACGCTCCATAAGCTCTCATGGAGGCGTCAGCAAAGGCATGTATTTCCACTGGTGACATCGGATCGGTAAACACGAACCGAGGTATGGATATCTCTTCCAAGAGAGACAATGTGTTTTTCAACATATTCCATGCTGTTTCTAAATGCAGCGGAATCGACTCGTCCCAATCTAATTTGTTAAGCCAAAGTTCCTGCAATAGGATCTTGCCTGTTATGATGATAGGGCTTAACAAACCAAGGGGGTCGAATAACTTCGATGTCACCGATAGAATGTTCCGTTTTGTCGCTCGGAGACCCATGACTGAATCGTCAATTTTAAATTTGAAGGCATCTTCATTAGGCAACCATGAGATTCCTAACGCCTTAGTCGACTCTGAATCCGAGATCGTTATGGGCTTTGCTGTGCTCTCAGATGCGGTGATCTCAGGTGAGTTTGAAAACCACTTTGCCAACTCAAAACCTGCAGTCTGAAGAACCTGAGACACTTCGGACTTAATTGCCCTTAGCTCCTTTACGCATGCAGTACCAGTCAACATGTCATCGACGTAAAAGTCGGACCCGATAACGTCAGCAGCTTTAGGGAATGAGAGCTTTGCAGACTCACTTAACCTTTTTAAACACCGGATAGCCAAAAATGGGGCTGGTCCAGTCCCATAAGTTACGGTGTTAAGCTTGTACAATCTCAAGGATTCAGATGGGTCTCTTCTCCACACTATGAGTTGAAACTGCCTATCAGCTTCATTCACCATTACTTGGCGATACATTTTTTTAACATCGGCAGTCAGGGCAAACCTGTGCAGACGGAAGCGCAGCAGTGTCGAGTATAGCTCCTCTTGAATGGTAGGTCCGACCATCAGAATATCATTCAAGGCCACCTGAGAGGACGTCTTGGACGACGCATCGAAAACGACGCGAAGCTTGGTAGACGTACTTTGGGGCCTTAGAACACACTGATGTGGAATTACATAGTGTGGAGTTGAAGGTATCGTATTGTCGGTAGGAGACATATGGCCTAAGGAGAGGTACTCTTCCATAAATTCCAAGTACATTTTCTTCAACTCAGGGTCACGATGCAATCTTCTTTCAAGCGACAAAAACCACCGTTTAGCAACCTCAAAGGAGTTGCCTAAACAGATTGGATCTGATCTAAACGGCAGCCTTACTTCAAACCGACCTGATGGCAATACCTGAGTCGTCTTCCGATAGTGATCTTCACATAACTTGTGCTCAGGCGTAGCAACTTTCTTTTGAGATGGCATTTCTTCCAGTGACCAAAACTTTTGCAAGGTCCGATCGATAGACACTAGCAACTCTTCACTGCAACTCAAACTATTTGTAATTTGGGGAACAGAACTTTTGGGAACATATCTTCCCGAAACAACCCAGCCAAGAAGGGTCTTCTGAAGAGTTGGATAGTCCGGACCTTGCTTAATTTGACCAACAGCTAATAGTTCAAAAAATGATTCTGCTCCTATCAGCATATCTATTCTTTGTGGCTTGTTGAAATATGGGTCTGCTAGAGGTAGGTTCTTTGGGATTCTCCAGTCACTCACATTCACTGACTGGTCAGGATGATAACCTGAAATCGATTTCAAAATCCAAAAATCCAAGGAGAACTCACTACCATTTAATCGCGACTTCACCACCGTATGTATTTTATCTTTTACTTGAGAATTGGATTTACCAATACCAAGCAAGCTAATACATGACTCCTCTTTACGGATCTGTAAGCGGTGAGCATGGTCCTCTGTTATGAAATTGGTTTGAGATCCAGAGTCCAGAAGAGCTCTGGCCAGAATGTGGTCACCGCTCTTCGTTCGGACACTTACGATCGACGTAGCCAGAAGTACCCTACCCAACGATGTCGCATGCAGAGCATGGGACGTGGAAGGTTGATCCTGGTTTGAAGGAGGAGGGGCACTCTCTTGGGGTGGTGGCAACGCGAGACTATTAGCAGACACTGTGTATCGATGCAATAAGGTGTGATGTGAGCGGCCGCACACTCGACATTTATTGGCCTTGCATCTTACAACAGCGTGGCCTTTTTGCAGACAATTAATGCAAAAGGGTGCAGATTTAGCGAACTCGAACCTTTGCATGACCGAGAGTCGCAAAAATGGAGTGCATTTCGACACTACATGGTCGTCCGAATTGCAATAGCTGCAAGTTCGCTGAGCTCTGTTGGTGGAATGAGAAGAACAAGCAAATGAGCTACGATTATGCTGCTTGATTGGTACAACCTTGTCCGGCTTTGGCTTCGTCGACTCTTCAGCAGACAAATACTGGTATCGACGATTCAAAGCTTTCTCAAGGTCGGACCAAAGCGGCAACTTTTCGTAAGTCAGTTGTTCATCCCACTTTTGTTTAGTCACTGGGTCGACTCTGTTCAAAACGAGATGAATGAGCATTGCACTCGAGATTTTGGTATCGTCTCCTATCGACAGTAATGAACCATAAATCGATGAAACAGTATCGATGAGGTTCCTGAGGGACGATGCGGACTGCTGCGAGATTTTTGGCAGATTAAACAATGTGGAAATATTGTTTGTAAAAATCAGATACTCGTTATCATATACTCGTTTGAGACTATCCATGGCCTTTTCATAGTTGGCTTCGGTGACTTGGAACGCCTTAATTGTTCCTAATGCTTCATCCGAGAGGCACGAGATCAAGTGATTAAATTTCTCGATCACTTGCGTCACTATGAACTAGAGCAGGGGTGCCCAGGCCTATGCTCTTGGGCTCGCTTTGTTTTTGTTTTTACTCTTGGGATAGGAACTCACAGAACGTATACATTAACGGCACCAAGAATAAAAAAACCCAACACATGCAAAAATTATGTGAGTGTATGCTATGCGTGGAACCGAAACCGTTTCTGTTTGCTTGTGTGGGTCGTCGTTGCTCGCGAACGCAAACTGACCAACAACAATTTCGATGCTTTTGTTGTTTTCTTACTCATTTTGCTTCTGCCTTATCTTCGAGCTTGCACTGAAAAAAACCTTTTTTGTGTCCAACCTGCCGGCAAAATGTTTAATAGCGCATGTTTGAGTACATTTTTTTTCGCTCAAAACTATTGTTGCGAATAGCAGTGCATTATATATCCTACAAAATTGATTTTGAATACAAAATTTAATCATTTGGTAAACCTTATTTTTCACATAAGTGAAAATGTATGCAAACATTTTTCTTCCAGTGCACAAATTGAAATGCAAAAAATCGGGCGACTCTTGGTATTAGTGTTTTTCTTTGTGAGTGTTGGTGATTGCTCTTCCGTATGCTGGCTTTGGGCACCCCTGAACTAGAGTCTCAAAAAGGCTGATGAAATTTTTAAAATCCGAATGCTTACCACTAAATTTCTGTAATGCCAATTTCGGAAGTCGAGCACGAGTTGGGGCACCACAGGCTGGTATTGTTAGCGTCGTATCGCTTGATACATCAAAGGCGCAGATAAGCGACATTATCTTTGCCTTAGTTACGATAGATAACTCTTCCAACTCGGCTGCGAATTCATCGTCGCCATCTATTTCTTCTATTTTTTCTTGTAATTGTTTAGCCTTTTGGATTGACTCATTCAAGGAATCGAGCCTACATTGTAGCTCTGTCAATTGTATAGGAATCGAACCTTCATCTAATCGTACTTCTAAGCGGCGAATGCTTTTAACTTGACTTTGGAGCTTAGATTTCAAGTTTTTAAGAACTGACTTATTGTCTTCTGCCATATTTTTATATTTATAATATGCTCAAAAAAAGAAAACAAACAAATAAATAAATGTTCAAAGCAAGAACGGCAATAGAAAACAAATAATAATTGAACTGCGAGGCACGAGGTATCAATATATAATATGGTTGCAAGTGACAGCCGAAAACCATATACCCTCGAAAAGCAGGGTAGCGCGTCACTGGTAAGTAACACCCAAAAACAATATACCCTCGAAAAACAGGGCAGCGCGTCACTTGGCGTTCCGTTAAGATCAAGCGCGGCAAACGAAAAATATTCTCCCAACAAATACAACGCAAGCAACGGTGGAAAGGCGAAAGCGAAAACGAGAGAGTGCACCGATGCTGCTGCTTGTATGTACAGTATGTCAACTAATTGTTTGCAAAATGAAAAAAGTCAAAAAATTTCAACTTTAACATCATTATTTATTAGGAAATGCACTTGTTTTCATGTTCAGTCTTCCACAATATTTTTCTTCAACGTATTCTTAAATGAAATATGTAACAAAAATAATAAAAAGATAAACAGAATCATAAAAATTCATAAAAACAAAACAAAACAGAAAATTTTAGCTGTCTATTAATTCTTTGCAAAATGCTAACATTAAATCTTAAAGACGCTATATCTTTTCAACGATATTCAATAATTGGCTAATATTTTGTATGCCCGCCATTGGCATCTATAACAGCCGTGAGGCGACGCGACATCGAGGATATAAGTTCTTTTATATCATAATACTCCGGTATTGTTTGCCACTCCTCATTTATTGATTTTATCAACTGTAGTTTTAAAGTCGGACGACGTTTACCAACCCTTTTCTTTAGCAATGCCCACAAATTTTCGATTGGATTGAGATCCGGACTCTTGGCGGGCGTGTCGACAACTTTTGTACAATTGTACAGCAGCCAAGTGCGACACAGGTACGATTTGTGCTTCGGATCGTTGTCTTGGTACAGCTTGTATTTGAGTTTGCTGCTGTTTTCTGGATCAACGAAGCCAAAACTCTGCGCACTTTTTGACAATTCATTTTTTAAAATGTCCAAATAAAACTCCTTCGTCATAATCTCATTAAATATGCGTAGCTCTCCAACTTTGCTGGGTCCATCATGGTAGTACATCATGATCTTGGTCTCGTCACAAAAAATGACGTCATTTCAGTACTCCTGGGGACGGTTCACATTAAATGTTGCAAAGTTCAATCGCTTCTCAATGTTCGCAGCAGACAGCAATGGCTTCTTCCTAGCTACATGTGATGAGTACTTGTGGCGATTGAGTACTTTTCTGATGGTCTCATGGCACACGGTCTTCTTGCAGTCATTTTTTACATCGCTCGCCAGCTCCCTGAGGCTTGTTTGCGGTTTGTTTTCTATTGTTTTTAGGATTTTTGAGCAATCCCGCCGAGAAAGCTTTGGTGGTCTGCCTTGGGAGCTGTGTAATTCCAGCATGTTCTCCTTTTCTGCGCGGTTTATAATATTGTAAACTGTTCTCAGTTTAATTTGGTATGTTTCAGCCAATTCTTTGGGTGTTTTTCCTTTATTAAAGTGAAAGAACACTAGCTGAATTATATTGTCATCTGTGCGTTTGCCAGGCATTGCAAAAATAGTCAATGTAAGAGATACGTGACCGAAACAAAGCAAATTTTTAAACGAATGAGTGCAAGGAAGACTAGAAAAAACAATGCGATCGGTCGTGCCCGAATTGGCTGTCCCGTTAGTTTTCCTGTGGTCTTATTTTAACCAGTGTTTGCATTTTGCAAAGAATTTATTGACAGCGTCGTAGGTGCCTCTGTTGTGTTTTCTTCATTTCTTTTACGTATTACTTGGGACTTTGTCATTTTTTTTTTGCCTAACTGTAGCTTATACATATCTTAATAATAATTGATAAATAAAATGTTCCCAAACAATGCCTTTCCTAACCAAAATTGATGTTAAAGTTGAAATTTTGTGACTTTTTTCATTTTGCAAACAATTAGTTGACATACTGTATGTATGTATGTATAGATATATGTAAGTGTTATACGCCGCGGCTTGGGTTAACGAACCAACCTTTTGGCGAGATTCAAACAACGAAAAAAGATAAGGGGGGAGCGACAGTGATTGCAGTAAACAATAAATAACGGTTGCATCCAACTGGCGGTTCACATAGGTTATGATATATGTATAATGTATGTCAATAAATATGTATGTGCGTATATTGTTTGTGTTATATGTGTATATATTTGCAGGAATATTATAGTCTAAATGCATGCAATTCAAGCTCTACTATGTCATACGTCTGTGCCAAGAATTGAAAGCGAGGTGCAAATTTTCCAGCACAAGACAATTTAAAAAAGATTATATCTGTCTTCAGCTCTAGCTTTCAATTATTGCACAAATACCTCTGGCTCTGCGGTTGGATCTTTACGTCCAGCTGCTACTTTCCTCTTGCAGTCCGTGCAGGGCATCCCTCGGCGGTAGCAGAAACGAACGGCGAAGATTAGGCTGGGTATTTCGCGACCGACACGATTGCTTAAGCAAGGTTTTAATTGCTGTTTTTGTTAACACACAACAACACGACGCGGGCAACGATACGCTTGATTCTAGTAAATAGAATTATGTATATATATATATGTATATATTTGAACCACTTGAGCACTTCTTTACGTGTCACTGTCACTTTTATTTGTTGCCTTTAATTTAGTTTACAGTCCACCCGGGGGCGCCATGAAAATTTAGAATAGTTTTTCTAAATGCGAAAACCGGAAAACTTTGGGTGGCTGTAATTTTATTTAAGAGGCGGGACGAGATGAATAATACGTGCGCTCGATCAAATCAATTTCAACGAATGTCTAATTCCAATTTTTCTCTAGCCTAACTAACCTACGTTGGCAAAGCGGGGCGAATTCGCCAAGAGCGAGAGAGTAAGCTTTATTGCGCTCCCGCCTTGCCCTAAACTAACTTACACTAGACTTCATACAATTCAAATTAGATTCCACAATTATTTACAAAAAAAACAGACGAGAAACGACGAAACAATGATCTAGGGTCTCATTATTCTTCGTCGTCTTAACATAGACGAAAGCACGACCGGTGAAACAGCTGCTATAAGTCTGCGCTTTTTATTTGCATTGCTTGTTTGAAGATCACATAGTTGGCCTTCGTCAGCTGATCATTTACATAAAATGGGGCGGCAGAATCAAAGCCCAGCTCTATTAAGCATTGCAAGGGCAGGCGGTCCGAATTGTTCTTGCAGTAATGAATGTGAGAGAAGGAAAGGAGGTAGAAGGATAGAAGGAACTTCAGGAACAAAGAAGACGGGTAGAGAGGCGAAAGAACGGCCGAAGTCGTGCGTAAGCATATGCTGTAAAAAATAATTTTGTGCCCACTGTACAAATAGTGGTGCCAATAGCTAACAATAATGATGAATTAATTGGCTGCACCACTGGCTATAATTTACGGATTTGACGACCGACACCTCCAAAACACCATTTTACCATCAGAAAAGTTGGTTTGGTTCTTAGCGTAAAAATGTTGTTATATTCTTGATCAACTCCAATATCCGATTGGATATAGCTATGACTGTCTGTCTCTCTGTCCGTCTTGATGAGCGCATAGATCTCAAGCTGAATCCAGATATTGTTGCATCCAGACTCCAGTGATATCACCAGTTACTAGTTACTAGTGTAATTCCTCCCACTTCCTTTGTGCCCCCTAAAAGTCGAAAAAATCGGTGGCATCCACATTTTTAAAGAAGCGAGAAACCCGAAAACGCAAACTCATAGAATATGACCATATCTACCATATTGCCGGATCTGGTTAAGATCTGATTAGTACCTCACACAAATAAATTTATGTGCACTAATAGTTTTTTGTGTTTTAGTCATATAAGTAAAGTTATCCTGATTCTGTGAATGAGCGAAGCTTTGGTAATATGTTGTTGTTGTTATTCGACCAAAATGTTAGCTTTCTCGTGTTATTCGTTGTACCGTTGCCTTAAAAATGTCCACGTGCTTTCGATGCTGCGTAGTAAATAATTATATGTGCAAATCAGTGCAAGCTGATCGTTTTTGTTTTTGGTGCCTTTCAAGAAGTTAAGTTGTAAAAATTAGTTTAGCTTACTTATTGTAAGTATGTAATTGCACAAAATTGTGCATTAGACTTGAATATTTTGCTATGGTTACGTAAAATGCCTCGTGGAACTAGTGTGTCTGACTATGAACAAGAAATTATAAAAGGAATGCATGAAAGCGGTGCGAAAATCACAGATATCATAAAAATACTAAACCGGCATAGGAATTGCATTTTCAATTATATAAAAAACCCAGCTAAATATGGTTAAAGTCGACGAAGTGTTTAGAAGACCGATATCGATATACGGTGCAAATAGAAGATTCAGATCCGATGATATGGGCTGAGTTCTGCTATAGAGGAAGGTCACCCATATGCTTCGTCTCTACCCGAGTGATTGCCGAAATGTATGGGGGTCTTCTGAACAGATGATCGGGTGACCAAATGCTTCTATACAGGCCGAAAAATACCTGTGTAAAAATGGCCAGCCTTGAGTCCAAACCTGAATCCCATAGAGGACCTCTGGGGTATCCTCTCTGCCAAAGTGTTCAAGAATGGAACACAGTTTGAGTCCCGTCTTAATTCTGTAATACTGAATAAGGGTAGCAATATTAACTATTCAAGATATCTATCTATTATCATTAATAGTGTAATAATATTAAAAAACGAAAAATTAAAAATGACATGTCACAGAATTCGTTACCTTTTCCATTTCTCGCGCAGCTAGATTTTTGGCGTTTTCTTTTTCAGCAGCGCAGTAAGTCACCCGTGTCTCCTTCGTTTCTACCTCTGACTGACTGTCAAACTCACCAGGTTTGACCTTCTTCCACATTTTGACATACAGGTCTGAGAACAATCTCTTCGCTAGATTAAGAGAATTCACCACACTTTCTTTTATTCAATTCTCCTCTTAATTTAATAAACGATACAAATTTCCCATTTCTTATTTAATCTTCGACACATATACAGTGGGGAGCAAAAGTGATTACATACTCATAATCACTGACTATTCGCCCACAACAGCTTAACGAATAAAGCAAAGCATTTTTCCATATCAATAACTTTATCCTCAACAAATAGGCATTGAGAAGTTTTCCAAGAGTCAAAAAAAAAAAAACGCAAAACAACTCGCATGTACTCAGTTATGCTCCTTTCGTCAATTTAATTTATTTTCACTTTCTCAAGTTTCCTATCAGCAAAAAGAATTCAGATTTACCGTTAAATGTATTATATTTGTATTCTTTTTATTCATATTCAAATTAAGACATGGTTCCTACAAATCAAAGCAGATTTATTGAATTTATTAAAAAGTGTCTATCTTGTGCCTGAAAATGAAAAAACTATAGCTAGAAATCGAAAATAGTATTGTATGCATAGCTGTTCGATACGTCCCATTGCGAAAATATTAAAATATTAAAAATAGGCTGAAATTTGCAAACATTTGAAAAATTTGCATAAAAATTTGATGATTGGAAGCTTGAAAACGTGTGATCTGGTCTGACGAGTCCAAATTTAACCATTTTGAATCATTCGGGGTCCAATTTTCCCACTGTGCAGCGGGAAAAAAAACGTTACATTTTCCCGTGTAATTCCGTTAGCCGATATATAACCATTATTTTTCTTACAAAAAATACCAAAATTTGTGTTTGTAAGGGTAAAATGGCATTTTTGATGGTTCAGAACAGCTAAATTCGGCAACGTAGCCGTTGGCCAAGAAATATTTTGTTTTCGACTTTTCCTGAGTTTTCAAAGTCGAAGTTTCCGCAAAAAATTATTAAATTTTAATTTGAGAGATTAATAACTTCCAGACATTAAACTGCATGTACAAAGTGCTTGGGTACGATTTATAGCTGCATTGATTAGCTTTTCAGAACTGCAAAGTCTAATACAAAAAGAAGCACTAACTCTGAAAAAAAATACCAGATTTAAAAAAATTCTGTTAAAAAAAACTACAGCCTACAAAAAAAATCATAATTCTTAAAAAAAATGTAAATCCCGAAATCTATCAGAAAAAGTAATTTTTGGCCACAGCGGAATGTCGTGTTGACTAGTGTTATTAATATAGGATAGTCATATATAGAGCCCCAGTCACATGAACTAAATTCAGCACTTAACAAGGCATAGTAAGAATTTCTAAAATTTCTTTAAGCTACTTTTGGTTAAGACAGAATGAAAATTATAGGTCAAGAATATTCTGCCATGTTTACATTATAATGTTTTTCGATCGGACCGTGAGGGACATTCTAGAGGGGTCGCGATTTATGTGAGCATAATATAGATAGTATCTATCTATCTATCTATCTATCTATCTATCTATCTATCTATCTATCATCTATCTCTTTGTCAGTCTTTGTGCATTTATGTGACAGATGCTCAGACCTTTATTTTGCTTGCTTAGGACTCTGATCATCGCATAACTGTTTAACTTAGCATTAGTTATATTGTAGTAGATGGTGTGTACTTATATGAATTTAAGGACATCCGTCTTAGTTGCTTAGCTTAGGTCCGCGTAGCTTACTTTACTTACTAACAATATGAAAATGAAAATATGAGAATATTAAACATATTTATGTTTATGTATGGCCATACGAAATTTGATTATGAAATAAAAAATTTTAATCTATCCTTATGAACTGTTTGCTTTTTATTTTTATTGTCATATTATATATTATCTCTCTGACCTATTTCCGTCACTTTATACGGACCTGTATAATTAAAATCTAATTTATGACCTGTTTCGTTTTTTAGTAAAACTTTATCTCTTACTAATATATCTATGTTTCTTATTTTTTGATCGTATAACTTTTTATTCTTTTTCTTATGCTCTTCTATCATAATTCTAGCTCTTTTATATGCTACTTCCAATCTATATTTACTTTCTTTAGCATAATCATCTATATTATATAGGATTTCTATGTTATCTATACTATTAAAATGTTTTGGTGAATTATTTGTTTTACCAAATACTAACTCATATGGACAATAATTATGTGCCATAGATGGTGTTGTGTTGAAACAGAAGACAAAGTATTTAAGCCATACGTCCCAATCAGTTTTATCGACTGATATATATGAACGTATGTGCTCATTAAAAGTTCTATGACTTCTTTCTACTGTTCCTACTGTTTTCTATTATTAGATATTTACATAAGTCGTTAATGATTGAATTTTTATATTCTGTTCCCATGTCCGTAATGAACGTCTTCATTGGACCGTACTTCAGAATAAATTCTTCAAAGATAGCTTTTGCTACCGTTTTTTCGCTTTTATTTGCAATTGGGATGGAAACTAGGTATTTTGTGAAGTCACAGATTAAAGTGACTGCATATTCATTTCCCTGTTCTGATTTAGGAAGTGGACCGATCGTTTCCACTATTACCCTATCAAAAACCATTTGGGGGGTTTCCGTAATTGTTAAAGGAGTTTTTGTATTTTTAGTCGTTTTCGACTTTTGGCATTTTTGACATTTACGTATGTAATCAGTAATCTCGTTGGTCATACCTTTCCAAAAATAATGTCTTTTGACCTTGGCCAAGGTTTTTGTTATGCCTGTATGTCCTCCTTGAATTGGATCATCATGTAATGTAGACAAGATTGCTTCTTTTTCTTTAATATTTGTTATTAGGGTCACCGGGTTGAGTAGCGCTACTCTCAATGATTTTAATATTTTATTGCCCATATTTTTGAAACTATCTATTGAAATGTATTCAAAGATGTTTTCCCACGGTGCCACTTTGAGTTGGCTGATTTCATGTTTACCGGCTTGCATTTCAAGCCCTTGGAAGAATTGACCTAAGTCAAAAATTCCATTAGTATACAGATCGCTAACATCATATCTTGAAGTAATTTTCTTTCCATGTTTGAAAAAAATATGTCATATTTTTTACAGCAAGGTCACTACTTTACGTACTTCGTCATTGTTAATGACTTCATATAGTAAAGTCGTATTCTTCTAATTCAAGCCGCATGCGTGTGAGTTTTGAGCTAGGATTGACCATTGAAAATAGGTATGTTAGTGGTCAGTGATCCGTTTTCACTGTGAAATGTTTTCCATAAATATATGGTCGAAAATGAGTAATTGCCCAATGAATTGCTGTCAATTCCTGTTCGGTTGTGCTTTTATTGCTTTCACCCTTTGTGAATGAACGTGATGCATATGCTATTGGAAGCTGGAGTCCATTATGGTTTTGAGTTAAAACCGCACCACATGCTTGTTTGCTAGCATCTGTAATTATGCAAAATTCTTTTTAAAAATCTGGGTATTGTAACAGAGTGGGTTCGATTAGTTTATCTTTCAAGTATTGGAATGCATTTTGACATTCATCTGACCACTCAAATGAAACATTCGTTTTACATAATCTAGTTATGTTCCGGGAATAGTCGGCGAAGTTTTTAATGAAACGTCTGTAATAATTGCAAAATGCTACGAATCGTCTAGCGCTGTCCGCGTCATGCGGGACTGGATAGTTTTTGATGACGTCATATTTTTTGTCATCTGGCAAGATTCCTTTTTCTGTGCATTTATGACCGAGAAAGGTCACTTCATGCATAAAAAATGAACATTTTTATGGTTGTAATTTCAGTTTGTGTTTCCTACATACCTCAAAAATATCTTGAAAGTTTTTGCGCATATGTTTTTCGGAACAACCAATGACTATAAGATCGTCCATATATAGGAATGCTTGCGAAGATTCAAGTCCAGAGAATGCAATAGTCATCATTCTTTGAAATTAATTTGGCGCTATTTTTAAACCAAATGGTAGTCGCGTGATGCGATATGAGCCATTGCTCGTTGAAAAAGACGTTATATTACGTAAACTTTCTTTCGGATGGACCGACTATTTTGTCGTCTATTAATTTTCCTACTTGCTTCTGGATTTCCTCAACTTGGCTATGCGGGCTTCGATAGTTTTTTATATAAATAGGCTCAGTATCCTTCAATCTCAATTTCTGTTTATAAAAATTATTAGTTGTTATCGATTCGGTTTCAAGTCCGAATATGTCATTATATTTGGAACATATTTCCTTTAATTGTTGTTTGAATGGAGCTGGAAAATTTTTTTTTAGCTGAGCTATGACAGTTTGTTCCCTGATTTTAGAAGTTGTTTGAACTACATTGTAATTCGGAAGTGGTTCATATTTTAAATTATTTATATTAATTAACTGGTCGTTACTGGTTGTATTTAATAATCGGACAAATGCGTTTCGAGTGGTTGCAACGGTGTTTGCAACATAAATACCAGTTTGAATTTCCTGGTTTGGGATTAGCACACTATCTTCATTTGAAGTTAGTTCTATTTTTCGGACAACTTGTGATCTGGCTGGTAGAAGTATTGTATTGTTACCAGAACTGTATGTTATTGGAACATAAATGCGAATATCTATAACTACCACGACTTCTATAATTATTTATTATTTTTCTTATGCTCTTCTATCATAATTCTAGCTCTTTTATATGCTACTTCCAATCTATATTTACTTTCTTTAGCATAATCATCTATATTATATAGGATTTCTATGTTATCTATACTATTAAAATGTTTTGGTGAATTATTTGTTTTACCAAATACTAACTCATATGGACAATAATTATGTGCCATAGATGGTGTTGTGTTGAAACAGAAGACAAAGTATTTAAGCCATACGTCCCAATCAGTTTTATCGACTGATATATATGAACGTATGTGCTCATTAAAAGTTCTATGACTTCTTTCTACTGTTCCTACTGTTTTCTATTATTAGATATTTACATAAGTCGTTAATGATTGAATTTTTATATTCTGTTCCCATGTCCGTAATGAACGTCTTCATTGGACCGTACTTCAGAATAAATTCTTCAAAGATAGCTTTTGCTACCGTTTTTTCGCTTTTATTTGCAATTGGGATGGAAACTAGGTATTTTGTGAAGTCACAGATTAAAGTGACTGCATATTCATTTCCCTGTTCTGATTTAGGAAGTGGACCGATCGTTTCCACTATTACCCTATCAAAAACCATTTGGGGGGTTTCCGTAATTGTTAAAGGAGTTTTTGTATTTTTAGTCGTTTTCGACTTTTGGCATTTTTGACATTTACGTATGTAATCAGTAATCTCGTTGGTCATACCTTTCCAAAAATAATGTCTTTTGACCTTGGCCAAGGTTTTTGTTATGCCTGTATGTCCTCCTTGAATTGGATCATCATGTAATGTAGACAAGATTGCTTCTTTTTCTTTAATATTTGTTATTAGGGTCACCGGGTTGAGTAGCGCTACTCTCAATGATTTTAATATTTTATTGCCCATATTTTTGAAACTATCTATTGAAATGTATTCAAAGATGTTTTCCCACGGTGCCACTTTGAGTTGGCTGATTTCATGTTTACCGGCTTGCATTTCAAGCCCTTGGAAGAATTGACCTAAGTCAAAAATTCCATTAGTATACAGATCGCTAACATCATATCTTGAAGTAATTTTCTTTCCATGTTTGAAAAAAATATGTCATATTTTTTACAGCAAGGTCACTACTTTACGTACTTCGTCATTGTTAATGACTTCATATAGTAAAGTCGTATTCTTCTAATTCAAGCCGCATGCGTGTGAGTTTTGAGCTAGGATTGACCATTGAAAATAGGTATGTTAGTGGTCAGTGATCCGTTTTCACTGTGAAATGTTTTCCATAAATATATGGTCGAAAATGAGTAATTGCCCAATGAATTGCTGTCAATTCCTGTTCGGTTGTGCTTTTATTGCTTTCACCCTTTGTGAATGAACGTGATGCATATGCTATTGGAAGCTGGAGTCCATTATGGTTTTGAGTTAAAACCGCACCACATGCTTGTTTGCTAGCATCTGTAATTATGCAAAATTCTTTTTAAAAATCTGGGTATTGTAACAGAGTGGGTTCGATTAGTTTATCTTTCAAGTATTGGAATGCATTTTGACATTCATCTGACCACTCAAATGAAACATTCGTTTTACATAATCTAGTTATGTTCCGGGAATAGTCGGCGAAGTTTTTAATGAAACGTCTGTAATAATTGCAAAATGCTACGAATCGTCTAGCGCTGTCCGCGTCATGCGGGACTGGATAGTTTTTGATGACGTCATATTTTTTGTCATCTGGCAAGATTCCTTTTTCTGTGCATTTATGACCGAGAAAGGTCACTTCATGCATAAAAAATGAACATTTTTATGGTTGTAATTTCAGTTTGTGTTTCCTACATACCTCAAAAATATCTTGAAAGTTTTTGCGCATATGTTTTTCGGAACAACCAATGACTATAAGATCGTCCATATATAGGAATGCTTGCGAAGATTCAAGTCCAGAGAATGCAATAGTCATCATTCTTTGAAATTAATTTGGCGCTATTTTTAAACCAAATGGTAGTCGCGTGATGCGATATGAGCCATTGCTCGTTGAAAAAGACGTTATATTACGTAAACTTTCTTTCGGATGGATCGACTATTTTGTCGTCTATTAATTTTCCTACTTGCTTCTGGATTTCCTCAACTTGGCTATGCGGGCTTCGATAGTTTTTTATATAAATAGGCTCAGTATCCTTCAATCTCAATTTCTGTTTATAAAAATTATTAGTTGTTATCGATTCGGTTTCAAGTCCGAATATGTCATTATATTTGGAACATATTTCCTTTAATTGTTGTTTGAATGGAGCTGGAAAATTTTTTTTTAGCTGAGCTATGACAGTTTGTTCCCTGATTTTAGAAGTTGTTTGAACTACATTGTAATTCGGAAGTGGTTCATATTTTAAATTATTTATATTAATTAACTGGTCGTTACTGGTTGTATTTAATAATCGGACAAATGCGTTTCGAGTGGTTGCAACGGTGTTTGCAACATAAATACCAGTTTGAATTTCCTGGTTTGGGATTAGCACACTATCTTCATTTGAAGTTAGTTCTATTTTTCGGACAACTTGTGATCTGGCTGGTAGAAGTATTGTATTGTTACCAGAACTGTATGTTATTGGAACATAAATGCGAATATCTATAACTACCACGACTTCTATAATTATTTGGCTGGTGATTGTTATGGTTATTGTAGTTACTGTTTGAATTGTTATTATTGTAATAACCACGACCATTTTCTCTTCCTCGATAGTTAATTCGGTAGTTACTACCGCGGTAGGCTTGTACTCGTCGCGTGTACAATATTGAACTTGCATTGCCAGTCATCTTAGTACTACATTGTATATACTTTGTGACGGCATCGTTCATGGTCGTGAAGTTACCTGCTTCTAAAATGGTTTTTAGTCTACCATGCTCACAATTTTTAACCATTGTGTTAATGCCTTCTTTTGTACTGAATTTATCAGCATGTTCGGCTGGTAACCCTTCATCGATGTACGAAGCTTCAAGTAGCTTTCGCAAATTATCGATTTCTGTGGTAAATTGGGTTGAGGTTTTCCCTATTTGGCATACTTTTGCCAATTTTGCTTTGACAACGTCAGATGTTTCACCGAATATAGTGTCTTGTAGCTTCTGTATAATTTCGGCTATGGTTGTGAGTTCTTGAACCTTGTACAGCGTTGATCCTATAATCTTTGATTTTATTACTTCGATTGCTATAGATTCATGAGGGGCTTTTGTTAGGTTATTGCTGTTATGAATCGTTGCAAATGAAGTTTCTGTCCATTGAATTCAGGTATGGCGTGCGAAATATCTTTGATATATGCCTGTTGGGCAACTGGGTCGTCTGCCATTCTGATGTGTTTTCGTTCTACCACACTATTCAATGAATCTGAATCAGACAAATCTTGATCTTGATATTGTGGTACTGTTAACACAGCTAGGATCGTTAGATCGGGTAGATCTTTTTCTTCCACATTTGTTTCCTGATCAATTGATTCAACCTCTTGGTCAAATTCTTTAGTTTGGCGTGTTCCAGGTTGTTCTATGTCTATGGTCAATGGAGTATTCAAAACTGTTGGAATTGAAATATCCAAGTTGAATTTCCTTTGAATCGATTTCAAATTTGATCGAAGTCTGATCAAAAATGTTGATACCTGCGACCAATTTTGTTCTTTTATGCGCTCTCTATTTTCATGTATTAGTTTACGTGCCTCGTTAAAACACTCAACTAATATGGTCGCATGCTTATTCACTGTAGCTCTTTGGATTGTCCCATTTTGTGTAAGGGATTTGAATGATTTGTCAAATCTACTTTTATTTTCTTCTAAGGATTTGTAAATTTCCTTCCATTTCATTCTTGGTTTTAATTTTTAAATACTACAAAGTCAATGACTCTGCCCAAAATCGAATGTTCCTTTATTACCGATTTTACTACAATACCTGGAATGGTAGTTAACACAATTGCTTTTTGTGTTTTTGAACAGTCTATTAAGGGCGAAAATTCTAACTGAAATGCACTCATGTACATATATTCGAGCTCTAGTATGCTCCTCGTGGTCGTTGAGACTAATTGTAGAATTCTATTTGAAAATTGTGGGTCCCTATTATAAACTTTCCTAATCGCTTTTAGCGTGGCCATAATTTGAGTTTAATTTTTATTTTATTTATTCTTTATTCGAATATTAATTTTCTTATTATTATTCGCAATATTGTCAATCAATTGTTTGTCATGTGCAATCCTGATTAAATTTTGTCCAAGTCATTTGCTCGGCTCATATATTTTTTTTTTAAACATTTATTATGAAGCTTATACAATTTATAAATAAGATTTGCACACATTACAACAATGATGACTATTAACAATATACTTGTTAAATCAAGATCTATTTTAGTAGATTCTACTTTATTAATTACGTTGACTAGTGTTATTAATATAGGATAGTCATATATAGAGCCCCAGTCACATGAACTAAATTCAGCACTTAACAAGGCATAGTAAGAATTTCTAAAATTTCTTTAAGCTACTTTTGGTTAAGACAGAATGAAAATTATAGGTCAAGAATATTCTGCCATGTTTACATTATAATGTTTTTCGATCGGACCGTGAGGGACATTCTAGAGGGGTCGCGATTTATGTGAGCATAATATAGATAGTATCTATCTATCTATCTATCTATCTATCTATCTATCTATCTATCATCTATCTCTTTGTCAGTCTTTGTGCATTTATGTGACAGATGCTCAGACCTTTCTTTTGCTTGCTTAGGACTCTGATCATCGCATAACTGTTTAACTTAGCATTAGTTATATTGTAGTAGATGGTGTGTACTTATATGAATTTAAGGACATCCGTCTTAGTTGCTTAGCTTAGGTCCGCGTAGCTTACTTTACTTACTAACAATATGAAAATGAAAATATGAGAATATTAAACATATTTATGTTTATGTATGGCCATACGAAATTTGATTATGAAATAAAAAATTTTAATCTATCCTTATGAACTGTTTGCTTTTTATTTTTATTGTCATATTATATATTATCTCTCTGACCTATTTCCGTCACTTTATACGGACCTGTATAATTAAAATCTAATTTATGACCTGTTTCGTTTTTTAGTAAAACTTTATCTCTTACTAATATATCTATGTTTCTTATTTTTTGATCGTATAACTTTTTATTCTTTTTCTTATGCTCTTCTATCATAATTCTAGCTCTTTTATATGCTACTTCCAATCTATATTTACTTTCTTTAGCATAATCATCTATATTATATAGGATTTCTATGTTATCTATACTATTAAAATGTTTTGGTGAATTATTTGTTTTACCAAATACTAACTCATATGGACAATAATTATGTGCCATAGATGGTGTTGTGTTGAAACAGAAGACAAAGTATTTAAGCCATACGTCCCAATCAGTTTTATCGACTGATATATATGAACGTATGTGCTCATTAAAAGTTCTATGACTTCTTTCTACTGTTCCTACTGTTTTCTATTATTAGATATTTACATAAGTCGTTAATGATTGAATTTTTATATTCTGTTCCCATGTCCGTAATGAACGTCTTCATTGGACCGTACTTCAGAATAAATTCTTCAAAGATAGCTTTTGCTACCGTTTTTTCGCTTTTATTTGCAATTGGGATGGAAACTAGGTATTTTGTGAAGTCACAGATTAAAGTGACTGCATATTCATTTCCCTGTTCTGATTTAGGAAGTGGACCGATCGTTTCCACTATTACCCTATCAAAAACCATTTGGGGGGTTTCCGTAATTGTTAAAGGAGTTTTTGTATTTTTAGTCGTTTTCGACTTTTGGCATTTTTGACATTTACGTATGTAATCAGTAATCTCGTTGGTCATACCTTTCCAAAAATAATGTCTTTTGACCTTGGCCAAGGTTTTTGTTATGCCTGTATGTCCTCCTTGAATTGGATCATCATGTAATGTAGACAAGATTGCTTCTTTTTCTTTAATATTTGTTATTAGGGTCACCGGGTTGAGTAGCGCTACTCTCAATGATTTTAATATTTTATTGCCCATATTTTTGAAACTATCTATTGAAATGTATTCAAAGATGTTTTCCCACGGTGCCACTTTGAGTTGGCTGATTTCATGTTTACCGGCTTGCATTTCAAGCCCTTGGAAGAATTGACCTAAGTCAAAAATTCCATTAGTATACAGATCGCTAACATCATATCTTGAAGTAATTTTCTTTCCATGTTTGAAAAAAATATGTCATATTTTTTACAGCAAGGTCACTACTTTACGTACTTCGTCATTGTTAATGACTTCATATAGTAAAGTCGTATTCTTCTAATTCAAGCCGCATGCGTGTGAGTTTTGAGCTAGGATTGACCATTGAAAATAGGTATGTTAGTGGTCAGTGATCCGTTTTCACTGTGAAATGTTTTCCATAAATATATGGTCGAAAATGAGTAATTGCCCAATGAATTGCTGTCAATTCCTGTTCGGTTGTGCTTTTATTGCTTTCACCCTTTGTGAATGAACGTGATGCATATGCTATTGGAAGCTGGAGTCCATTATGGTTTTGAGTTAAAACCGCACCACATGCTTGTTTGCTAGCATCTGTAATTATGCAAAATTCTTTTTAAAAATCTGGGTATTGTAACAGAGTGGGTTCGATTAGTTTATCTTTCAAGTATTGGAATGCATTTTGACATTCATCTGACCACTCAAATGAAACATTCGTTTTACATAATCTAGTTATGTTCCGGGAATAGTCGGCGAAGTTTTTAATGAAACGTCTGTAATAATTGCAAAATGCTACGAATCGTCTAGCGCTGTCCGCGTCATGCGGGACTGGATAGTTTTTGATGACGTCATATTTTTTGTCATCTGGCAAGATTCCTTTTTCTGTGCATTTATGACCGAGAAAGGTCACTTCATGCATAAAAAATGAACATTTTTATGGTTGTAATTTCAGTTTGTGTTTCCTACATACCTCAAAAATATCTTGAAAGTTTTTGCGCATATGTTTTTCGGAACAACCAATGACTATAAGATCGTCCATATATAGGAATGCTTGCGAAGATTCAAGTCCAGAGAATGCAATAGTCATCATTCTTTGAAATTAATTTGGCGCTATTTTTAAACCAAATGGTAGTCGCGTGATGCGATATGAGCCATTGCTCGTTGAAAAAGACGTTATATTACGTAAACTTTCTTTCGGATGGATCGACTATTTTGTCGTCTATTAATTTTCCTACTTGCTTCTGGATTTCCTCAACTTGGCTATGCGGGCTTCGATAGTTTTTTATATAAATAGGCTCAGTATCCTTCAATCTCAATTTCTGTTTATAAAAATTATTAGTTGTTATCGATTCGGTTTCAAGTCCGAATATGTCATTATATTTGGAACATATTTCCTTTAATTGTTGTTTGAATGGAGCTGGAAAATTTTTTTTTAGCTGAGCTATGACAGTTTGTTCCCTGATTTTAGAAGTTGTTTGAACTACATTGTAATTCGGAAGTGGTTCATATTTTAAATTATTTATATTAATTAACTGGTCGTTACTGGTTGTATTTAATAATCGGACAAATGCGTTTCGAGTGGTTGCAACGGTGTTTGCAACATAAATACCAGTTTGAATTTCCTGGTTTGGGATTAGCACACTATCTTCATTTGAAGTTAGTTCTATTTTTCGGACAACTTGTGATCTGGCTGGTAGAAGTATTGTATTGTTACCAGAACTGTATGTTATTGGAACATAAATGCGAATATCTATAACTACCACGACTTCTATAATTATTTATTATTTTTCTTATGCTCTTCTATCATAATTCTAGCTCTTTTATATGCTACTTCCAATCTATATTTACTTTCTTTAGCATAATCATCTATATTATATAGGATTTCTATGTTATCTATACTATTAAAATGTTTTGGTGAATTATTTGTTTTACCAAATACTAACTCATATGGACAATAATTATGTGCCATAGATGGTGTTGTGTTGAAACAGAAGACAAAGTATTTAAGCCATACGTCCCAATCAGTTTTATCGACTGATATATATGAACGTATGTGCTCATTAAAAGTTCTATGACTTCTTTCTACTGTTCCTACTGTTTTCTATTATTAGATATTTACATAAGTCGTTAATGATTGAATTTTTATATTCTGTTCCCATGTCCGTAATGAACGTCTTCATTGGACCGTACTTCAGAATAAATTCTTCAAAGATAGCTTTTGCTACCGTTTTTTCGCTTTTATTTGCAATTGGGATGGAAACTAGGTATTTTGTGAAGTCACAGATTAAAGTGACTGCATATTCATTTCCCTGTTCTGATTTAGGAAGTGGACCGATCGTTTCCACTATTACCCTATCAAAAACCATTTGGGGGGTTTCCGTAATTGTTAAAGGAGTTTTTGTATTTTTAGTCGTTTTCGACTTTTGGCATTTTTGACATTTACGTATGTAATCAGTAATCTCGTTGGTCATACCTTTCCAAAAATAATGTCTTTTGACCTTGGCCAAGGTTTTTGTTATGCCTGTATGTCCTCCTTGAATTGGATCATCATGTAATGTAGACAAGATTGCTTCTTTTTCTTTAATATTTGTTATTAGGGTCACCGGGTTGAGTAGCGCTACTCTCAATGATTTTAATATTTTATTGCCCATATTTTTGAAACTATCTATTGAAATGTATTCAAAGATGTTTTCCCACGGTGCCACTTTGAGTTGGCTGATTTCATGTTTACCGGCTTGCATTTCAAGCCCTTGGAAGAATTGACCTAAGTCAAAAATTCCATTAGTATACAGATCGCTAACATCATATCTTGAAGTAATTTTCTTTCCATGTTTGAAAAAAATATGTCATATTTTTTACAGCAAGGTCACTACTTTACGTACTTCGTCATTGTTAATGACTTCATATAGTAAAGTCGTATTCTTCTAATTCAAGCCGCATGCGTGTGAGTTTTGAGCTAGGATTGACCATTGAAAATAGGTATGTTAGTGGTCAGTGATCCGTTTTCACTGTGAAATGTTTTCCATAAATATATGGTCGAAAATGAGTAATTGCCCAATGAATTGCTGTCAATTCCTGTTCGGTTGTGCTTTTATTGCTTTCACCCTTTGTGAATGAACGTGATGCATATGCTATTGGAAGCTGGAGTCCATTATGGTTTTGAGTTAAAACCGCACCACATGCTTGTTTGCTAGCATCTGTAATTATGCAAAATTCTTTTTAAAAATCTGGGTATTGTAACAGAGTGGGTTCGATTAGTTTATCTTTCAAGTATTGGAATGCATTTTGACATTCATCTGACCACTCAAATGAAACATTCGTTTTACATAATCTAGTTATGTTCCGGGAATAGTCGGCGAAGTTTTTAATGAAACGTCTGTAATAATTGCAAAATGCTACGAATCGTCTAGCGCTGTCCGCGTCATGCGGGACTGGATAGTTTTTGATGACGTCATATTTTTTGTCATCTGGCAAGATTCCTTTTTCTGTGCATTTATGACCGAGAAAGGTCACTTCATGCATAAAAAATGAACATTTTTATGGTTGTAATTTCAGTTTGTGTTTCCTACATACCTCAAAAATATCTTGAAAGTTTTTGCGCATATGTTTTTCGGAACAACCAATGACTATAAGATCGTCCATATATAGGAATGCTTGCGAAGATTCAAGTCCAGAGAATGCAATAGTCATCATTCTTTGAAATTAATTTGGCGCTATGCACGGGGTTTCTTTACCGAAGGCGAAACCCTTAAGGCGGTTCTTAACACTTTATGCTTTGCTCTTAACTTAACACCTGCGCCGAAACTAAACCGCATAATCCGTTTAAGGCATAAAGTAGCCGTGCAGACCGTGCTTGACCCAATAATAATCATAGGACTTGAACACGTGGGGGAAAAGATTGAATTGCTGAATTGGACAGTTTAGGCGAGAGCAAAAGCGACATTTGAGCGTACACGAGCTGGGCTTTAGCTCTGCCGCGCCGTTTTACGTAAATGGCCAATTAACCAAAGCAAATTATGAAGTTTTTAAGCAAGCTATGCTATGTTTTGACCCGTCGTGCTTTCGTCTATGTTAGTTTAAGTCATGTTACGTTTAAGTCATGCAGGAACATATTGTAATATGCATGCATAGGCAATACCCACTGTACCGAGAGTATTTAAGTACAACACACTGTAACACTTTGTTGCAGTGTTTATGTAATCATAAAGAACCGGGAAAATCTTGAGTGCGACGGTAATACGATCGCACCATTATGCCTCACGGACAAGAGTGCAACGTCGGCGTTTTTCACGTAAACGACGTCACCCAAACATGATCCGTTTGAATATGCATGCATGACCCTCGCACCCCCCGCTATCAGCAGCGCTGGGCATATATACGTACACATATATTAAATACATAAATGCGGCCGCTCCGCTGCCGGCGTTCCTGGCAGCGCAGCTACGCGGCCCTAAGCTAAGTAGAATTTAAGAAATATACTGAACATTATTGAATAAAGAGAACGCAACTATGACGGATGTCTTTAAATTCATATAAGTACACACCATCTACTACATGGCGACCGTGATTTAGGTCTTAAAGACCTAGGACCTGCCGAAATGGCAACTAATTGATTGTGATCATACAACTACTTGAGATGCTGAATTAAAACTTTGCTGGCCGTACGAAAGTGCGAAGAAATTAAAATAAATTGAAGTGCAGAGTACTAAAAAACATTAAAAAAAAAAAGAAACTAAAGTGCGAGTGGCATATAGGCCGCCCCTTGCGCCTCCGTGGGACCGAATTCAAGAAAAACTGAAGAAAAAAGACCCAATGGGCACCGGCAACGCTACAAAGAGCGTCGATGAATAAAAAACGGATTGGAAATAACAAAAAAGTCTGAGTGAGTAGAGTTAAATGGGATGGGAAAACGCGGAGGTGTTAAAACAAAAATAAATAAAAGAATAGCACACATATAGTGGCTATTATTTACAAAAACACCGCCCCCCGCATGGTCAACTGCACAAAAGTTGCAGCCAGAGCTTGACTACCTTAAAGCAAGTCTCGATGACCTAAAACCCATCACAAAAACTCACTTAGCAATTAAAGTTGTCAATCAAACAACTAAAAGTAAACCCAATCTTTATAAGCCACTGCCGAAGATGCCAGCCAAATGCCCGAGGGACTGCCCTTGGCCACTGGAAAGCCCACATTGCAAATCCACTAGCATGATGCCAGCAGCTGTTGAAGAAGTCTGAGAACGACAAGCGTGAAGGGCAACCTGCCACTTGCGCATACGAGGGAGTGTCAACGTAGCCAGGCCGGTGACGTCCAGTTGACGCAGAATGGGTCCGGAGCAGCAGAATAATTAAATATTCATATATAAAATAGTATAATAAAAACAAAAATTGTAAAATTGCGCAGAACCTTTTCTGCCCAATTAGAAGTATAGCCTGTAAAGCTATACGAAACGATAGGTAGAACTATTGTTTATGGAAAGTAATTCCATTAGTAAGTTTTCTAAAGAATTGATAAACGATAATAATTATATAATTATATAGACGTTAAGTCAGTGGATTCCACTGCTAACGTAATTAATAAAGTAGAATCTACTAAAATAGATCTTGATTTAACAAGTATATTGTTAATAGTCATCATTGTTGTAATGTGTGCAAATCTTATTTATAAATTGTATAAGCTTCATAATAAATGTTTAAAAAAAAAATATATGAGCCGAGCAAATGACTTGGACAAAATTTAATCAGGATTGCACATGACAAACAATTGATTGACAATATTGCGAATAATAATAAGAAAATTAATATTCGAATAAAGAATAAATAAAATAAAAATTAAACTCAAATTATGGCCACGCTAAAAGCGATTAGGAAAGTTTATAATAGGGACCCACAATTTTCAAATAGAATTCTACAATTAGTCTCAACGACCACGAGGAGCATACTAGAGCTCGAATATATGTACATGAGTGCATTTCAGTTAGAATTTTCGCCCTTAATAGACTGTTCAAAAACACAAAAAGCAATTGTGTTAACTACCATTCCAGGTATTGTAGTAAAATCGGTAATAAAGGAACATTCGATTTTGGGCAGAGTCATTGACTTTGTAGTATTTAAAAATTAAAACCAAGAATGAAATGGAAGGAAATTTACAAATCCTTAGAAGAAAATAAAAGTAGATTTGACAAATCATTCAAATCCCTTACACAAAATGGGACAATCCAAAGAGCTACAGTGAATAAGCATGCGACCATATTAGTTGAGTGTTTTAACGAGGCACGTAAACTAATACATGAAAATAGAGAGCGCATAAAAGAACAAAATTGGTCGCAGGTATCAACATTTTTGATCAGACTTCGATCAAATTTGAAATCGATTCAAAGGAAATTCAACTTGGATATTTCAATTCCAACAGTTTTGAATACTCCATTGACCATAGACATAGAACAACCTGGAACACGCCAAACTAAAGAATTTGACCAAGAGGTTGAATCAATTGATCAGGAAACAAATGTGGAAGAAAAAGATCTACCCGATCTAACGATCCTAGCTGTGTTAACAGTACCACAATATCAAGATCAAGATTTGTCTGATTCAGATTCATTGAATAGTGTGGTAGAACGAAAACACATCAGAATGGCAGACGACCCAGTTGCCCAACAGGCATATATCAAAGATATTTCGCACGCCATACCTGAATTCAATGGACAGAAACTTCATTTGCAACGATTCATAACAGCAATAACCTAACAAAAGCCCCTCATGAATCTATAGCAATCGAAGTAATAAAATCAAAGATTATAGGATCAACGCTGTACAAGGTTCAAGAACTCACAACCATAGCCGAAATTATACAGAAGCTACAAGACACTATATTCGGTGAAACATCTGACGTTGTCAAAGCAAAATTGGCAAAAGTATGCCAAATAGGGAAAACCTCAACCCAATTTACCACAGAAATCGATAATTTGCGAAAGCTACTTGAAGCTTCGTACATCGATGAAGGGTTACCAGCCGAACATGCTGATAAATTCAGTACAAAAGAAGGCATTAACACAATGGTTAAAAATTGTGAGCATGGTAGACTAAAAACCATTTTAGAAGCAGGTAACTTCACGACCATGAACGATGCCGTCACAAAGTATATACAATGTAGTACTAAGATGACTGGCAATGCAAGTTCAATATTGTACACGCGACGAGTACAAGCCTACCGCGGTAGTAACTACCGAATTAACTATCGAGGAAGAGAAAATGGTCGTGGTTATTACAATAATAACAATTCAAACAGTAACTACAATAACCATAACAATCACCAGCCAAATAATTATAGAAGTCGTGGTAGTTATAGATATTCGCATTTATGTTCCAATAACATACAGTTCTGGTAACAATACAATACTTCTACCAGCCAGATCACAAGTTGTCCGAAAAATAGAACTAACTTCAAATGAAGATAGTGTGCTAATCCCAAACCAGGAAATTCAAACTGGTATTTATGTTGCAAACACCGTTGCAACCACTCGAAACGCATTTGTCCGATTATTAAATACAACCAGTAACGACCAGTTAATTAATATAAATAATTTAAAATATGAACCACTTCCGAATTACAATGTAGTTCAAACAACTTCTAAAATCAGGGAACAAACTGTCATAGCTCAGCTAAAAAAAAATTTTCCAGCTCCATTCAAACAACAATTAAAGGAAATATGTTCCAAATATAATGACATATTCGGACTTGAAACCGAATCGATAACAACTAATAATTTTTATAAACAGAAATTGAGATTGAAGGATACTGAGCCTATTTATATAAAAAACTATCGAAGCCCGCATAGCCAAGTTGAGGAAATCCAGAAGCAAGTAGGAAAATTAATAGACGACAAAATAGTCGATCCATCCGAAAGAAAGTTTACGTAATATAACGTCTTTTTCAACGAGCAATGGCTCATATCGCATCACGCGACTACCATTTGG